>VNJN01005861.1:10078-382337 GCA_008042485.1 Drosophila mayri | reverse complement strand
CCCCCCCCCCCCACTCCACACCCCTCCAGCGGGAACTGATGACTCGAGATGATTAAATGATTGCGAGCGGCAATAAAAAAATTTATGTCTCGAATTATAGCTAATATATATTTTTTGTTATTTGTTTTCTCCTTTTTTAAATGGTTGCAGGGTTGTGAATAGAGCTTTTTATACTCTTATATAGGTTTCAGAGAGTTACTTTCATTTGATATGGGGATTTTCTTAGATTTTAAACTTTGTTTTTGCGATTTTAAAATGATTTTTATATAGCAAGTTTTGAAAATTTATTGGTTAAGTTAAATTTAAGGATTATTGGAGGTTTTACAGAGGGCAATAAGGGGTTAAAATAACTTAGAAATGTTTTTTAAAGTGTGCCATAAAATGTTTGAGGTAGCAAATTCAATGCAAATGTATAAATTGTTTTTATATATTTAACAATTCATAGGATAGTTTTAATACCTTTTTAGGAGATTTAACTTTTTAAAGAGATTTAATTTCATAGTTTTGTGCAGCTTCTTTAAAGATTTAAAAACTCTTGTAATTTCTGGGACACTCCCGTTTTTAAGTATTTAAATTTTAAAATATATTTCAACTTGTATATTTATTTATAATTAATTTTCTTGAAGGGAAGATTATTATTTTATTAAGAAACACTCCGAAATTATTTATATAATAAATTTATATGTTAAAAAATACTTCTAAATTTAAAAGTAGGTCAAAATAACTAAATTTAAAGACTTTTTAAATAAATAAATACATTTTTTTTTTAAATATATATATTTAATGTTATTTTATATTTATTTTAACTTACTTCTCCTTTCGAAAAATTATGAGAAGCTTCGTAAATATTGAGGAAATATATTAATATAATATATTAATATATATATGTTTATATGCCGTGACCTGACAAACCTCCAGTCAACAATTAACGCTTTCCGTACTCTCTCTCTGTTTTTCCCGTAAAAGTAAATCAGAAAAGTTCCTGCCAATGTGCAATAAATGAGAGGCCATGGCCTTTCCCGGGGAAAGCAGGCGGCACTAACATAACTAACGAAAGAAATTAACCAAAAATAAATTAACTGGAAACCCCCAACCGCCGGAGAGGCCAAAAGGGTTTCTGGATTCCACTGGGGCCCAGGGTCGGGGTGTCAACCGCTCCGCTCGGTGCTGCTCCTGCTGCTGCTGTTGCTTCCGCTGCGATGGAGACGACCGACCCGGTGTGTGTTTGTGTGTGTGACTTTTGGAATCCCAAATGTCTTTTCAACATGCAATTTTTATTATTGACTGCTGGTTGTCGGTCCTCAGTCCTCGGTCGTCGACTGGGGGCTGTCGGTGTCGTGCCAGCGCGCAGCTTTTCAGTGTTTTCCGCCCGGCGAATCGTGAAAATGTCATTACTGTCAATCAAGTCTGGCAAAGGTTTTTCCCCGAAACTCCAGTACATTAAAGCCCTTCTGTCCAACCAAGTGACAAATTGAAAAGTTCATTCAAAATGGAAGAGATTCGGTCACGATGGAACCGAAATTAGCAATGACGATTAAGCGGTAGGGGTTTGTCTTTAGCTTTTAGGAAAACGGAAGGATTTGATGAGTTTTCTGAGATTTTTAGGTATAGAAAATGTTGGAAAATAAGGTTCAAATGTTAAGCCATATTTAATAAATTTCTAAGGCTGATTAAGATTTTGTAGCAACATAAATTAATTTAAAATATTTTCAAAGTAGATTATATAATTATTTTTACTTCAGGTTTTTAATTTTCGAATTAATATAGTCTTGCCTTTAAATATATTTTTCTTTTCTATATTTTAATGGTTTAAACAAATATTTAAAATTGTTTTAAAGTTTTTTAACTAAAAAACGAAGCGTGTAAAAATAATTCCCAGTAAACAGGTGATTTTGAGGACTTACTCTATGCATATTGCCTGAAAGGCCTGACAGGGTTATTGGTGTGCGTGTTATGCGTCAATTCCTGATATGCTGACAAATATATATACTTAATATATATCTACATATATATAATAGGCACCAGGAACGGAAAATTGAAAATGTCAGTGGAGTCCAAACTGGCGGAAGAGTGATTGCCGACATGCATCGCCGGCATTGGCGTGGCAAATGTAACGATTTGGGCATTAGGGCCGCGGAGCTTGTTGAATTCCGGAATGGAGGAATGGATGGACAGTAGCTGATATATCTTTTATTATGTAGTTCTGTGTCATCGTAAAAATCGCCGGCTATTACTTGATTGTCCTTCATAAGAGCCATAAAGCCGTTGGCGGCCTATGGCCCATTGTAAAATGATTTACTCGCCTGCCAGCCTGTCTAACGCCCACCCCCATTGTCCTCGTCCTTGTCCTTCTCATTGGAGTCTCTATACTCATTTTTTTATGGCTCGCTTTTTTTTACGGTCCTTTACAGTTTAACGACGCATCGCTGACACACAAACTGGGAACTGGGAGCTGGAAATTAGAGCTTTTCTCTTTTGGTCTAACAGAAATCTATTCACGATTTTCCCTATGGCGGAATAATGTTACCATTTTATTGTATTTATCCCCGTTGTTCTTTAAGCCGATTTTAGTTGGCTTGCCTCTTTGTTTTTCCTCCGCTCCTTTTGGCCATTTCATTTTTGGGCGTTGCTGGTCTTGGTTTTTATGTTATGACTCTTGGCCATTTATTGGTTTATACTTTTTGTTTGGTACTTTTGTTATTGATATTAAACTTTTGGTGTGCTTAGTTTAATTAATAAGGGTATTTAATAAATTAAAGGGGGTCTTGAAAAGGCAGAAACTCAAGGAATTTGTAGGATAAAGTTTATTTATTTTCTCTTGTTTATATTTAAATATATATACAATAAATTAAAAGAAGTCTTGAAAAGGAACTTCAGGAAACTTATTATTTATTTTCTCCCATTTATATTTTTAACATATTTTTTATGTTATTTATTGTTCTAATTAAACGCTTTAATATAAAGTGACACTAATTATGTAGGGAATTTAGTTTCCTTCCATTTCCAAAATTCCCCTACGATTGTCCAGCGATAAGGTTGACAGCATTAAGGATCGAAATGAGCTAATAACTTAGATACTTTATGGATGACAGGATTAGGGGCCAGCACAGGTGGTTACCGGCTTATCGCCACCGAAGGCCGCTGTCGGCGAGCCTGAAATATGGAAGCGTGAAGCTGATGACATTGATTAGGGTGAGCGGGCGAGCGGGTCAGCGGGAGCGGTGAAAGTGAGTGAACCCTTGGAACTCCGAGATGCAGTTGATCCTCCTCCTCCTCTGACCCTCCTAGCTCTCTAGGTCTTTCTTTCCCGCTCCGCTGGGCATTTTTTTGGCGACTCATTGTAACTCGCCGCCCGCACACCTGACTGGCCACGGCTACACTCAGAAGAATTACATTCCCTGTTTATGTTTATAAAATTGTATAATAACCGCAGTCATATCTCTACAATTTTAAAGAATTTCCCTGAGTGTATCCATCAGATAAATTAGATATAGTTTTTTCATCTAACCGTTCTCATTGTCTGATTCTGCTGACCGGCATTCAAGGGAAAACCGCTGCTCTGGGACGTGCCCTATATGGTCTATATGCATGTGCGTGTGAGGGTCTTGGGCCTGGGCCATGGCTTAGACAATCTGGCCAGACGTGGCCAACAATCAACGTTGGGCAGAAAAAAACGTCTTATCATTGTTAGGCGGGTGGCTGAAGTGGAACAAATTAATTTCGTTCATTTTTATTATTCGTGGAGAGAACTCTTTTGCTTCTCATTTTCCTGTCTGTCATAGAGGTTGCTATAATTTGAAAGCTATTAACTCTGTGGACTGTTAAGGTCAAGAATCATGGTTTAATTATTTAAATGATTTTGCGTTTGCTATTAATTTTCCACTAAAAGAAAACCCGTAAATCGTGCACATCATCGTTTTGATTTTCTTTTTCTCTTTTGCATAGATATAATATATATCCTTCTCTAACTATAAGAATAAAATATATCTAGAAGCGAATTTATATCCTGAAACTATTATTTTAGATCCAAAGCCACAATGCAGCTAAATTAACCCGATAAAGTCCTGGATTACACAATATTTTTACGCAGTCCATCCGGTTCGAGACCTGAGTTAACCATTGACCCCGCAGCGAATCGCGTGTATTTTGGCCGCTTGAAACTTCACACCCAAGGCACACGGATCCCCACACCCATTCTCGTTCCTATTCCTGCGGTTTCCCTCGGGCTTTCTTCTTTCTTTCTTCCTTTAAGAGAGAACAACACATGGGCACGCAATGTTTCCGCTGCAACGGCAGTCTAAAGTGTCCAATCAAGTTTTTGAAATGAAACCTAAATAACATGTCATAATAAATAACCTTCAAGCGACCCGGGGGCCCGCCTGTCCGCCTGTTCGCCTGCCAGTTGACTCCAACTCTGACTCAAAGAAGAAATCCAAAATCCTGTAATTACAACGTAAATCCAAAATGTCTCAGCGCCGCACAGCCGTTGCACACTCACTCAGACACACAAACACACACACACCCATAAAGAGAGGGCCAAAAGGAAACTTAATTCATATATCAAAAAGTTTGTCGGACCGAACACTGGACGAGAGTAGCAATTTGCGCGCAAGTAGCCAGCTCCAGGTCCACGCCGAAGACCAAAAAACCCCGGGCCAAGCCCAAGACGTAGTCCAGCAGTGAGAGAAAAAAGTGGGTATAAGTAAAAACAAGTTTAATATTGAATTTATTATATAAAATATCAGTTAAAGATGTCTCTTTATTCATAATTTATTTTCCAAAAATGTCACAAAGTTTAGCTTTCTTTTAACATAATTTTGAATAGTAAAATTTAATCCTTGTTTCATAGCAAATATATTCTCAGTGTCCTTTATATTCAGCACACTTTAGAGCTGGTTCACAAGACTTGGATTCCTTGAGGGGGTCGCTGTGCGGGTGGCCTGCAGGATCCTGAATCCAGGGGGGAAAGGCAAAGGGAAACTCAGCGGAAACAGAGTCCAAGGCGGAGAACTCGGCTGCCCCTGCCTGTCGTGTCGAATGAGAAACACAGCAATTATGCAATTTGATAATACTTCATTCTCGGGTAATAAATATTAATTATTTTTTGCGAATGTGATTTCGTGTTTCGTGTCCAACCGACCGACCCACTGGGCGCTAGTTTACGGAGATTTATGGCTTGCCTGCCCGCAAATGAAATGAGACAGAGACGACCAGGACGAGAACGTCTCTTTCCCCAAAAATTCTGGCTTATTGGAACATTCCTTTCGGCTCCAAGATGTACAAGTACTTGTGTTTTCCCATGTCCGACATGTGGATTTGCTTAAAGTTTTCGTGCTGACCTCCTGAACACCTACAATAAGTAGCAATTGTTGGACATGAAAAACATGGCTTAGTCTTTTTTAAGAATAGTTGTAGGGTTGGTAGGTAATTTATATTAAAGTAGATTATATAGAAAATCATCTATTATAAATAAAAAATATTTAAAGAATATTTAAACTATTATTAAGCTTTTTATACACTTTAAAATCATTGATTTAAGCAGTGTATCGATTGTTGGAAGTCATATGTATATGTTTAAGCGGAAAACTAACTCCTTCTTTTGAATTTTAAATAAAAATGAAATCAATTTAAATGTCTTTAAATAAACCCATTTGATTTCCTTACTTTACCTTTGTTTTAACCACCTTAAAGTCCTATATTGCTACCTATATCTCCAACAGTTTCCCTTATATGCCAAAAATTTGGGTTAAACGAATAGGATTATTCAAAAATTCCTTTGGCGCATGACTGGGGCTAATATACACATTAAACGTTAATTAATTTTTTGTGTGCTTACTAGGTTATTCCCGCCCCCCCGGCCCCCTCATACACCAAACACCATACGATGCCTGGCCTCATAGTCAGGCCATACATAGTAACCAGTAAGCTTATACACTTTCAGTGCTTCCGACATAACCCACACAAAAGGTTGGGGAGGGGAGGGGAATAGGTACTATACATATTGCCACAGAGTCCTACCCTGATCCCCGCCGGTGGCTATGCTCCGAACATTGTCGTTGTCGTTGTCGTTGTCGTCTCTCGCAGGTTGGTTGACTTCCAGGCCGTTAGCTTTCATTTCGTTTCGTTCCATCAGAAATCTCTCGTGCATAAGGAACATTTTAATTTTGAAAGGACTCTGACTGTGGCTCCAGCTCCGAGTCCTGCTCTGGCCCCACCTCCTGTGGAAATTGCCATAACATCCACATATCACACTTGCACAGAGACCTCCACTCACCTCCCCATACATATAAATAAATAAATAAAAATAACAGAGCTCGGCAAACAACAAAAAAAAAAATGAAAGGGGGAATGAAAAAGTTAAATTGAATTGTGTTGGCTCGGAATACTTACTTACTTCGTATTACTTTTAGCCACCGCAATGCCAGCCATGGCCTCTCCTCTCGTCCTGTTTATCCTGCACTTGAAGTTTACGCAACTTTTTCGGTTAGTTTTTGTCGTTCTGTGTTTGTAGGTGCTGCGAGCAACTGTCAAACTTGCTAGATGTAGCCAAATTGCTTTGCCAAAAGACGAAAATTAGGTGCAATCCAAAAAAATGGGCGAATAAAAATAATAAAAACTAAAAAAGAGCCAAGGGAAGTGCTTGTTCTCAATGGTGGGGTTCTTTGGAAATATTGTAGGAATTAAGTTTGAATATATTTCTCTTTTATTTTGATATTTTTAAATTCTATAAACCCCCCCACACGATTTATCCCCACTAAACTTCTACTTTAGTTTTCGTGTTAGCATCGTTACATTGTAATTTCCCACGCACCACATAATCCATCCAAATGGCCAACTTGTCGCCAGTAAATGTGCTGCTGTCACGTCACTGGTCTGGCCATATTCTCCTCAAGATGGGTTCAGTTTTGTTTTTGTTTTTGGGTGCGGACGGACTGGGCTTCTTATTTTTGATTATTGTTTGCCCAGGGTTGGGCCTACTGTAATCCATTTTAATATGCTACCTCCCGAAACCCAAGCTTCTGTGTAGTGTTAATAAGCTCATGTTGATATTTGGTGGTCACATTGAGCCATACGTTGCCATCAGTCAGTCAATTCAGTCAGTCAGTCATTCTGTCATTTAGCCAAGACATCGCGGTTGCGGTCGCGGTCGGTGTCTCTGTCTCTGTTCCAATGGTCGCCTTGACGAGATGTCAGCTCACTGTCAATATGTCGTTGCTACTCGTACTCTCCTATCCGTATCAGTGGTGCCAGGAAGCAGTGGAATTTTATAATGAAAAAAGCTAGAAACAGATACAGATACATTTTCAGATACAGATACATTCAAAATCAGGCAGATGGTGGGATTATTTTGAAGCAATTCGAGGGAGTTCTTAAATACTTAAAGCGTAAAACTAACTATAGTTCATATAACCATAAATATATATTTTTTTTATTCATAAGAAAAGTTCAGCAACTTATTTATAGAGTGTGTATTAATTTTTTCAAAGATAACTGATCAGTAAAAATTATTTAAAATAGAATCTAAGCATTTTCTCAGCCATAAAAATTCTAATTAAGACATTTTTTAGAGCATATAACAGGGGAATATTTATTACTTCTTCCTTATATGTATCTGTATCTTATATTAATTTATCTTATATTAGGATCTTTACATATATTTATATATATAAAATATCTGCCTAAAAGCTATCTAACCAACACTATCCTCCCCTCTTGAACCACCACTGAAACCAATGTAATATTACGTACTCTATCTCTTCGCTGTGATGTTGATTTTTGTCGTCAAGTGTGCATAATTTTATTCTTTATGTTTTGTTTGAGTTTGATACAAAATGTGTATAACCCCGCCATAAGACAACTTGTTTACCCGCACAACTTTGCCATTTGTTTGTCCGTCTGTCGGCCATGTGTGTCCCATAATAGTTTTCGACTTGAAAGTGAATGTAATGAGCTTGAATATATAGTAGCAGTGTGACACATAAAACATATAGCAAGAAGCCACTGGAGCGCGGTTATGTGATCAGCTTAGTTTATAAATTCCACTCGAGTGATTGCAAATCAAAAATAGAAAAAGGTCCTGTGAGTCACGAGGGGGATTGAGACTATGCTAGTGGGTTTATAAAATTAATAGAGTTCCAGGCAGACGAAGTTTCTTGTTATTCATCATCTATTAAAGCCTTTCAGAGAAAGGGATAAATGTATCCCGCAGGGTCCGAGTGATGGATATATCTTTCGCTGAAAGATTCCGCCATCATTGGCAGACTTTTCCATTTCCGAAAAACCAAATCATTGTCCAAGTGAGTCAATTTATGTATGCATATTGCAGTCGCAGATGTGCGGCGTAGTTGGAAGGCATAAAGGATGCAGGATATCGGATGCCGGAACCAGAGCGGGTGGCTGTGGCGGCGACGGAGGATTTTGGTCCGCGGGTGGCTATAGTTCGGCGCTTCCTCGACGGCTGCATCATGGCAAGCGGCTCCTAAATCATATGGATATCATCAATGGCACAGCGATATCTGGTCGCTGGCATGTGCCACATGCAGGGCATCACCAGAGCAGCGGCGTCTTTGTATGCATGCACAATTGCCACCAAATGCAGCTGTACACTAAGAGAAATTAAGACAAAAAGTAGAAGAAATAAATTTTAAATAAATGAGTTTTTAAGACAGACAACAATTCGATTTGATTTGAATTTAATGTTTATATTAACTTGTTTTTAAGGGACAAAAGTCTATAGAGTATTTACAAAATGCAACTATATTATTCTCAAAAATTATTTCCAGTGCTGAGAGCATCCCTCTGTGCGGCTGGAAATTCTTTCCGCCTGTCGTCCGGGTACGAGTGCATGTACATGGCTGAAGGGTGTCCCGTTCCGGCATCGGTTCCCATTCATATTGAGTGGTTGATTGCCTTAATGAATGCCTCAATGCTGACAAGTTATTTGCGGCCACATTGCCAGGCAGCGTCTGTAAACATCCTGTCATTCCGCTATCCCATATCCCGCTAGCCTGTTATCCTGCTATCCTCCTGCTGCTGCTGCTTCCCTGCCAACCCAACAGCTGCCGCAGGCACAGGCTCAGGCAGAGGCACAGTTGCATTTCCGCCTCCTGCTTTTGCTTTGTTGATTCGTGATCCTTATTCGCCGAAGGATGCGTCGTCACAATTGCAATTGTTGTGTTTTTGCCTAAACTGTAACTGATTGTTCGGTTAGCGTGTGTCAGCAATCAATTCAGAGAATGCAAAACGTGTTATTTTAGGTTTTTGTTCGAGTTTTACATAAATTAGTGAGAAATTTGATTTGAAAGGTGAGATTTTCTTAGGTTTCTATATAATTTTTACCTTTAAAAATCTTGAATATATTTTTATACATTTTTAATATCTCTAATAAACCTTCCTAGAGTTCCTTTAATCTCCATAAAACCCTAAAAAAATATTAAAAAACTTATAAAACCCCTCAAACAACCTTTACTTTAATTGTATTGTTTCTTATTTACATTTTAAAATGCAAATACAAACATAATAAGCTTAGGAAGACCCCCCAAGGAGAGAGGGGACTAAAAATAATATGTGCTTGATGCCATTCACTCAACTTGCCATATTAGATTCCCTTCTTTCTTTCGCTTTGGAACGGGCCTAATTAGGGCTTCAGGTCATGTTGTCCTGAGAGACCGGAAAGAAGGATTCCCCTAAAACGAAGGAAGCCCGCTGGCTGAGGGAGGACACAATTAGGTAGATAGGTCAGAGTCCAAAAAAACCCTTAACGTATCCTGCATAGGGGTATAGGGTCGCCCTGCTTGTCGAGTGGAAATCAAATTATTTTAATGATACACAAATTGATAATTTGAAACAAAATAACAAACAAAATGAAATTGCTCGAAGCACTTTCGACTATTTTGTTTGTTGTATTTGGTGTATTTCTTTTTTGTGAAATAAAATAAAAGAGGACCAGGAGTGAAAACGGTTGTCATGGCCCTCGGAGGGATACTGATGCTGATGCTGAAAATTCCAAGAAAGCAACTCTAGCGTCGTTGAAAATTAAGTGAAAATTGGATTCTTTACATTTGGCTTTCCCTGTTTTTTCTTTTTATTTTATACCCACACACATTTGTTGTATATTTTTTGCAGCTTTTCTTGTGGCAAATCGAATGCGAATGAGTTGGGCGTTGTCTTTAATACCTGAAGCGTGTGCAATTGCTATTATTATGCAAATTTTTTGCTTTCACTGCATGCGTGTATATTGCTTTTCCATTGTTTCCATTTCTTCTTTTTTTTCTTTTTTTGTAATTTAAATGAGGGTCTTGCCGGGTTCCCCTTTGCCAGTCCTGTGTCCCATGTCCTCGCTCATGGCAATAATGAGAGACAATTGAAATGTCAATAGCATGCAATTGTCTGCAATAACATCCCAGGTAACCGTAACCCGGGTCATCATTATCTAGTGAATGTGTATCGGACCGAGGACATGGCGACATGAGGGTTGTCAGGGGTCCTATTAAGGATAATCCAATAAGGCCAATTTCCCTCGATTGCACTGACAGCGCATTTTTTTCGATTATAATATCTAACGCTATACAAAGTATCATTTTAATGCAAATTTATAGAAGGTTTCTTGGGAAAATGTTGCAGGATTTTATGGATATATAAAAGCTACACACAACCAAGCATTTTTCCAGCTAAAATCGTTCAAGTTCCTTTGAAACAAATTACATTTTCACTAATCAAATAAGCAAATAACCCCAAACCAGGACAATTTCAATTTAGTTACAAACTTTAACCGGATTCCAGGATATACGAGTCATTTCCGAGTCCTTCCTCTAATCGAGCAGAAGGAGCAAAAGTCAGAAAGCAAAGAATGCGGCAAGGGTCTTGGCCGGAAGTTGGGGCAATGGGACGCATGTTCATCAAGTCCTGGGGGCATTAATTACGCATACGCAACGTTGGCCCAATGCCACCACCACACAAGCAAATGAATCAGTCAGTCAGTCAGTCAATAGAGAAGGACGAGGAGCAGGAGGAGGGTTTCACTCGGTTAACGTATGCAAATTAGGACTTGATATCTTTGTTGACTTTCTGACCGCCCAGCGAACTTTTGATTTGCCCAAGTTGAAGTTTAAGTTTTGTAAAAAGGATCCAGACTATGGTTAGCTTCTTGAAAACACCAAATAAAAGACAGGCAATAGCAAACAAAAGTTTGTTTTTAAATGGAAAATAAAGTTTTACCAAAGATTGAAGATATCTAAAATGGGGGTTAAGTCTAAAAGGGTGTATAAATCAATATCTATAAATATTTATAATTATGTTCAAGCTAGTTTTTATATAATATAGTATTGCATTGGGTTAGCAACAATCGAGAATTAAGAAACTTGTCGCAAATCACAAGTCACAAAATCAAGTTTTCGGCTGCAAGTCTTGAGCTGCGCCAAACGGAAACGGAAGTCAGTTTCTTTCTTCTCCATTTTTTTTCGATGTAGCAATTGAAATAGAAATGGCGGACAACAACGACAACGATGGCCACCGAAATGAGAAAAGTTGGGCAGGACTTTGGCGGAAATGTGGCAAGTAAATTGAAGTACCGACGACTATACAAAAGCCATATAGCCATATCCTAGCCCCATCCCAAGGTCGCTCTTTAAATCCAAATTGCTGCCTTTTTGTTTGACATAATCGAAGGATGTGGCCAGCAACCGCAGTTGTGTATTTTATTTTTTATTTTTCCTATTTTCTTATTGCTGTCTGTGTCTCTCGCTTCCTTGAGGAGAAATATAAATTCGAGAGGAAATGAAAGCATTTTTGTGGAGAGGCAGCTTTAGTACCGAAAAGGGAATACCTTATCCTGATTATCTATAATATTAATCATACATAAAACTATCTTCTTCTTTTTCTAGTTTAACTAAAACGAAATTCTGAGGGAGCGAGAGAATATACACACTTATATATAGAGGGTATTCATGGCAGACTTTGATCTACCCTCTGGCTGGAGGCTGCATTAAGCGGACATTGAACCATTCGGCCAAAGTCACTCAATTACCAAAGTGTCCAGTCGAGCTTATCAAGGCACCATGGACCATGGCCCTGGCCAGGATGTGAGGAGAAAAAGCGCGGCATCCTCTGGCTTTGTGTGGCTTGTTTTGATTAAATGTCAAAACAATGGCGGGGCTGCAGCATAATCAGAGCGCTGGGCTGCTTGCGTAATTGCCCAATAAACCGGAAGCTGCACAACGGGCCTCGAAGATGGCCCGATGGTCGATGCTCTGATGGTTCCAATACAATCAGAGCTTTATGAATACATTAATCCTGAACACTAGAAGAGGGGAAGCAAGTACTTTAAACAGGAAGCTGATATTTGGAGATAGTTGACTGTTGTGGAAAATATTTGTAAAACATTTTTAAGACAAATAAATAAAATTTTTAGAAGTATTTTAAGTAATTTTTATTGTCTAGAAAATAAGTTAAGCAAGTAAATATAGTATTCTATATTAATTTTCAAAACTTTGAAGATTTAAAACATATTTTCTTTTCTTTCCTTTTAGAGGTTTATATAGAACATTCCAACTACTGTTTATATTTATGGAATTTTATGTAATATTTTTCAAAACCTTTTTAATATATTTTCAAAATAAACTTAGTTATATTTAAAAACAACAATTTAGACTTAAGGCCTCTCAGCTCTGTGTGTGTCAAGATAACAAGATATAGAACAACTTGTCAGCAGCGAGGGGAGGAAAATGCCTACCAGGCTGCGACTTGACTTCAGGGTGGATAATTGTAAGCCCTCCTGCTCCTTCTACCCCTGCTCCCTCTTCGTGCAAAGTAATTTTTTAAAATGCTATAAAAAAAGGCGAAAAAGTGACAGTAAAACAGGGAACACAAAACATTTTTTGTTGCCAGAAAGAAAATCAGGAGAAAAAAGACGCGTTCTTTAAATTTCTTGGCGTAGCTATTTGGCTATGCAGAACCTGATGACCTCATTAATTTTCAATCTGAGCCAGATTACAGCCTCGAGTATGATGAATTTCTTGTGCCATCGACCCTCACTCCCCACCCTCTTCTAATTTATGATGATAAATGAGTTTCAATCAAGCGGCAAAAGTGAAGTTGACGGCGGCCGGTTGCCCGCTTTTGACCACTTGGCCAGGATTTTATGTATAAATTTTATACACAATTCGATTTATGAGTGGTGCGAGGATTTTCATTTGAATATTTATGAATTATTTTTGGGGGCAACATTTCTGATTCCCGCGCTAAGCTGTCTGATAAGAAAATTTTAAAAATCAAGGCTTCCCACTTATTGATTCAAATTCGCCTCAACGCACAGGATATATTTGCTGTTGGTTTTTATTTTTTTTCTTTGTTTTATTTTAATTATGAAATTGCTTTGAAAGGCATTTGCATAATCTGTGCTGCGAACACAAGCGAATAATCTGCTATTGGTTTTGCCGGAGATCTAATTTATTGGATGGCAAAGTCACCTGCTGCTGCTGCTACTGCCCCAGGACTCCGCTTGACACACTTACTAGTGGCCAGGCAATTTATTAAAATAATCTGGCTATATTTCAAATTGTCAGGGACAACCGACAGAAAGGTAAGAGAATAAATGAAATACATTTAAAACCCTTTTTCAGCGGCCTCAGCGTTTTGCAATCAATTTGCCAACGGCAATGGCAACGAAAAAGGACACATAGGGACATGTACTCTATATATACCATAATTTATTACCGATTTAACTGGTTAAATCTGTCAGCTGGGTTAATTATTATCCCTGACCAACAGTACGTATACGTAATAAATGGGCAGCTTTAAAGGAACGGCGGCAACAGTATATTGGCAATGTGATCATAACCATTCCTGGTGGTCTTATAGCTGGCGATGCGATTGCTAAAGTCAACGGATACCTTCAAAGAACGCTCTCGTATGTACTTGGCATAGATAAAGGCACCCACAAAGGTATCACCCGCCCCCAGCAGATCCACAATTTTCTTGGGCTTGTAGGCCGGCGAATGCGTAAAGTTCCCATTGAGATCCATAATCCCGGCACCCTGATTGCCCCACATGACGATCACAAGAGGACGCTTCAGATTGAGGCCCCAACGCATTTGCAGGCGCTCGTCCAGCTGAATGCAGGCCTCCTCAATGGTCGTCCAGCCATTCTCGCCGGCCAGCTGCTTGGAGAATATGGCATAATCGCAGTAGGCGAGCATGGGGAACATATCCTCCAATTGCTGATCGATCTCCACCGAAACCATAATCTTATCCTCCACCGCCTCCCTGGCCGCATTGTAGGCAGCTATCTCCTTGAGAATATCCAGCGTAATCTCAAAGTACAGGGCCCGCATATGAATCCAACCATATTGGCTGAGATCAAGCTTACGGAAATCCTCAATGCTGATAAAGGGAAAGTCGTGGTTGCAAGTGACTATTGTTCGTGTCTTCTGCGACTTGGACAGGATCACGATGGCGAATGGCGGACCCTTGTCACTGGTCGGGCAGTTTTCCAGAATTATGCCGCGGGCCAACATATCATCGATCAGAACCTGAAATATCTGTTGGCTGCTCAGCATGCCAAAGAACTCCACCGTGACGCCCAGATTCCGGAGCACAGTGCAGATATTGGAGGCATTGCCGCCGCGTTGATAATAGCCCCCAGTGGCTTGCGTTTTGACATTATCCTGCGGGAATTTATGTACTGTGGTGACGCAGTCAATGGTGCTGGTGCCCACGCAGAGCACCCTTTTCTTGCCAACGGCCCAGCTTAGATTGTTGCCATAATCCGTCATAATTTTGATATAATTTTGTTAATTTTTTTGTTGCTGTTTTATTTGTTTAGATTTCGAAAGTCTTTGAGTGTCAGAATATATTTGGAAATCAGGACAAAATTATGACAAGCTGTTAAAACTTTTTAAAAATAAAAATAGGAATTATTTCAAGAGTCTGTAAATTAAATCCAGGATCAGCTTTAAGATGCCCAAATGGTTTGCCCTCAGCGAGAAGAAGTCCGTTCTGTGTGTTGGCTGCACGGAGGTGGACTATATAAACACCGTGGAAAAGGTGGACTTCAAGCTCGATCATTCTCGCACCCAAAAGGGCATCATGGTGCGCAGCGGTCGCTCCTCGAATGTGAGCACGATTCTGCGTCTCCTGGGCGCCAGAGTGGAGCTCTTTGGCGTGCTCACCAGCAATCCCATGTACCACATTATTCTGGATGATCTCGAGCAAAGGGGGATTGACATTAGCAACTGCACCTTTACGAATGAGAGTCCTCCCTTCTCCCTCATCGTCCAGGAGCGATTCACTCGCCGCGTCACCGCCGTTTACTGCGATAAACCTTTTCCTTATGTCACAGCCGAGGACTTCAGGAAGTTGGACCTTGACCAGGTCGGCTGGGTGAATTTCGAGGGACGCTGTCCAGCCGAGACCTGCGATATGATCCGAGTGGTCCTTGATTACAACAATGACCGCGAGGAAGCGGACCGCATAATAGTCTCGCTTCAAATCTATAATGCCTTTGACACCCTTGTGGATCTCATAGGAATGGTCGATTATGTGATCCTCACCAAGTTTATAGCCGAGCAGCAGGGTTGGACGTCGGCACGAGAGGCCTGCGAAGGACTACACTCCGTCATGCGGATGCCCCGCACCATCACTATCCGGCGACCTTACTTCGTGGTGCCCTGGAGCAACCTGGGTGCTGGCTGCATGACCCCCGATGGCAACTACTTTGAGCTGCCCGCCCACAAGCCGAAGAAGATTGTCGATCGCGTGGGGGACACTGACTGCTTCACCGCCGGCTTTATCTATGCCAATTTTGTGGGTCAAAGGCAGCTGGTTAATGCTGTGGACTTTGCCAATGCCGTGGCCAGTTACAAGTTGGCCTATGTGGGCTTTGATTGCCTGAGCGGCTTCAAGGTGGACTACATGAAACGTAATATGCCCGAGGAGCCGGATCAGGCCCAAGTGTCCTCGGACAGTGAGGATGAGAACCATCCGGATCGCATATGCAGGAAGTATTTGCTTAGATCCTTCAAGCATCCGGAGGCAGACGAGGCCTCTGCCTCTGTCAGCGGTGAGGATGTGGAGCGTGTGCCCCCCTCTTAGCTTGTGTTCTTTTTTTTTTTAAACAAAATAAATGAATTACTAAGAATTATTTAAAAATATATTTGGTTTTGTCGAAACAATAAAATGGAATTTAGCTGGATGATTGGAATTACTTCATGTTATCCTTAGTTGAAGGGCCAAAGTGACGGATGAACTCGTTGAGGGAGCACCTGACATCTCCCAGCTGCGACGAGATGAGCTTCAATTGCAGCAGTTGCTGTTCCTGGGCCAACGGAGGAGTTGTCAACTCTTCATCGGTCTCACTCTCGCCGATTTCCTCCAGCTTAATGAACTTCACGTGATGGTCTTCCAGACTATCCACCACCATTATCGTATGACCCTGCTGTATGAAATGATGCAGGGCCAAGGCATCGGCTATGATAACTTTATCCTCGGCACTGACCAAGTATCTGCCAAAGATTCCAAACTCCTCCGCTGGAATTTCATGGAATTATGATTTTTCAAGGCACAATTTCCAGGATAATACCCACCGGCGGCTATAATGCGACTTGTTGTCAAGGATGGGAATACTCTCAGCAACTTTCTCGACTTGTCGCTCGATGAAATGAGCACATAATATTGACCATTCTTAAAGCCAGACATCTTTGGTGAACTCTTTAGGGATTTCCCAACTAAAACATCCAATTTTCTGTCTACTTCAAAGGAACCGTGACACGTTTTTCGGAGACTAAACTGAATAGACTATAAAGCCAAAGCTATCTTGGTTTTTCTTTTGTTTATTTTATTTTGAAAGGCATGGCATAATTTCATTTCAAATGCAATGATTTAGTTGCCACAGACAGAGGCACAAAGGAGAGGGATTCCAGAGAGATAGCCCTCTGAGGAAATGGCCAAAGATACAAACATATATATCTGTGTGTGTGCCGAGGAAGAAGAACTGTTGCCACAGCATAATTGCCACATGATTAATTCTTGAGTCAGGCGAAACTTGTCCGGGTCCGAGACCAAGATAAATGCTAATAGATATACATTTATGTAGAAGTTCTGGCCGGTCATTTATCATTTCGGACAACAGGCAGGCAGACTGGACAGCAACAACAATTACCACGAATATAAGTGACAATTTTCATGCATTTCCCAGGCACACGCGGCGTATGAGCGATGAAGATAATTTTGGTGCGAAGCAGCAGAGATTAAACCGAGATGAGGCAGCAGCAAATCGATAAATGTCCAGCACTGCGACCCGAGGAAAAAACTTGTGCTGCGTCCTGGCTGTGGCAACTCCCTCATAAACACATCGAGAAACTTGAACTTTTTTCCATTCGAACTGCTGTGTGTCGCCGCCACACGATTATGAGCAAGAATTATGCTTGGCAAGTGTGCAGTTGCCAACTGGAAAGGAGTCTTTAAACACTGCACAAAAAATATCCTCTTCTAAGGATAGGTGAAGATATTTTGTAGAATTATTAATAACCTTCTTGTTCCTTAATTAATAGTTCCCTTAAAAGTCTCTCCATAATTTCCTTACAAAACTGCAGCATGAAAAATTAAAAAAAAAAACATTTAAAAGAGTATAAAACTTGTGTAGCTTTGGAAAAAGATTCTGTAAACACAAATTTAGATATTTATTTAAATTTTTATGCTTTCGTTAACTAAACACAAGCTTAAACAATTAAAAAAAAATTATTAATAAATTATTTTAAAGTCGTATTCAATTCCCCAGTTTCCCTGAGTGCTTCACCCGCATTCCGGCATCGAGAGGCGGAAAGATCGAGCCGGAGACGCTTCCATTTGCCTTCCGGAGGACTCCAATGCAGCTGGCAAAAAAAAAGGCAAAAAGCAAACCCCACAGACAGCACACATTTACATGGTGAATAGCGACCGGCATTTATGTAAATTAAAAATTATTTTCGGCTGTAAAAATTCAGTGGGAATTGTTTTTGGCAATGTCGGCGGCTACAAAAAAAAAAAACCCCACTAACAAGCGTCCTTATAAAGAGAAAGGCAAAAGGCAACTACACACTCTTAGAGAGAACTCGGAGATACCCTACCCATATCCTTGAACTCCAAATAAAATATATAAAAATAAATAAATAGCTAATTATTTTAGAAACATAAAAACTGGGATTAAAATTAATTTGAATTTATTGTTTATACAAATTCTTTGGAATGAACATAAAAATTGCTGTAATTATAAACACTTCAAATAAAATATTATAATTAAAAATACCCTCTGAAAGAGAATTGAATAAAAACGAAGCATTTCGCGGAAAGCAGCAACGAAAATAATAACAGTCATGACAATGGCCCTGGCAATTGGGAAAACATTCGCTTTTGTTTTTTAACTGCATTGGCTGTTAAGCAGATATAGCGCGGGTATAGTTATTGTTATTATTTGAAGGCACTGTCATACAGAAAGGGAAAATAGTGACAGAAAAATGGCAGACAGAGCGACCGGAGATGGGCAAGAATGAGCATTTGCAGCAGGAAATGTTGGATTTTGAATATCCGATGAAGTAGCGTAATCTAAAATTATATTTTTAAAGGTAATTTAAGTTTCTGGTTTTCTGTAAGTACTTTAAGTGCTTAAAAAATGTGTGTACATATATGAAATAATTTTTTAAGATTTTAGCTGGATATATACTAAACCCAATAGACACTATATAAACCGCAGCAAAGTTATGCTGCCACTGAAAATTCCTTTCCAACTCTCCGGCTTGGCTTCAACAATTTTTGAAAATTATTCAATCCAATTTTCATCCACGCCCCCACCCTCCATCTCTCTCTCTCTCTGTGTGTGTGACTGCATTGGTGCATAGATTATGCAGTTGGCTTCAGTTTATGATTGGCAAATCCAATATACGCTGTGCACTTGGCAGCAGATTGGCAGCCCCGCTTCCGCACCGCAGAGACCCGAAAGATGGCCGCCGCCTGGCTGCCACTTTATGCCACTTGCACGCATATTTCGCCGGGCTCACACTCACACTCACACACATTCGCACTCGCATGAAGCGAAACGCAGACACAAGATGGCGGCGAGCCCATTTCCGGCTGATGGGGCAATAGCGTGATTATCGGCAGACGAGACGGGGCAGACAGGGCAACCGCAGCGACAAAAAATGATTGGGCAAAGAGTCAATCAGGGGGTTAACTCGAATATTAAATATCCTGCCAGGAAAATATTTGAAAATAAATTAAAGGGTTTGTTAAGAAGGGAAATTAAAATGAGCTAAAAATAAAACAATAATAATTAATGTTTTTACATTAGTTTTTTGATTTTTATAGCTTTGCCTTATTTAAATTCTAAATTAATTAACAATTTCATTTTCTCTACATTTTTATTAGTTGTAAATAGTTTTAAATAAAAGTTAATATCTTTCTCCTTGCACAGGGTTCGCCTGCAAGAGGACCTCACACATCCAGTTGGGTAAAAGCTGCTGCCACAGCAGTAAGCTGCAAAATAAGCCAAAAATATGCGTTATCAAGCTGGGCCAATAAAAAAAATACACATACCCGTGTTTTTTAGCCAAGCAAACAGAAAATACAGTGGAGCATCAGAGAGAATTCAAAAGTTGAAAATATCACAAATTTTCAATTAGTAATTCATGTTTAAAATTTAAATTTGCTTTTTCTTTAAACTTAATTAATACCGTGCATTCAAATATAATAATTTATTAATTATTGTTATATTTCTTATTATTTTATGAATTTATTATTTCCTAATTATAAATTAACAAACTAAAAATAAAGGTTTTACCTTTATTCAAAGTTATTTTCTAGGCAAGGGCGCCTTCAAACGTGACTATAACGTCTCAGATATAAAATAATTTAACAACAATGTCCTTGTTAATTATATCTGAAATTTTCAGCAATTCGTTTGTAATTTTTTCTTCAAAATTAAATTACTTATAGCACCCACTGTGCCTGTGACGTGCATAAGTGTACCCACTTGCATTTGAATCGCTACTGACTCTGGTCGCCGTCGCAATTTTGCATTACTTTGCATAACCGGCAAAGGGCCGCCCGCTGTGGTGTGTGTGTGTGTGTGTGGATCCCGATCTCCGGCCTTTGGCATAGCCTTATACAAACGTCTGGCACTGTAGCTAGAAAATGGCGCCTTTATTTAACCATAAACTGTGCTTTCATGGTCATTATGGAGGCTTCCTTGCTGAATTCCAAACATTATTCTTATTTATCGGTGGCACAGCAGCACACGAGTGCTTAGGAAAGGCAGAAATGGATGATTAACCTTTAAATAAATAAGAATTTTCTCAGAGGTTAAAGAGAAATTCTTAAAGTTATTTTACTAGATTTTTTCTGGTTTTAAGAAAAGAAAATAAAAGCCAAGTACACAAATGGTAAATGGCATGAAAACATAATCTGTGTACTTTCCCTCATCCATCATTGTTTAGAATCCTGACAGAGTTACCCCCTTTCATTGTCTTGGTTAACTTTTCTTTATTTTTTTTTCTGCCTTTCTTTGATTTACCAGCGAGTTAAGCGAAATAAGTGATAGGAAAGAAAACCCTTCTCGATGGGAGGAAGACTGGGCGTTCGTTCAGATTTAATAAGGTTTCAAGTCCTGTGCGCTGGAATCAATCAACAAAATCGTGGGAGATCCTTTCGCATGTTTCTCTGATTATTACGCTCATTACATAAAAAAACATTTCACTTTACTTCAGTTCACATTGCTTTGTGCAGGAATTTGTTATTATTTTCGTGCTTGGCTGCTTTTTCACAGTTCGTCGACTGAAATGAACTTGAGTGCGGGGAGAAGGCGGACAGGGGGGGAGCAGCACACGTGGGGTAAAAGTCATTGGTTATCCCTTTACCCGCAGTTTTCCCCAATATTTTTTTTCTTTTTAATACCCTGTAGTTGAGGCTTGAAGGGATTATATAAGTTACAGGTTAAAAGGGGTTTTAATTGTGATTCTTATTGGGCTTTAAAGAGAGTCTGTTTTGATATAAATAAATACATATCAATTTTGGTTTGATATATATTACTTATTTAAAAGAATCTTAAGTTTTTTGTTATATTTTTTAAATAAATAAATTTTAATAGTAGTTATAACGACTTCAACAAGCTGAAATTGGTATCTATTAACTAGCTTTCAGGCAACTATAAAATATGCTATGCTTTCAGGACTGAGTACTCCATGTTCGTTATCCTTGATTACCACATTCTTTATTTTTTTTTGTGTTGTATTTTTTTTGTTGCTGTGTGTGTGTGTTTTTTTTTTTATCATTCCCGTTCAATCCCCGCTTGAGTTTCGGTCCGCTGAAAATCTTTTCAAGTCGCTGGGGGCAAACGCGCGAAATTCATTTGTTAACCCGGAAGGGATAGGATGACGTCGACTGTCGCCGATGTCGTTGTCGTTGCCTAATCCACTGCAGGCGCGACCCGAGAACCCAGGCAAAGGAAACGGGAATTGGTAGCAAGGATATAGAATCCAGGATCCGGGACCCAGGGCCCAGGCCCTGACAGTGTTTGCTTTCGCGAGAAATGATTGATGAAGGTATCGCCGAAGAGTTGAGCAAAATAAGTAAAAAAAATCAAAACAAAAAGGAGGCAAGCGGCTGAGCTGGGTTTTGGGGCCGAGTGTCCTGAAAGGAAAGCCATTTAAATGCAGTAAAGTAATGTTTTTTCAAGAGAACTTTAATATGTTTTTGGCTCTTACAGGGTTATTAAATTACTTAAATAAGCATTTTAACTAATTTTGTAATAAAACATACATTAGACTTAGCTTACAAAATAAACAGTTTTTCTGCCACCTAAGAAAAGGAATTTAAATTGAATTAATATTTACAAATTTTTCTCTCTGCATCATTTTGCCTTAAAAATAATTTTTAAAATTTTTGGCCAGGGGCAGGAGGATGTCTGTGGCTGTCAGGCCTGAGATACCGGTTGGCTACAAAGTCCTAGGAACGGTTACAGCTTGAAGTGTCGATCAGAAATTCACTTTGTCCGCTGCGCAGAACTTAATTTCCTTCATGGGTTTTATGTCCCTGGACCTTTTAACGACCCCATAAAGTGATGCGTTTGCCCATCCTGTCCAGCCTCCGTTTCCTCCTCCTCCTCCTGTTAGCCTTGGCACGCCCTCATCCTGCGGCATCAATCCTGTCGTCGGCTCACCTGGCTGCGGCTTGGTGTCCACTAACTGCTCGCTTGTGTAGAGGGCTTTATTTGGTGTTTTTATGGCTAGTTACTCTCGTTTGATGATATTAACATAATTTATGTATGAACACGAAACTACTAAGCGCACTAACAAAAGCAACTATCTCTCACGCTGAGGAGGGATCAGGGATGACAAGGATACAGGTACAAATTTGGTACCTAAAAGAACCAACTGAAATTGTAGTAATAATTTTTTAAGTCACACATTTAATTTATAAGAATAATAACAAAAAGCATCCATTTTTTGTTAGCTTCTGATTGAGATTATAAAAGGTTTGAGTGGGAAGAAATATTGAAAAATAAATGTCTATATATTTTAAGGAACCTGCCACTCTAGTTTGATATCTTTTTTACATATTATTCCTTAGTTTATTTATTATTTCTTTTCCTTGTACCTTAAGGTACTACTATCTCGAAGAAGGCTGCTCGCACCCTGAACCCAAGGTAATAAAGCAATCGTCTGTCGGTTAATTGCCGCCACTCGAGGGGGAACAGTATACTTAAAGGAGTGAAGAGGTGTCAGAGGGTATTTTGGATAAATAGGTTGATGGTTTGTCATCTGACTTTTAATTGATTTTAATATAAGCAAGACAAGGGGATGACAAATATTGGTTAGTGAGTATAAAAAAATTATGGAAATGGTAATATATAAATTGATAAATAAAATAAATAAATTAATTAAAAAATAACACAGTTTTAAACAATCATGTATATTATAATAATTATAATATATTATAGTATAACTTGTAGCTAGTTTGGAGTGCCGACTTTAGCCATTGACTATAACTTTTTGGTGTCTTATATTTTTTATTTAGGGTCTTCCTGCATACCCCTTAAATTTTAGCTTCCACGCACGGATATCTATGTATGTATATAGGGAGCGTCGTGTCATAATCGTAAACAAGTGCCGGGTTCCGCGACATTTTATCGCTAGACCCGTATGTGTGTGTACCCGCCGAGTGGTTAATGGCCATGGACCACTCCGGCATAAATTAAGGGACCGTTAAGCGTAAGCCAGAGCCAATTACCAAAGTATTCTTAGCCATTAAATTTACGGACGTATTATTGCGTTGACTACCCTTTAAATAGGGCAGGGACATTCAAAGAAGAATTTTATATGTGATATATTTTATTATTTAATAAGGTTTAATAAAAATAATGCCTATTAAAATTTGTAAACATATAGTTAAGTGTTATATTATAAGTGGAATTAAGTGGGAATTAAAAACAGACCGCGTTTTGGGGATTTAACTTGTTTGTTTATATGAAAGTACAAAGGTAAATCATTCTTAGTACTAAAATATTAACAGAAATATCAGTAAAATATTTTAAGAATCTTTTAATTTACTCATTTTGTTTTTTTCTCTTAATTTAAAATACATTTCTACATTTCCATTTTTAAAAATTGTCCAAAAGCTATAGTTAACCAATGATACGTTTCTGTTTGAAAGGTACTCCATGTTGCAGGACCAGCAGTCGCAACCCCTTGCATCCCATATCCTCGATATTTTCCAGAGACTCCTCCAGGACTAGGGACTCCTTCTCCCTGCTGAGATACCGCTGCTCCGCCTGAAGCTCGCTGGCCAGACAGTCTTTGAGGTCATCCTTTGCAAAGAACCGAAAGCTAACAATGGTGGTATCCACGGCCAGTTGCTGCAGCAGCTCGTACTGCTCCCAGAACATATCCTTTTCCAGGGTGAAAACATAGATAAGCAGGACCGTTTCATTTCTGTGCAGCTCGCCCTCGCGCTCTCGGATCAACCGATTGTAGATGGGCACAAGGCCGTGATCACAGGTGGCCAAGTTATCTATGATTAGCAGATTCGTGCCGCAGTTGGAGAGGCCATCAGCGAACTGCCTGACCAGACGGAACTTCATCACCTCGTCGGAGACGACTGTGTTCCAGGAGTACGAGTGGGCATTGGCGGGCCAGGGAAAATTCTGTTTCAGAGTGTTAGCCGTCAGGGTTTTCCCCACTCCCGGAGGTCCTAGCAGGGCCACGGAGCGGAACCTTTCGGTGCCTGCCAGAGCCCTTTCCATGCGTGCCAGAGCCTGCTCCTGGTTAAGGACCTGCTTGCTGATTTGGCGGAAAATTTGAGCCAAGTCTAGAGTTTCCTGATTGCAGAAATCCTTCTCGAAGGTATCCTGGAAAAGTATAAGGCTTGATTCATACATTAAAGTTGCCATTTTTAACTTTTAACCTGGGACTCGCTCTTCCCCTCCAGACCCACCAGTTGAAGGGCAGTCGTCCACAGACTGGACTGCTGGTTTTCAGGATTTTTCTCGCTGTCTATCTCTATGCCTAAAAAGATCAGCAGGAGCAGCACTACAAGGACTGCTGAAATAATGGAAAATCCCTGCAGGATGTGCGATTGACGATTGGAGCGGAGACGGTCACGATGGCGCCGACAGTTCGCGTTTCGCAGGATGCCACGCTGGCGGGGATCCTCGTCCTCATCCACATTTAAGTCACCGGCATGGTGGGGATCGAGGGTGCGATAGGGTAGGTCGCGGCGTCTGTAGAACTGGACAATGGGTGGCATTACTGCTGGGAAACTCTTTCCGCAAATGAGAAGTCCTTTAATTTAAATACTAAACATATATATTGTTTAATTTATCTGGAATTATTTTGTGTTGTTTTTGAGGGGTAACTATACAATTTTTTCGGAAACTTATGTATAAATCTTGATTGTGTGAGTTCTCTGCTGAGACTAAGTTACTTTGATTGAAGTTTTTAGGCATTTCAGCCATCTTTAGATATTTGTATTTGCTTTTTATATATTTTATGGTATTTGTAATTAAATTTTAAGAAATATATGATAGTAGATAATGTTCTAAAGAGCTTAAAAACCAAAATAGATTTCCCCCAAGAGCTGCGGTTTTTTTTTTTTAACTAGAAAAGCTAAAGAGCTAAAAAAATTGCAAGCAAAGAGGCCGAAACCGGCCAAACTGGTTTCGGGAGGTTGTTTTGATTTTTTTTCTTTTAAATATTTAATGTTTTTTGCTTTTGTTTTTTTTTTTGCTGAGCCCACTACCGGAGTTACTCACACTTGGCAAACGGCGAACTCCGCTGGAAACCTCCCTGCCAGCCACTCCCCAATATTTTTAAGCGCCCGTCCCTTGCGTTGTTTACGTTTAGCGCTGATTTCTTCATTCCACGCTAGTTTGTTTTGATTTTTGAAAAAGGGTCAAGCTAGAAAAACTGGATGCCACTGCTTGTTGTCTTCACTTGGCTATTGTTTACCCCTTCCCCGCTCCTTGCCGAGTCTTAACTCCGAGGTCTTCATCTGCTTATTGGGTTCATTACTTCAAGTGGGACGATGGGAAGGGTCTTTGTCTAGTGTTTTCTAGATTTATTCATTATTATTTATATAAATTCTGAAAATTTAAAATTGTTTCTGAGTTTTTATTATTAACTAGAACACCCTATAACATTTACACTTCACGGTTCTCATATTATTATATACATAATTTCCGTTACTAATCTCAACGAGATGTGTCCAATCAATAATAGCCCCGTTTTGCCTAGCTTATGTCCCACTCTGTCAGTGCCAATGGAGGTAGCACTTTTCCCCCGGAAATGGAGCAACGCAGCTGGCCCGGAAACCCGCACAGATCGAGCCTGCTGCTCCACCTGTCCGCCGCCTTGCATCTGGGTTTTGCCATTTACTACGACTGCCGCTATGCCCAAATGCCTCTCCTGGCTGTGGAGCTCCGGCTGGAGCCACCGATCGGTGGCAAGTTCAAGTACATGACCTTCCTGGCCGGACTGGTGCACTGCTTCTACTATACCCTGGCTCTAGCCTATGACCTCCTTCGTATCCGTGTGCTGCGACAGATGAGGGACTATGTTATGGCCAGTTTTGTGATACCGCTGGCCTTTACGGTGGGCGTGACCTTCTGGACGCTGTATGCCATTGATCGGGACTCGATATACCCGCCAATCCTGGATCTTGTCTATCCCAGCTGGCTGAATCATACGATGCACTCCTTCGTTGTGGTTTATGCCGCGCTTGAGCTGGGCCTCACCCAGCATCGTTATCCTTTGCGGCGAAAAGGCTTCACCGGCCTGGGAATCTTCATGGCTGCCTATCTAACATGGATGCACTTCCTGTGGCTGATGACCGGCATCTGGGTGTATCCCTTCCTGGGGGCCCTGGCCGGGCCTTTCCGATTCCTGTTCCTTGCTGCAATCGTGGGCCTAGGATTTGGTTACTATCTGATGGGAGAGTGGATTAACCAAGTGATTTGGTGGCAACCAAGCAGAGTGCAACGAAGGAGTAGCAGGGGATAAGCCCTGCCTGACATATGACCATAATCAAATATCCCTTAACATATAAAAAGTTAGTTTAATAATACAAAATAAATCATTTCGTTATCTCAAACTCTGTGTTTTATGGTAAATAACTCTTGCTACTCCTAGAGATAAATTGCTATTTTTAGTCAGAACTACAAAGCATTAAAATGTACATTTTCACCGATTATCTGAATAGGAAACTATATTTATTCCCTGTAAAGTTCAAGCTCGACTAATTCACGCTGCCAGGTAAACAAAGTTACAAAAACAGTAGTTGTCAATGATATAGAATATATTGTGTAGATTTCAAATAAATTTGTTACCAGAACTTAAATATTTCAATTAATTTTTACACTTATTTAGAAAATAAATGTTTTGTTTACTATTTTACTTTCGGGATTAATTTAACAAGGAGAAATCATAAAAAGATATTTTTATTTTTAATAAATAATGAATAATGAAGTTTATTTTAATGTCAGGTATCATTTCATTGTCTCGGAATATAATATAATAAATACCGGGAAAGAATCTTAAATGCAGAATATTTCGTAGGTCGGCAAATATGATACTCTTTGTAGTTACTGAAAAATGGAAGGCTAACCGAAGGACTAATTAACCCGGAATATGACCTTGTGACCAGCTGATCTTTCTCGTCAGAACTACCAGAAAATCCAACGCCAGATGTTATGGTCAAAAAAGGTTTGGGGGTGAGAGATCTCATAAAACACCACATCGTAATTATTTGTTTGTATTTCTTTGGCGGCAGTGCAGATCTCGAGGATAGGTATCATCGACATATGGCCAGAGCAAGAGGGTCCAAAAATGATGATATTATATAAATTTCAAGACAATTATTTAGTCAACAGTTTGTAATAAAGTAAATTAAAGGGAAAATGTTAACAATACACTAGAAAAATCATTAAAATCAAAGAAAAATATATTTAGAAACTATGTAAATGCTTTCATTAAATTGAATGGAGTCGCATTATAAACTAAACAATTTTGTTGATTTTACAATTATTATTCATGTCAATCGTTGCTATTTTTTAATAAATAATAACTAGGTTTATTGCTAAATTTCTGTTGAGCTTTATTGCTTAATCTTTGAGTCGATTTATAACCCAAAAAAGTCTCTTGAGCAGTGTAAGAGAACAAAGTCATGACTTAAATAAGTCAAATAGCTCAAGAGAGTAGTGCTAAAAGGGGTTTGTTTCACATTGTCACTCTCTTTGAGTTAAATGAATGAGTTGTTTAATACAAATTAAAGCCAAATTGATTGGAGTACTTAGAACACAAAATATCATCTAGAAACCTTCAGCAAAATAAAACATTTTGAAAACATTCAAAAGGAATTTAAACTTGGATTAAAGCTAAAGTTCCTAAAGCTGTGCTCTATAGGTACTTTATAATACAAGCCAAGCCGCAGCACCTTTGAGTCTTAAGTTCGGGGTTTTGTCTTTACTTTCCCCCCTTCCCTTACCACAAGTTTCACCCCTTTGACTGTTGGGCCCAAGAATTTTCTCTAATGACTTAAACGCGGCAACCACTAAAACATTTACGGCTTGTCTGGCCCGCCCTGTTGTTGTTCACTTGCAACCACAGCCACCAAATTCAAGGTAAAAGCCGCCTCTCCTTTATTTTCCACACCTCTGAAAAGCCTTTGAAAGTAGTCACATTTTTGAGCAAAAATTTTCCACGAAACCGCAAGTAGAGAACTCATTAAGCACCAAGAATTCTGCGGCAATAGCGAGCTGTGAAATGAAAGGATTGGGATGCTATTAGTAAGATTTTCTATTTAAAGTAGTTTATTTAATGAAATATATAATTTTGCTAGAGATAAATATTTACTTTATATATATATTTATATTATTTAAATGAATTTGTATTATTTATATAAAGAAATAAGTTAGTAGCCTCGTCTGCGATGGTGGCCCCTAGAATGGGATCGACGATGATGATTTGAACGTCGTTTGTGACTAGTTCGTCCTGGAAAATAATAATACATTTATTAAATATTAAATATTATTAATAAAAAATATAAATATAGTTATATTCTTTATATGTTTATCAAAGGAAGATGTTAACTTACTGGATTCGAAAACGGAATCCATTGAGTTACTTTCAACGGGTTTACATACTTCAGGTCGTTTTTCTAGAGGGAGAAAATAATAATAAGAATAATAATAAAATTATATTGATAATATTTATAAAATAACAATTTAATAGTAATAATAATACAATAATATGTTCTTGGTCTTTTGTTTTAGATGCTTCTTTTTAAAGCCTCTAACTTTTAAAGAGACACCCTTTTTTGCATTTGCATTTGCATTTTTCCTGGTACTGCTGATAAATAAAAGGATTAACAAATTCCTAAAAAAATCAATGTCCTTTTAACTCCCAATACCAATGGCTGTTCATGTTATTTGGTCTGCGTGTGTATTTTGCAAATTCGATTCTCCCGAGTGGAGACTGCACGCGGTAGGTAATATTTATATTGCGTGAACCACAGTGTTTGCTTTTCAGTGGGAGTGTGTGTGTGTGTGTGTGGTGTATTCCCGGGACCAGATTTTGATGGACAGGAGAATAAGGATGGTCCTTAGATGGCGGATTGGGGGCTGGCGGGGGGGGACTTCTGGGATAGAGACACGTGCGTTGCCAAATATATCCGCTGTAAGCCCCTTTGTTTGTCCTTGTTTCTTTATTTTTCATACGAATCGGACTTATCCTTTTCCGTTTTTTTTCGTTAGCATATTTATTTGAAATTCGATTTTATCCCCGATTCTGACATTCGCTCACTGCCTGTGTCGCCTAATTCCGCAGTCAGGACATCACTTTGTAGTTACACACACATGCAAATTCGAGAATAACCAAATTGACGCATGCAAATCCTTTAAATTCAAGGGGGTCCTGTGATTTATACTGTGTTATCCCAGTTAGAAACTAATATAAATAAATAAATATGTAAGAAAAAATGATTCTAGATTGATATGTCTTCGTAAATGAGATCCTTGATTTCCTAAAACATTTTACATCTATTTTGCCGCTGCACTGGCAGTCGCCTTGGACGTTCAAGGACCTTTTCTGCAGCTTCAAGGACCTGGCCAATTGCCGGCTGCAGCATGCAGCAGGCAAAGGTCAGCCCAAGGACAAACACCCAACGAGGTGCACAAAAATCCAGCTTCCAGCTTCCAGCTTCCCTATTAAAATCGATATTTAGTGCCGCACGCAGTGATGCCCACGGCAAGCAGATAAAATAAAGAAAACACAAAGGATAAGCTGATATTTTGTAAGAAAATTAAATTTAAAATAATATTTTAAAGTATTTTAATCTACTTTAGGTAATTTGTGGAAGTCTTGACTAAGATTTTGTTAGTTTAACTTGAACATTTCTATAAATAAAGGATTTTTAGTCCTTAAAGTGTTATAAATATTTTAATCTGTAATTTAAAATTCGTAAAATTTTTAAAAAAACCTTGAAGCATTTCTTAAGACTCGCCAGCACTTAATAAAATTTTTTGCCAGGACCCTCTGACTTTTTTAGCCATCAACTGTTGCCAACACTAAGACCGATTCCTGCAAATCTGGCGAATGGGGCGTGGTAAGAGTATTTGCATTAAATTATGCGACGAGCTGCGGAAATGTTTGGCATCAAATGAAGAAGGGGCTGGACGGGGGGACTCAACGCAGACAAAAAAGCAGAAAAAAAAAAACAGAAACCATGGAACAAGGCAGCTCTGCGCACCGTTAAGTGCGGCGGAAGCAATTTTACTCTTCAGCTCTGGAAAAACCAAAGAAGGAAATATAAGGAAAGCAGCCACAACATCGCATAAACAACAACACAAAAAAGGAGAACAAAAAATTTAATAGAAATCCTTGAAACATCTGTGAACCGCTCACTTAGCCCCCCGTAAAAAAATGTAAAAAAAAACAAAACACACACAAAATATATATCTCACTTTTGTATTTTGAATAACACACGCACACACACAGGTAAGCAAGTGTGTGTGCTCTCGCATTTGTAATTGTTTCCTTTGCTGCTTTGAGCTTTTCATGTATGGCAGGGACTGTGTCACCGCCTAATCCTTCAACCTTACTATACACTGGGGGAAATATTTAGAGCAGATAGTCTAAGAACTTTAAAAAGTATTAATATTAACAAGAGCAAAGAAACTACAAAATAAATAAGCAATTTTTGCAGAAGAAATTAAAAAGACAAAACCGCTAAATAGTGCATAAATGCCTTTTGTTTTTAATATATATTTAATATATTATAACCTTAATTTTCTTATTTTTCTAAATAAATTTAAATTTATTGTATCCATTAATTTATTTTATTTATTTTTCCAAGTGCTGCGTTTAGCTAGGGCCGTCATCTCCCACTGCATTTTAATCGCCGTCATTATGGCCCTAGGGTAGGCGTAATTTTCACATTCATTTCGTTTCACTCACTGTTTTTTACAGCATTCATTTCAGAGTACTTAAAAGGCGGGGAGAACTTAAGGCTAGGGACCAAAGCATAAAGGCATAAAGGCAGTAAAGGTAAAGGAAGACTGCTACCATAAAGTCATATAATAGATACAAAAAAAAACAACTTTATAAATTATAAAAGAAAACTATGTACATGATACTTTGAAATTATTGGAGTTAAATAAAGTTATCTAAATAAGAACAGCCCTAGGAATTCCATAAGATCTAATTTTCTTAAAATCCTTAAAATATCTGAAACCCTCGAACTTATTTTTACAAGGCAACCTTCAAGGAGGCCACCGACCTCAAAATAATTATGTCCATTTGTATGGCCAAGCTGTTCGTCATCTCCGGGTGCCATCATTACACCCTTTTCGGCTTGCCTTTGGCCAAATTTACTTGGCAGATGACCCACAGCATCCTCCCATCCTCCCACTATCCTTGCTCCCATCCTCTAGCTTCCGGGTGGCATTAAAACAAATCGACATTTTTCTCCGAGAGTAAACTTTATGGGGTCATCGGTGTAGAGATATTGTACCCAAGTTCCATCTTGGACTTTACACCAGAGTGAGGGACTGAGAGCATTTTTCTTTCTCGCTTATTAACATAATGACCAAGGAGATGGAACGGACATAAGGCCAAATGGGCATTACAGGGGCAGCCGAGCAAGAACTAGGAAAAGTTGTCAAATAAACCAAAGCAGAGCACAGCCGAGCGAGTGCTGTGCGGCCAATATTTCTACTCATTATGCTAATAAGTTCGTTGGGAAAAGCAAAATGGTTCAGTGGATACAAAATCCTAGGGAATTTTAAAGGAAAATAAATTTCAAAATTAAGGGGAATGTTTATAGAGTAAATTTGGGGCAAGAACAGAGTAAATTTGAAGTCAGAAAAACTATTTAAAATTTAAAAATGTTAGGCGAAGATGAATGGTTTGTTAATGAGTAAAAGATTTACATATTCCTTCAGATAAATGGGCATAACTATAATGTGGATACCATATTTCTTTAATTCTTAATTGACTTCCCAAAGATACAGTAAGATTTTGAATTGCTATCTTTACCTATCTTCTATAAATTGTTTTATTTAAATCTTTTCCAATTTATATATCTCAATCTCGACTAAAAAATATACCATTTCATTTAAATCAAAACCTATATATACTAAAAATTACATATATCTTTAACTACCTAAAGATACAGCCAGATACTTACTCTCTACCTTCAATTCCAGCTAAACTGATTAAATTACATTCATTATTATTAATATTTCTTGTTGCTTTGTATTCCCAGCTGAACGCTCTATTATTGTTAATTAATTTTAATAAGCTCGTGGTCAATTCATGTGCATGAAATTGCATTGAAAAATCTCGTCACTCGGACAGGGGAGAAGCCACGCGATGATCCAGAAGTCACGTAGCACAAAGACACGTTGCCGCAAAGGCGGTGATCATTTGAAGTCGTCACCATTGAGCCGTGACGTAGAACGATAAACTGGAGGACGGACACGTATATATAGTACATACATATATTGCTTTTTAAATTCAGCGGTTACGTCAAAGAAGGCACTTTGTGTGTCATTATTAAAAGCCAGGTAAATTCGAGGATAATTAGCCAGACATATCACTCCTTAAAGCGTTGACGTGGGCGCCTCTGAATCCGGTCTAAAGTCATGCATTATTAATCAGATTTCATATATATTACATTTTACTCATTTATAAAGAAGTTAAATATAGAAAAAGTAAAGATTTCATAATTAGTTTGTGTTATTTTCAAAGACATATCTTGTGCCAGAGAAAAATTCATGTGAAAAAGAAATGAAATAAAGATTCAGATGTTTCAAAGACACTAACATGTACTATAGGTTGGACATAAGTATAGTCCGACCCTAGACAGTCGGTCTCCGATTTAATATCGCCATCGGCACTGGTGACTAACAGTACTTTCTGGTCTGGTCGCTGTTGGGGCCCGATAATTATCCGACGAACCTTCAACTCGCGTGCTTGTTGCCGGGCGACCGACAATCGGCCAAAACCGGTCGATGACTAATCACAATCAGGCGATGTTGTGAAAAGTGCCGCGATCTCAATTGCAATTGTATGGATCTTGATCGGATCGGGCTCTGTAAAAAGTTAATTGGTAGCAACAACGAACAGTGAATGCCCTTAAATCAAGATACAAGCTTTTTAGGAACTCTGCACAATACAAACAAGAAGTATCTTTTATATTATATAAATAATAAATTAATATTTGGTAATAAATAATACATTATAATGATTTTCTTTATTTATAATGTTAAAATTCCTGTTGAACGATTAAAACGTTTTTTCTGTCATCTAAAAATAGTAACGAAATGAGCATAGATAAAGATACAAAATATATAAGTATTCAAAAGAAGTACATTTCCTAATTAATTCTTCATAGATACATCTCTGTCTAGAATGATTTTTAGAAAGCCTTCAATTAAGTGCAATTTAACAAATAAATATATATAATATAGTAGAGTATATATAGAGCTACATATATATTTTCTCTGAACCTTTAATGGCGTGTATTAATTCGCAATTTTGCCTCAACAGGGGCGTCTCTCTATATTTTCTGAAAGGAAACAGAGTGAAACGTTTCCACCTTTTCTCAGCTCTAACATAAAGCCAGCTCATAGAGTTCTTTTTGTATTTTTTTTTTTAAATTATAAACCAAAGATCTAGGTTTAATTTAAAATCTTTATAGCTACGCCAGTGTATGACCGTCCAACCGCAGCGGGAATAGAAATCTCACGCTGCCGTCAGCTTGTCTGGCGCGATTTCAGTTCAGCCTTTGTTGCTTTTGTTGCTGTCTTTTTTTTATTATTTTTTTTTCTGTAGTTTTATTTGCAGTTAGCCGTTGCCGTGTAATTGCAGGCAAAAAGGTGGCACAAATGTCGTTTTTCCCTCTCCCTCAGATTTAAAAGCCCCTTTATGAGGGCCCTAGAGGTGGTCATGTTTATAAGAAAAAAGCTATGCTTTTTCCTAAATCTTAAACTAAGAAAATTATATAGAAAATTAAATAAAAATATATAATAAAAATATATATTTAAATTATTTATTAGTTTAACATAAAGGTAGCATAGCAAATAATGAAGAGCTTCTTTCAAGGGGATTAAGTAAGATTTTTCATCTTTAAAGACATTTTAAAAATTGATTATTTTAGAAGCTGCAGTTTTTAATATATAAAAATATTTTTTATTGGATCTATTGAAGAATTTTTATTATTTAATGAAGTGTCTTCAAATTGTTTATGTGAATTTTAATACATAATTTTAGAGTTCAAGTCTTGCCTTTAATATGGCAACTATTTAAACCTTAACCAAGGTTTACGAATACCCCTTTATTTTGTATATTTTTGAGATATGTTTTTCAAATATTTATTACATTTATATATAATACATATATTTCATAAACCCTGACTTTAGTGACATCTCTAGCATTCGCTTTTCTGCACCTGCATGTGGCTTGTTGTTGTGGCCATTTTCGTGGGGCTTACGTAAGTTCGCTAAGGCGGCAAAATGAAATGAAATGAAATGAAATTGTTGTAATGGGCGATTCTCATTGCGGCACGCTACCCAACAATTTTCAAGCAAGCCCGCTCCTATGTGCTACGTACAATAAATAACCAATTCCGCATTCAGTGAGATGTGAAAATTAGCATTATAACAAGCTACCAAACCCATTTTATGATGTTTACAGGTTTTATTTTATATTTACTTTCAGCTGAACTTCTTTAGAATTAATTTTAAATTACAATTTTTATGATTATTGCTTCACAAGTCATAAAAGGAATTTAACTTAGGGCTATTCCTCAAATTGATTTAATTTTTGTAAGCTTATTGCTTTCATTTCAAAATCATTACTGAACTAAAAAGATCTCCATTTAAATTAGAAATACTTTTCTGTGTTCGTTTTGAATAGATTAAGAAATCTGCATACTGAATATACAAATTTTTAATATAAAAATATTTGTAAATACGAGGAAACTAAAACAACTTTAATCGTATATTTTTTAGGCTAACTTTTTTTAAGGAAAATTCTAATTTGAATATGTTATAACTTTGCCAAACATGAGAGGGAATAAGTATTTAGTTTTTGTAATATTTATTTTTATTTGTTGTTGAAAATCCCTTGGAATATTTATTCCCTAATCCTGATTATATTTATTGTATTTATTTAATTTCATTATAATTACACTAAAAATAATATACAAAGTAATTGTTTAGCTTCAGGCTGTCAAAAAATCTTGCCAAAGGCCTTCAACATTTCAGCATTCAGTTATTTCAAGCCAAATAAATTCTGCTACTCAAATCTGTACATATTTAACTACAACAAAAATAAGAAAAATAACAACAATATATATCGTTTTGGTTAAAACAGCTGTTGCCACTGCAGAAGCACCGCCGCTGCGGTTTGAACTCAAAGCGAAAGCTAAATGGCAGTCCGGGTGCGAATTGCGTCAGAGATCGTGTGAAAAGCTAATGGACGAGCCGAATGCCAAATTCAATTTACAAATCCCCCATTTCGCCCGAGATTTCCTCCTCTTTCATTTCGATTTCAGTGCAGCTTCCGATTTGGCCTGCCGCCTGCTTGCTTGCCAATTCTGCGGCCATCTTTCACTTGTCGTTGTCGCTGCTGCAGCTGACGGGCCACACAGATACTCAGCTGCACCTGTGTGAGTGCCTCGTGGGTGTGCTAGGGGGGTGTGTGTGTGTTTGTAGGTATCCGAGAGATGCAACAGAACCGAGAGATGCACAAGAAAAAAGATCAAAAGGCCTCGCTGCAATCAGGCCCTGGGTCCCTAAATGCAAAAGGGGGATATATATTGGGTATATTGGGCATACAAAAAATTAGGAAATACAAATCTGGCATATTTATCTTAATTTCAGTTGATAAAATAATTAAAATAATTTTTTTTTCCTCTTAAAAATTCAAGAAATTCATATTTATAAACTAGAAAAATATGTTGTAACTAGAAAAATCAACTTTTACTACTTCTCAGATAATAACAAGAAAAATAAATCAATTTATTAATTTTAGAGCCATATTTTTAGATAAACAAGACACTACATGTATCGGAAATAACGTCAGGGAATCAAATTCGAACTAATTGTTGAGCTATATTAATTAAAATTATATTTAACATTAGCATTCCATTATATTTTATTGCTTTTATGCCGAGAGCTCAAGGGGTATATGGGCGAAGGCTAATATTTGTGGGAAATCTTAGGATTTCCTTAAATATAAATGCTAAAATGTTATTAATTGATTATGTAATAAAATAATTAGTTCCTAATATAATTACATCTATTTAAACTTTAATAGTTTCATTGGATCACAGTTTGAGACCTTAGTTTCTAGGAATTCTTATTAATTTTCATCAAAAAATAAATCTTGTTCTTGTTTTTATATACTTTAATGTTATACATTATACAAAAATTGTTTTAAACATATTTAAATTATTATTTATTTGTAAATGCCTCAAAAAATGCCTAGCTCTTGCTAAAATGTATCTAAGAAATTATTTTTAATGGCATTCAAAAATCTTTTAAAGCCGGCAATCAATTAAAAATGTTATTTCCCTTAAAATCAAGCTCAAAAATATATTTAAAAAAATAAGCATCCGAATTTATGGTACAAAATCTTATACTTTATCAGTTTTCCAGGATATATCCCCCTTCGATCCCATTACATATCCCCCATCCAGCCTGCTTACGTAGCTTGTTGATGTTTTCCTAGCTGACTCTTCGTTGACGTTTGTTTATAATTTGCGTAGCGCTTCGATTTTATTATTTCTGTTGCTTCCTTCTGAAAATAATCATTTTATTTTTGATCGCTCTCGACTCTGGCTATAAATTATACCACCAAACGGAACATGTGTGCGTGTGTTGAGTTTTCCTCGGAAGGTAAATGAAAATTTCCCCTCAAGAAGTTGCCAGAGCAAGTGCCGGTACATAAATATATGTATATTTTCCTATTCATACAGTTTTACACATGATTTTCACAAGGCTTAAGTTTGAAAATGTATCTTAACAGCTAAATCTAAATTATTTATGTTATTTGCAGAAGTTAAAGATCTTTTTTCTTTAATTTTAATATGAAAATCTATATAGTTTTTCCTCGCAGTCTATGGTAACCTCACCCAGTCGTGGTTATTTTGGCCTCACTGCAATTTAATTAAAAAAATTGTAACAATTTGCCGTAAATTTCACATGAGCTTTGGCCAATTTCGCCGTTGCATGCGTTCGGCTCGTGTGCGAGTATCTGTATCTACGGAACAGTATCTATGTATCTATGTCTATCGTGTGTGCGAGTGTGAGTCAATTTAGTACGCACACGGACGTGCTACACACGATGGCGTATGCAAATTGCTGTGGGGCAGGTCGCAAAGTAGCATTATTGTCGGTGTTGCCGTTGCAAAGCCGTTCAAGAGCATGGCTGCAACTGCACTGGGGGAAATTAGTTGTGATTTAATAATACAAGAACTATAGCTAACACTTAAAAAAAAAACAGCTAAAGAATGTGTAAAATATTAAACAGTAAATAAACAAGATTTTTATTATGTTTCCTTTTGTTTTAAAAAACTTTATATTTTTATTTTTACCATTGATACAAAAAATCCTTCTTTAAACTAAAAAAATGTATTATAATATGTTCTACTTTGATCTGTAGATTAAATTGCAATAAATTCAAAGAAAATTATAACATTTTTGGCAAACAAATTAACAAAATAAATGCCACAAACTGCAATAGCGTCATCAGAACAAGAAAATACTCACAATGAACGCCAAAAGAAAGATCAGTTGCCAAGAGGTAGTATTTACAAAATGTATATAGTACATTATATATAAATATTTTTGATCGTAAACAATCTTCATTGTATTTTATTTTGTACAACTTTAGTGCTCTCCCTTTAAGCAAGTTGTTCAGTTGAAGAGTAAGAAAAGTAAAGTATCTTTTCTGGCTTTACTCTTGAGTGATCTACACCCACTCTTTGCTGCCACCCCACTCATTGATCTTTTAGTTCTCTTGAGCACATAAAATCATAACTCTTAATATTTTAAAGAGTGTTTTAATTTACAAAGAGGGTGGATTGAAGAGAAAGCGAGTGAAAGAGTGCCAGCGATCGGGGGAGAGTTTGCTAGATCGCTCAGCTGGTTTCTGCTTTGAGATCTGCCAGCTGATCGCTGCCTCTGCCTGCTGCGGCAGAGAAACGTGAACGTGACTCTTGTTTTTTTTTTTTGTTTTTCTTATTATCTTTTTTTCTCGTTTTGTTGCTGGTTTTTCTTAGCTTCTTTGTTCGTTTGGATCGTTTGCCAGCAGCCTCCTCCACCACCTCCCCCTGCCACACATCTTTGGCAAACTTTTTTATTGCCTCTGCAGCAGTCTCTGCTTCAGCTGCTGCTGCCGCTGACTGCAAAACCAACTGAGGCTGATCTTTTGCTTCAGCAGCAAACACACAGATACACACCACCACCATTGGCATATAGAGGCTTGCTTTTTGGTTTTATTTATCGTAGATTTCCTCATTTTACGCTTATTTGTTTTGAAATAAAATTAAACGACGCATGGCAAATCAAGAAGCAGCAGAAAAAAACAAAAAAGGAGGGCCCAAGGGGAAGGAAAACCAAATGAACCGCAGCACAAATGCATTTCTTTCGATCGATTGAGGGAAAAGTGGAAAAATGTAAAAAAAATATCACAATAAGCAGAATAAATGTATAATTAATAAATAAACATAATTTGTAGGATCATTACAAGTCTTGGGCATACATGTCGTATGCGTAATAAAGTGCATAATAAACTGCATATTACGCATACGACATGTGTGCCTGTTGGTTCTGTTCATTCAATTGTTTAGCTTAAAAAACGCTAAATAATTGCAAAACTGCCCTTGTTTTTACTAATTTAAATTACTGACATGCAAAATGTAACTAAAATAAATCAAAAGTATTATTAACTCACCACCGAAATAGTGCTGCCGATGAAGTTCCTTTAGAAGCTCTGCCGTGGCTCCAAAATTATTGAGGGTGAAGATTTGGATGCCAAACACATCTATATCTGAGTTCAGAATATGGCAAATAGTATTTATGTTGATTTCAATAAAGAATTTACGAATCTCATGGGGTTTTTCTCTGGGATCCGCCATAAATTCATTATTCATCTTAACCAGCTTCTTGTACAAATGCGGCTGCAGTCGGGCTCCCTGCAATTGCTCTATAGTTTTGTATTTCTTGAAGGTCTCGTAGGCCGTAACTCCAATCAGGATGGGAACCGTGATGCCAAGTGCCCGGACTTTTCTCACATACTCGATGATGGTGTCATGTTCGTAGCACACCTGCGTGATGATGCACTCTGCACCAGCATCCACCTATAAATGGAATGAATAGCTTTAGCTTTGATATAATATATACATTTTGATTATGCTCACCTTTTCCTTTAAGTATTTCAAGTGTTTCGTTAGATTCGGAGGAACCCCCTCGGGTTTGTTGTAGCCCTCTGGGAAACCACCCACGCAGACTGACATTGAATCTGGGGAAAAGGGATTTTTCTTAGTTAATCAAACTCTGCAATGAATATAGGAAATTACCAAACAAAGCTAAATATCTGACAAACTTACCACTTGACTTGGCTTTCGCCTTATCGACAATAACTTTGCTAAATCGAAAAGGCTGCGACGGATATAGCGTATCCCCGCCCAAGGCCAACACATTGCTAAAGTTCAAATCCAAGAACTGATCCAACCGATCTTCGGTCAGCCGATACAGGGTCAAGTGCGGCATTACGGGTATTCGTGGGGCCAGGTGTTTGACCAGTTGAAGGCTTTCTACCTGGCCTATGGGCTTCACGCTCCAGGATGCCCTTCCCAGCCAGGCAACGCTGACGAAGACGGGCAGCATCGGCAGGAAGCGGTTAAAGTCCAGGCATGCGGGTCTTCTATCAGTGCGGGGCATTACCTCGAGGCCATAGAAAAGGCGTCGCCGCTGTTGCCTTTCGTCTATAAGCGGTCCAATCCGCTGCTCCTTTACTTTGCTGGGTTGTTCGGAGGCAAAGGTCACACAGGGCACATACGAGTGAGGATTCTGGACGGGTTCGTTTTCTATGAAGTGAGCCATGGATGCTGGCGTGCTGGAAGTTAGTCGGTAAATGTTAGTTTAGAAAAGTTGGATTATCAGCTATCTCGAATTTGCCCTGACGAATATAGTTTGACACGCTCTGAGAATGGCTTTACGATTTTAGAACCGTTTATTAGCATTCTGTTCAGATTCACGAAGCCTCTATCTTTCAGAATTTTATTTAAGATCATTTACAAATAGCATATTGCCACCTGCTTGTTTGCCTTAAAAATAAATCCTCGCTTAATTTGGTAAATAAATAATATTTACTAATAATTTGCACAATTGATATATTTATCTTTTATTTTATAGGGAAAACTTTTCGTATGCTAACAAAACTTTAAAACTTTTGTGTTAAATGGTAACAAGTTGCAAATCCCAAGATTTATATCGATTGACTTACACGTCGTATGCGCAATATGCGCATTGTCCATCGTAACGACGTCATTTGTTTGGCTTAATTGCCGATAAATAATTGCAAAAAGCCGAGTTGCAAACAACCCCAAACTCTGCGTCAACAAACTCAAGCAAAACGCGTAAAGAAAAACATAGAAAATTCGCATTCGCACATCATTTTTCAGGCCCAAGCGACAGCTGCAAAAACAAGCAAAAAGAAAGGAAAACAGCAAACGGATTTGAAGCGTCGTCAGTGAAACCTTTTAGTCCCGATTCCATCTGTGTCATCTGGGGGCCAACTGGAGGAAGTCAACCCCTTTGGAAATGCACTGGCAGAAATATAAGGAGGAAAGTTTAGAAGAAATTTAGAAGGAAATTGTAGAAAACTAATCAAAACTAAATGGGTTATAAATGAAAGTTTGTTGATTTAAAGAAATGACTTTACTGTTTTTTACCTTGTTTTATTAAGGTATAGAATATTTACTATACTTACTGGTAAAAATATTTACTATATAACTTTTCTATTTAACCTTTTTATATAATTTCCTATAGACCTTCCTAATACTACTTCGAATTTTCAACTGAGATTTAATTGTCAAAAATAAATGAGAAACTCAGAGGAATATTTCTAATTTCCTATATTTATTATCATGCTTTTTTCCAAATATTCCTCCCAGTGTATTAGCCTGCCACTTATCCCTTCTCTATGGCCGATCAACCGCAAGTTACAAATGTCAAATGTTGTTTTTGTCAAAAAGAACCTTTCAGTGTGGGGCGGAGCCTGAACCACCCCTCACCCCTGATGGCAAGTCCCGCAGGAAGGTGCGGTGACGCAACAGTTCTATTATTCGGGATGAAAATCTGTCAAAAAAATATCTACGCACTTCTTCGGCTGTGATCCGTGACATTGACTGACATTGATGACGCACCAAGAGCTGCAACATTCGCATATATGCAAAAAGGGGGAAGGCAGGCAAGGGTTTTCCAAGATTCATTCATCAAGCGCCGGTTTTGGGCCAGCTGCAGGACTCGAGCCACGGCCATTAGCCATGTCAGTTCCGTCATTTGTTATTCTTCGACTGAAGACCATAGCTCGTGGTCAACTGAAAGGGGTTGTCCTTTCAGCTGTCTATCCTATCCTTAAAATGCCAGCATTATGAATCCTAGACCACATCCGCATCAAATCAATTCAATCAAGTCACGCTTCCTTCGTTATTATTGCAAATAATATGCCTTTTACGATTCAACGTAGAGAAGGTAATTTTAAAGTAGTTTTCTTCAAGGAAAAATTTAATATAAAAATCCTAATAATTAGGGAGATTTATTTTATTTATTTTATTTTTCAAATAACACTTTATTGGAATTTGTTGGCTCTGCTTCTTTAACAGTGAATAGCTTTTGAAGGTGTAGTTCCTTTAGCAGTTCTTCCACAGCTTCAAACTGGTTCAAGGTAAAGAATTGGAAGCCAAAAATGTTCAAATCAGCCTCCAGAATACTTTTAATAATTTGTAAATTAATGCGAACAAAAAAACTCCTAGTTAGATGCTCATCTGCCTCAGATTGAGTTTGTAACTGAACCAACTCTTGGCGCGAATCAGGCGGTAGTTTAGCCAAAGTTATATTCTCTAAAAAGGTGTATTTGCGGAAGGTCTGATGGGTCATAATACCGATAATAATGGGAACTGTAATGCCAGCGGACCGAACTTGTTTCACAAAATTAATAATGACCTCAGGTCGGTAGCAGACTTGTGTGATAATGCAATCGACGCCGGCAGCAACCTATGAAAAGAAATAGTAAATTATTTGTTTTTTTTATTTACAAATTTTGATAATAAATACCTTTTCTTTCAAGAATTCTATGTGCTTGGTTAAATGCGGCTGTTCTCCTTCGGTGATGTTATAGCCCTCTGGAAAACCACCCACGCAGATTGATATTTTATCTAGGAAAAGGGGAATATTCTTTTGTAAACTAAAATCCATAATTCAATCAGTAATAAAATAAGTAAAAAAAAATAGAAAATAAAAGAAAAGCTAGGCTACCTAAAGCTGTTTGTATTTGTTTCACAATAATAAATTTTATAAAATTATTTACGCTTGGCAAAGTAGTAAATAATATTTAGCAGCTTTTTGTGTGATTATTCACGAAGGGAGGCGTGACAATGAGATAAGCTGCATGTTCTCATGAACTCAAATGAAAACACAAAGCCTTATCTTCCAAGTTAATAAATATATATATAAACTCACCACCTGACCTGCCTTTCGCCTTCTCCACAATGGATTTACTGAGTACAAATCTTTGACCCGGGTGCATCAAATCTCCTCGCAGGGCCAACATATTGCTAAAGTTCAAATCGAGAAACTGATCCAACCGCTCATCGGTGAGCCTATAGGCAGTCAAGTGCGGCATCACGGGTATTCGTGGGGCCAGGTGCTTGGCCAGCTGAAGGCTAACCACCTGGCTTATGGGCTCCACATCCCAGTAGCTTGCGCCCAGCCAGGTAATGCTCACAAATAGGGGCAGAACCGGCAGGAAGCGTTTGAAATCCAGGCACACGGGTTTGCCCTTAGAGCGGGGCATTATTTCCAGGCCATAGAAGAGACGCTGGTGTGCCTGCTGCTCGGCGATGAGGGGGCCAATCCGCTGCTCCTTCAATTCATACTGTTCTGGGGCAAAGGTCACGCAGGGCACGTACGAGGTAGGACTCGGACTGGACTCAGCCAGCGTGCAGTGTGCCATCGATACAGATGCTAACGCTCTCACGGATCGTTGAAAACTGACCGTGTCCGCTAGGTGGCACTCGGATTATCAGCGATTAGCGATCAGTGCCGGTCTAACCCAACGTACTATATAGTAGTTCGACGCGCTCCCGAGATGTCTGGAACGGCTTGGCTTGCTTGTGAGAGCGGAGCTTGGACTGATAGCTCCTTGGTTGCCAGATTAAATCATTTAAGATTTGATTAAAAGTATAAACAATTAAAAGCTATACTTTAATTAATTCATATCAATAATTTAGAATGGAAATACATGTTGAATTTAGCTTTGACCTAAAACAATTTAGTTCTTTTTTTTGGCCTTGAATAGGCCCAGGTCATGAAGTTCCTTAATCATAAGGTGGACACTGTCGAATCTGTTGAGGGTAAAGAAGACAATACCCAAAACTTCATCGCTGGCGGCCAGGACTTCCTTTATAATACGGACGTTTTCCTTAATGAAGAATTGACTAATCAGCTCCTGTTGCTTTTCGGGATTCCCCTCATTCTGGCACTGAATCTGTAAAACTTCCTTTTCCAGTTCGGGTGGAAGTTCAGCCTCGCCTTTCTTCTGCATCCTCTTGTAACCGTCGTAAGTTTCGTGAGACATTATACCGATCAAGATGGGTACCTTAATGCCCTCTGCCCGGCAATTCTTCACGTACTTAATGATGACGTCTGACTTGTAGCACATCTGGGTGATGATGCAATCTGCACCGGCTGCGATCTGAAAGGAGAAAGAAGTGTATGGACGATATTGTTAATAAGTCAAAGAAAAATATAACATAGGCCCACCTTCGCCTTCATAATCTCCATATTCTTGGCCATAGCTTCAGGACCCCGTTCGTTGGGATTGTAGCCGTCTGGGAATCCAGCCACGGAGACTGACATTTTATCTAGGCGGGAGAAAGGGTGCAACTAAGAAAAGAAAACTAGAAAATCCTTGAGCTTTTGTTGCGCATTAAAGGATATTCTGGAAGGTGAGCCTCGGCTAGGCTCCACTCTGCCACTGGCTCACTTACCACCTTTCCGGCATTTTGCATACTGGGTCAAGTCGACAGCGTATTCAAACTCCTGGTTTGGCTCCACATCGTCACCACGCAGGGCTAAGAGATTCTTAAAGTCTAGGGCCAGGAATTCATCCATTCGCTGCTTGGACAGTCGATAGCAGGTTAGATGCGGCATCGTTGGGATTCGTGCAGCCAGCTTCTTGCATAGCACAAGACATTCCGTATCTCCGATCGGATTAACATTCCAGAAGCGCAATGAATGCCACACAACGCTGACGAAGATCGGCAGCACCGGCAGGAACTTGTTAAAGTCCAGATTCACGGGACCTCGACGGGTACGGACCAGGATCTCAATACCGTAGAAGAGGCGTCCTTCTGCCTGATGCTCGGCAACTAGCGGTCCTACTCGCTGCTCTCCACATATCTCCTGGCCGGGGGCAAAGGTCAGGCAGGGTGCATACGTGGAAGAATAGCGACCCTGGCCGGCTAGCATTATCATTTGGATTGCCTGCCGCGATCCAAACGCTCCCAAACCCCCAGATCGTAGAAAACAAAAAGCGACCGCCATCTGCAAGGAATCCTGTCAACTATAAAATCCTGCTGGACGTCGCCCGTCCAAGATGCCTGTGCGGGAGTATAACTTTGTTAAGTAACTTCCAAATATAAATAAATGTAAAAGGAACCAATTTCGTAATGATTAACATTTCAAAACGCACAAATTTCAAGGGGGTTTTAGGGTTGGAAAAAATCAAAGATCGCTATGTTTCAAAAAATTTGAGTAATTTTATTAAAAATATCATCTGAAGGAGATGCATGGTGAACCCTTTCTCTTTTTAATTTAAGATTTTCCTATATGCAGCTGCATTTGGAGGGACCTTCAAATGTTTCCCTAGGAAAGAAGGGGATCTTAAAATTAGTTCGAATTCAGGCAATGTGCCTGCCATGTGCACAGAAGAAGTCTATATACATATATGTGGGAGTGCCTAGGAACCTGTTTTTAGGCTCGTTGGAAGGCCGTTCTATATTTAAATCCATGAAGACAGCATTAGGGGAGATCGCTCCATTTAGATCCATAATACTTAGGACACACATAAATGTGACAGTGAAAATATGCTGGAAATCATTTCGTTTTTAGGGAAAACATATATTAAAATAACTTAAAAATATACCAAAGGCAGCGACAAGTATTTGAGAATTGATGGAATGATTAGTAAGTAAATCCAGGGGCATGACAAAAGGAAATATGTTTTATTTCACACGGAAAATATCTGAATCTGAATCTGAATCTGAAAGGGAATAAAATAAAGGAAGAATTAAAAATAATAAAAATTATAATAAATAAAAGAAGCATATACAGAACACTAATAAAATATGTGCAGTAAATTTGTAAATAAATTCTACAATTTCTTTAAGTTTAATACTCAACTTACTTCTTTATTTGTAAACTTAATTCAGCCTACTTTAAATTGCATCTCGAAAATTTCCTTCTTGCCATGACTCTGCTCCATTTCCACCATAAAATCGAAAGGATAATGAGTTCAATACCCTGAACAAAACAAGTTCTCTTCACCTCAGTGAACCTCAACTGAAAAGATTCTTCGTAGTTACGTCACACAAAAGGTCCTTAAGAAAAGACTTCAATCAAGGAAATCAAGGCTAGAGGATTACCCCCGGAAGGTGATTTGTTGCCTTTGCTGGGTTTTAGAAGAAAATTACATTGTAGTGCCTTCGATCTTAACGCCTGATTGAAGGACCTCCTCCAAATGAGCTAAGCCGCTCATTCACCATGGATTGATGTTGGGTCACCTGTGGCGAGGCTGGCGAAGGGTTTCCTGCTTTATTACGGCCATATTTTATATTTTTTATTCTAACAAAAAGCACTGAGGGATTAAATTACTGCGCGAGATGGAAACATCTTTGATGAAATGCGTCTGCTCAGCTCTGGGAAATGGGAATGAAACTGCGTCTCGGGGCGCACACACGCACGCATGAAGATACATTTTCTTAGGGCTCCTGCCGCTCCTCTTCATGAGATACTTTGCTCTGTTTGAAATTAAAAAATTCCACCGAGAGCTGGGAAATTATATTGCGGTGGCGGGGTAGAGTGGAAAAATGTAATAAAGACATGAGTTTTGAAATTATTAAGATGATTATGGTGGCAGCAAGCACTCGAGTGAAGGCGGCGGCACCGCCAGGGTTTCGTAATCAGTCTGAGATGCGAAGGACATTCGCAGGTGAAACACTTCCGACCTTTAAAACGTTTTTCCATGAGTTATTGAACTTTTGGGGCTTTCCTAGGAGAGTTGCTAGAAAGAGGTTTATTTACAATAAGCTACCGACTTTGCATTTATTTAATTATGAATCGAAGTAAGTAGGAAATTATAATTAATTGATGTAGAGTCAATAATATTATAGAATATATAAAGTAGTATTTATTTTATATAGAAGTTACAATTACTTTAATATAAATTTTACCTTGAAACCTATGTGCGCACTTCAAGGATTACCTTGTACATAATAACAAGTAAATACAAAGGACGCATGGAATTTTCCATGGCATTTGCAACCGCTGCTCACCGCTGCTCTATGTGAATCATCATCATCATCATCCTTTCGGGGGTTGAAACACTGTCGATTTTTTGGGGGATGCATCTCGGGATCAGAGCATCGGTCGGTCGGTCGGTCGCACCACCAATTTTATTTCATTTCACTCCACTACGCTTTACCTATCGCGCCGAGCGGAATTTATCGCTTGTTGCTAAGCGGGACAAAAGGCGCAGGACACTCATAACTGGGTGAGTGGGCTGGCCGGGTTCCCACTGACTCACTGACTGAATGCCACAATGGATGGATGGATGTATGGATGGATGGCTGGATGAATGGAGTGAAGCCAAGGGCCAGGGCTTGGGTTCGCACCGGGGGTTGTTTCGCCCACCGACGCCTGCCAGGAATCGCATCATTATAATAGATGCACTGGGGGAAAACTAATTAAAAATAATATTTTGCATGTTTACAAATTTAATTTGTATTTAAATCTATTGAAACCATGTCTTAAAGTGAGCTTAAAATATTTTAATATTTTTAAGATTTCAAACCAAAGCCATTTCCATGATTTTTATGTGTTTAATTTTTATTAATTTAATTAATAGAGAATATAGTTTATAAAAATTCTGAAATACTTTTAGATTTTGGTTTTTGTAAAAGTAAAATTGGTTAAGTATTTTAAATAAATCAGATCGGAATGCTACAGAAATCTCTAAGGCTTTTTGAACATTTAAAATTGTATTAAAATTATTAGAAAAGCCTTTGGAGCTCTTCAAAAACTTCAAAAGATATTTAAAATTATTTTAAAAATTTTACATGGTAAATAAATTAATATTTTCATAGAATTTGAGTCCTAGAAATATTTAATTAATTCTTTCAGACACATTTTAAGGGGTTTAGAAGCCGTAATGTTATCTAAAACATCCTGGAAAAAGCCTTCGATTTTCTGTAAATGAATAGTTCCTTAAATATTGTTTAAATGGTGTTCACACATTATTAGTACTTTAAATATTTCTCCCTGTGTAAAATCTGTTTAAGGCAGCCAGTGTGAGTGACGAGTGCCGGCTGCCGCAGTTGGTTTCAGATATTTTCAGTTGGCTTCGGTTGGATGGGTGGCGCAGCAACCCCTGATAGCATATATAGCATACATAGCACATATAGCATATAGCACATCCTGCACTGAAGGACACCAGGCCACCTTTGTGCGTTTCGGTTGCAAATCTTTTGGAAATTGCGTCATCGCCGTGCGGCGAACGTGGCAGGCACGCAGCAGAGTTCCCTTTACCCAGTCCTCGCCAGTCCATCCTCCAGCCGCCATCCTTCGAGAGAAATCCCCTGCAATCTCGTATGAGTTACTGACATAATTAGGACTTAACTGGAAGTCACGCGCAGCGCATTCGTAATCCGAGTAGTCCTGCCGCCTGTGCTATATGGGATTCAAGGTCACATTTCCATTTCCATTTCCAGCTGCGGTCGAGTGAGCCGTCAGCGATTCGATTTCATCTCATTTGGCAGTCGGCAGCTGCCCTTAACCCATTTGGATCGTTCATTTGAAGAGCTTACTGTAGGTCCACTGCAGGATAACGTGGCTGGACTTTAGATATAGTATTCATTTCGATGAATTAAATAAGGATATTGGGAGAAATGAATATATATATTTTATGGGATAATCAGTTTGGGAAAGTGTAATTTTTTCTTTAAAGGAAGGCACCTTTTTAGTACATTTTATTAAAAGAGTTAACCTATTTTAAAGTTTCAATAACAGTGAAAATATATCTTAGAAATAGGAGTCATTATTCAGTCTTTTCAAATTATATTTTATATAAATAAGAAACCAATTTTATTGTTAATATTATTACACATTCTGCTAGCAATAATTATAATAATTTTCCTTACAATTTAAGGTTTGCAAAATCTATTTTTTTTATATATGATACTAAAAACTTCTTTTAATTTTTAATAATCATAAAAATACTCTTTTAATTTCATGAGAACACTGACAAAACATCCCCTTGTCACACCTTTGTTTCCTCAAAAATCATTTTGTTATTAATTTAATGACCAAAATAACATTCTGTTGATTACATATTTCACGTTTACAAACATTGCCCGCCGCTATATACATATATTTAATTTCACATTCACGGCCAAGTCTTGGGCTTCTCCGGATGTCTAAGTCATGCCCAAGGGGTCGGGGGAATGGGTGTTGCCGGAGTCCTGAAAGGAAAAACAGGACGCACAATGGGAAAAGCAAGTCAGCAGGCCTGCACACATGCACACACGCACCAAACTAAAATATGTGTAATTTAATTATGGGCCTGCCAGCGCCGACGTCGACGTCGACGGCGGGTGGCAAATTGCCAAAAAAAAAAAATAAACAAAATAAAAAAAATCAAGGAGAAAGTAAGATAAAACCAGAGAGTTTGTAGTGACGACTAGGGAATGCCTAGTACTGGGACAAAATGATCCTTAACTACTTAATAAATATTTAAATATCATATATTTTAATCTTCCTAAAATGAAAATTTAAATTAAAATGTGATTTAAATATAATTTACTGGAAAATGTTTATTTTCAAAAATTAAATTGAACCTAAGAAATAGAGAAATCAAAACAAAATCGAAATCAGTAATCGAAATATGTTCTTAAATGTTTAAGAAAATAATTTACATCAGAAAACATATCAAGAATTTAAATACAATAAGTTCATTTATATTTTAGAAATAGTAATTAAATATTTAATAAAAAAATTAGTGTAGATAATCTATTGTTTTAGTATTTATTTTTATTTTAAAACTTCTTTTTATTTTATTTATTTCTTCTGTTAATAAAACCAAACAAAGTAAACAAAGAAACTCTCGAAAATTCTCTCTCCTCCCTTATATACATTTCCCTCGAATACAATATACCCTGGCACCTTTCCAAGTAGCGGGTATATAACACAGGGATGTGGCAAAAAGGGGGAAGCCGAACGTACGCATATCCTGCTGCTCAAAAGTCCTGCCCTTCGACCGATTTTCCTACGCTTTCTGCGCCTTTTGTTGCCTTGTTTTTCGGTGCCATTCCCCTCCCCCTTTTTGTTATTTTGACTCAAGCTGTGCACATTTTCGGTTTGATTATCGAACACAATATTTTTTCCGCTTTCCTTGTTGGCCATAATTGACGATTGCGCCATGAGTCGCCACAATTTCCCCCCGCACACCGTACCCCACCCACCCAACCTCCACATCCTATTTCGCATCCTCTGGCCGGGGCTTTCCCTTTTAATGAAATTTTTCCCTGCGCTGGTCGAGTAAACACATTAAACAGATTTCAATTTTTTAATATTCCAAGCTTTTCATTGGGTGGCATGTTGCTGTTTTTTTTGGTGGGTGGGTCAGGGGGTCGTGGAAATTAATTTGTAATGCGGAAATTGTAAAAGGCGAAAAAGATCTGAAAATTATGTTGTAATTTGGAGCGGCGACGCGAATTTGATTGAAATATTACTTCAACGAACTGCCATTAAACGCAATTGAAGCCTGAAGTGATATATTTGGGTTTAATGTGGATGAGATTTTTAAGGGAAATTAAAGAAAAGGAAATATTTTAGCTTTAATATTAAAAGCGAGAGTTAAATGGATTTTTTAGGGTTCGTTTTAAACCGAAAATTGATATAGCAAAGACTTTTAAAAGAAATCAGTGTAGGAAAAATGTTGGAGAATATTTTTTTCATTACCACAAATTAAATATTAAATGAAATATGTCTGGAGAAATGTTTATATAAAAATTTAAATAACTTTTAGCTACAATTTGGCAGTGCCATTAAAGTCTGTTACCATTCCCAAGGGTAAATCACTTCATCTAAACCTCCAATCTCCACCCTTCTTCTCCCAAAGATTGCCCAAATCTAGATCGATTCGCCATTATATGCTGGTCTGAAAAATACACTTATATAAAGGCTATAAAAAATCTTAACTGAAATCTTTAAAAGATACAAGAAATCTATTCATCCATGAGATGTGTTGTTCCCCTCTTGAAGAGATACAAATTGTTGATACGATTCAAGTTGCTGTCGTCGATTATTGCCACACATTCAAGGCGGGTTGAAGGTAACACCACAGCAGACAATAGATCGCGCCGCCCAAAAATGGAAGATTCGGGCATTAATAACAGCAATAAAAAGAGTCGTAAAAGAGCGGCAGTAACCGTTAAAGCCAGAGAAACCCGTTAAGAGCACGAGCACAGCACAGCGCAACACCCACCCACACGCCGAATATGTAAAACGGAGCTAATGCCATGCACAAAGCCAAAAATAATAAACCGAAGAGGAGCCACAAATATTGATAGTACAATGGGGCAGGCCGAGGCCCAGCCATAAATGGTGGCCAACACAACAGGCCTCTCCAAGCCTCAGAAACCTCACTAACAATCTCATATATATCGCATATAGGAGGCTCTTTTATGGCCGTTCGGTTCGTGAGTTTCTTTGGAGCTATTGATTTGCGACGGTGGCGAGGTGCTGAGGTGTACGGAGTTATAAGGAAGCCGCTGGAAATGCGATTATTGTCACGGTCATGTTTTCACCCAAGTCGCCAGTCAAATGTCAATCTTGCAGGCATCTACATTTTCCTTCATCAATTTAATTGGCTTCAAGGTGTTGAGGCTTGCTTTGAGAGATTCTGAAATATTTTCTAGTTCATTTTAAATTACAACAAAACTATTACAGATTTTCAGTTGTATAAATTAGGATATAGGTTTGAATCTGGCCGATTTCCTTGGAGATTCCCTATAAAGGAAACCTCTAAGGTCTTAATTATCTCTTAGCTAGTAAGCTGATAAAATGTAGGCTAAAGAAACGTTAATTTAATAGTTAAACAACCCAATAAAAACCTTCCAAAAACTAAGCCTAAGTAAATGCTTCTAATTTGCCATACCAAAATCAGATATATCCTGCATCTCCCCGACTCATATTTATGGGTCGTAAAACCCAATTAGCATGCTATATATTTTGCGCCTTTATATCCGTCCCTTTGGACCCAATTCCTGGCCAATGTGTTGATCTAGCCGTGTGTAATGGCAAACACCTTGCGGCACAGAGTCAAGCTGTCAGCCTGTCGTTACCCTCAAAGCAAAGGCGGTATCAGCCTCAGGTATATATTATATATACATAGTCTAGGGTATATACATATGTACATATTCCGATATGTGTATCCACGAAATGTCTATTGTTTCTATCTGTTGATTTTTCTTTCTACGGCCTGCATACATTTTGAGGTTTGCTTTCTATACACAAACAGAGAGGCCTGGAAATAGGTAGATAGTTCAGCATTTATAGATACTTTTAAAAATATGTATCTACAAGTAGAAAATATAAAAAATATATACAATTTTATGTATAAAGAGCTTGAAATTGGTTATATTTTCAATGGTTGAAAGATATTTTAGGAAATTCTCCCTAAAAGTAAAAGTAAAAATAGTTTTTAGATTTTAAATCTAATAATGTGTGTATTTATGATATTGTTAATTAATTTAAATAATTACTAATAAATGTTTTATGAAATTTTATAAAATCTACCAAAAAACTGTCATTTAATTTCTCTAAAAAGATATACATATACATAAAAATCCTCTATAGGCTGTATCTACTGTCATATGCTCCTCTCCCTGCTTAGGGCCACTTAGAGGCGACTGGCGAACTAGCTGACTGACGGACTGACTGACGATATGACGAGCCAAGTGGATGGATGACTGACTGATTGCATGACGAACTAACGAAACTAACGAATCGGCGGTCCAACCGATGCCAAACACTCAAAACAACAACAACAAATAACACACACACACACACCTTGAGTGTGTATGGACACTCAAAAACAACAAGACGAGAACAGGAGACCTCTTAAAAGGCTGCCAGCATGGAAGAGGCAGAAGTAGAAGAAGCACAATAATGGGCTCAAGACCCCGGACCTAAGTTTACTTTACTTTTGCCTTTTTCACTTTTGATATTTTGACATTTTCATTTGACAGCTGATTGAAGGGCCCCACAACCAACAGCAGCAACAACAACGATGGCTAAAACAGAACCAAAACAACAACAACAAGGTGGTGTGATTCGATTTCGATCGATGTTGTGGCGACACAGCCAAAGAAAAGAGATGGATAAATGATGATGAAAAGACAGGTACACCCAGGAAAATTGTATCTTTTTCTAATATATATTTCAAGACTAACTGAATTAAGGGATATTTTAACAAATTTAATGGTTAAAATAGGCTGGTGAGGTGGCTATATCGATGAGAATGTTGCAGTTCAGTTCAGTTGAAATAGAAAGATAGAAATAGATAGATATTTATTCTGCTCCACCAAAAGATACATTACTTTTGAACTTCAATTGAACCTTGGATGGGATCTCAACAAATATTTTAGTGAAGGAATAATAAGGAATAATTAATAAAATATTAAAAATATATAAAATTTATTAATAATAAATAAAATATTGTTTCAGTGGATCAACTGGGTACAAATGATAGCGATAGCTTGTTGTCAGGTCGAATAGTGCTCACGCTCATGTGGTGCTGTGGTGTCAAGTGCCCAGGCAGTGAGGCAAATACACAAAAATTGTTTAAAAATATATTTAAGGAATATAAAGCGAAGAAAATAATACTTAAAGTCAAAAAGTTACTGGTTATGGTATAAAAATTAAATAAACGATTTATGGGAATATAAAAACTGTTGTTTTGGGTCTTCAATTAATATTTATTAAATTTCTAACTTGAAGTTTCTTTTGTTGAATAAATATTTTAAATGGTTTAGCTTGAAAATGAATTTGGGGAATTAATATATTTAAAGGATTTAATTTAAGACTATAGAAATTAGAAGAATATAAAGAAATGGATATATAGAGAAACGAAATGCCAAAATATTCCATTAAAACCAACCTTAATTTTGCTACACCACCATAAGACTTAAATTGACTCCTTTTTCAAATTTTCTTTAGGAAACTTTGTGTATAGAAATGTATAATTATTATCGTTCGGTTCAAAAATGCATTAAAATTTTTAAAAATATTTTTTTTTAGCCACTGTGCCTAGAGAAAGGTGGATGAGTGGGTGCGTGGCGCATATGAATGTGTGACATGTTTGTCGAAAATGTTCAAAGTTGTTTGGCTCTTTCGGTTTGCTCTCATTGCTGTTGTTGTCGTATTGCTCGCTTGATGGAAATGGAAATGGAAAAGCGGCAAAAGGAGGCGGAGGAGAAGGTGGGAGGCGGGGCAGGGAACGGGACGGAGTTGGGTGAGCATTCGATTTGCCAGTGCAGGCCAAGTTGCGCCTAATGGCGTCGCGTGCGTTAACTTTTAGCGTCAAGTGTCATACACAGTTTTGTATGTGTGTGTGTGTGGCTACACGGGGAGAAAATAAAAGAAAGAACTCTAAAAAGCATATATTTTATTTATTTAAAAAAGTAGTGATTTTACAGAAAAAATATCCTATTGAGGACTATCTGTGGCTGGGATATACAGCTGTTTCTGACCTGTCTAGCATCGTTAGCAGAAGCTTTCTATATTTTTTATAGAATTATTATGTTAAGATTAACCTATTACGACAAATGTTTAACTATAGATGCCTTGGAAATGAACTTTTCTTCTTGAAACTTTTTGTTTTTATTATTATTTATTTCCTCAGTGCTTCGTGTGTGTGTGTGTATTTTATGCTGTGTTTGCCTAACTGCACATGACAGTTGTTGAGCATTAGCCTGATCCAATTTGGCTTTCCCTGCCCCACCCCGCTTCGCCCTCGCCCTCTATCCGTATCTGCCCTTTTCGTGGAGAGTGTCCATTGTGGCAGCGAAATGACCCGAAGCACTCGAGTGACACCTTTTTTGGGCTGTGGCCCGGCCTTCTTTGCATTTAATTGCCCAAAACGAAGGCCCACATATATGAACACAAACACACCTGCACACACGCACACACACACTTACACCTTTATGAGGGCCCTCCAAAAACGAGAGCTAATCGAAAGCGTTTTTACTTTCATTTCCTTCTCCAGTGTCGCCCCATTTTGGTTGACATTAGTTGCAGGTTACCTTTAGGTCTCCACCGAACCAATTATGTTTCCTATGTGAGCGGGACTAACTATCCAATTAGGAGGGGAATGTCCAGGTAATAATGAGCTGGAAACTATATAGAAGGCCTCAGTGAATCTTCATGTAAATAAGTCATTTGGTAAACTATTCCAAAACTAATTAAGGAAACGTGGAGCATATAGAATATATTTAAGGAATAATTATAAACTTTCTAGGCGAGGCAAACGATGATGAATACACATCTCTCACCTGTGCTAAATCTCCACCCAAAATAAATAAAGGCAACTTGCAATTTACCTTGAGTAACTATCTACTGATTGGTGTAAACTATTTACACTAACTCCAGCTCTAATCCCAGCTGGCCATTGCTGAAATTGAAATACAAGCTGCAGAATTGTCGGTAAACAGTTGCCGAGTCAAAATGAAGATTGACGAGGAACATGCACCGCACCCACCAATTCAGATTCTTCACCAGCCAGGAGCCATCATTCCGAAGACATTTTAATGTAATCCCGTAAGATAGGGACTCGAGTTCAGGGCGAGGGGAAGGGAGGGGAACTGCAGGCGAAGGACACGGCATGGAGCTACACGGGACAAATTGCATTGCCATTTCCACGTTTCGTTCAAGCATCCTGGCATCGCAGCATCGCAGCATCCTGGCATCCGAGCATCCTGGCTAACCCACCCCCAAGGATCACCTCGGCAACTGGGCTCTGTTCTTAAGTGCTTGAAAGCGCATAGTTCGCCAGCTTGTGTGGGTCTGCTGGGAGCATACTAGCAGCAGTAAGTGTAATCAACATGCAAGCACAACAAAGGATGGGTGGAAAGAGCACTATAAAAAATTAAAATAAATATTATATCCTTCAAAAGGATACATTTCGTAGCAATGTAAATATTTTCTAATAATTTATGGAATATCTTTTATATTAAAAATTATTTGAAAATTATAAATACATAAAATGTGTTTTAATAGAGCATATTTCAGGAATCAAGCCACATATATTCCCGACGTATGAGCATATATTACATATATTTTTAAACAATTTCTATATAGTTTTCCTGAGTGCACAGGACTGCCCTCACGTATGCCTGGAGTGGCGTTCAAAACGAATTTGCCACAGCACTTGAGCGCTCAACAGGACGAAGATGACGGGCAGGGCCGTGGAGGAACGGCCACGGTTATGGGGAGGATACTAGGATGAGTGAGGACGAGGACCAGGATGCGGAAGGACCAGCCTGGATGGCCATGTGAGGGGTGCACCAAGCTCAGTATAACCACGCAGCGCAGCCCAGCTCAGCGAAAATAATGACGGCGAAAACAATTGCAACAGCGGTAAACAAGAACTCGCTCGACACGCTCTCGACACTTGAGGCGCGCCCAAGGAGCGAGGGGAGTCCTTGCTACCTGGACTGCCGCCCTCAGATCCTTGCCAGCAGGGATATAGAATCCGGGACTGGCACGCAATCAGGAGAACAGCCACGGACGCGGACGGTTGTTGTTGTGTAATAAGCATTAATGGGGTGCTCGCCGGGATTGCCGTTACCGTTGCCACGGCCGTTACCTATTCATCCCAAATGTTGTTTGTGTTTATCTGTCAACATGCAACGTCGTAGCCATGGCCATCGCCATCATCGCTCCCTGCATGTTTGCTTTGGCTGCTGCTGTTGCAGGAAAACAACTCAAATCGGATGGCCATTACCGTGGATAGGAATGTGCGAAAATTGTTAGCAAAAATTGTGCTTTATTTAGATTAAAATGGGAGGAAATAAACGGTTGAACAGTTGAAAGGATGGAAAATAATATGGTATATGGAATATGTTAAATGGAGCCGCGAATCAGATTTATTAGACATAAAATTATTTGTTATACCCTTGCAGCATGCAGATTTATTTATTATTATTATTTATTTATTATTATTATAATATTTATTATTATTATTAAACCAGAATCAGAATTTAAATTAAAGCTTTTTTGTCTCAGTTATGGGGGTTTATATTTTAATATTTAAAAATATCTATAAAATCGAATTAAGAGTTTAAATATTTTAGTTCTCTAATCCAAAGATTTAAACTAACTGAAAAATTAATTTCCGACCCAATAAATATATATATTTATTGATCAGCATTTAAAGTTGAATCGATTTATATATATATTTTGGCAGAAAATTATTTTAAAAAATTATTTAAGCTAAAAAATTAAAAAAAATGTAAGCTACAAACCTGTAACTCAGGTTTCATTCATGATACGTACAGATACGGATACAGGAGATTCAGTGGCTCACAGCTGAATCAACGTTCAACGTTATCTTTAATTATAATTAATGAGAATCTTAATGTTAACGAGAATCTTATGTTAATATGTGAGAAGTCCCCCACCTACCTATATGAAAAGCTAATGAGAAAATTTTCAACCATCCCACAATCCCGAAGTGGTAGTGGTCCTCGAACCCGGGTCTCCGGTCTGATATGCCTCGACATTCAGACCTTCTTACCCACCTGGCCATTGCAGGCACTGCAAGTGCCTCGTCGATTTACTAATATGAAGAGCTAAGCTTAGTAAGCTTAGCTCTGTAAGCTTAGTATGTGCTAAAAATAGATTAAGCACAATATCAATGTAAACTTTTGGGCTACATAGTCTGTTAGTACATTAACATTACATGTTAAGCATCTCTTAAATTAGACATTTCTGTAATTGCTATTACAGCTTTTGGGTGAGAGGAAAGGGAGGGAAAGAGCGCGATGGATTTGATCGCCCCGTTACAGACGAAGCCTATGTAATAGAGCTTACACAATGCATGTTAGTGCTTTATGTGCTGTATGAATGTGTGAACGAATGCAAACGCAGCGTTAACAATTTAAGACCTTCGATCGAGAGGTCGCGGGTTCGAATCCCACACAAAGACTATTTATCAATATCGTAATTTTTTATTTTTTATTTTTTTATTATGATTTAAACTTTTTTTTTTATTTTTTCTTTATGTTAAAGATGATTTCAAGTCTTAAAAGTGCAATCTGCAAGGGTATAACCGAAGTTAACTTCCTTTCTTGTTTTTGCTCTGACTTCTTATTAAATTATAAGCTTTTTTTATAATTTCTTTAACCATTTTTTCCTGAAACATAGTTCACTTATATTTGGAAGGATTTTTCCTAGAATTCTCTCCTGGCCCACTGTAACACTGCCATCATCATCATCAGCATTTGCCACCGTCATCCCCGAACCCATCATCAGCAATGATGATTTTCATGTTGATGACGCCGCCGCTGCCAACGACAGGGAGCGCGTGTGAGAAATCATCTTTTTAATTTTCACAATCAAATGTTTTTGTTATTATTTTTTCCACTCGACTACCGCATTTTCCGAGCCGGGCTGCCGGAGCTGCAGGCAACGGATAGAGCGAGCGAGCAGCTGTCCGAAATTGAAAACGGGGTGGGATATGGGATGGGATATGGTATGGGATATAGGATCTGATGGGGTGTCTGCATGGGCACAGAGGGGGATGGGGCCACTCGGAGACTCGAGTTTTGTTTTGTGGTTTATTGCACGCAAATAAATTACATTTATGTTTGTTTGTTTCCATTTCCATGAAGTTGCAGGCAACTAGGGATGTGAGTTTTCCTAAAAGAAGTCGGGCTAGGAAATAAATAAATATATAGAAGACCAAAAACATAGGTTATAGGTTTAGAACTTAAAAGTACAATATTTATTTAAGGTATTAAAGTATTACATAAATTTTTAAATATTTTAATATGTGAAATAATATTAAATCTTTTACTAGAAGAAAACACTAACCCAATTTTGTAGCTTTTCCAGTTCTCTCTTCTCCAATGTCTAGTTTGGCTAACATTTGCTTCGATTTTCAATTGTAATTTTTCCTCTATAATTTTCCCATCGACTTTTCACAACCCTCCACTCCCCTCTTCATCCACACAGAGCTCTCGCTTTCTAATCACCCCCATTGGGCATCTGGTGCCGCTTCTCGATTGTTGGCTGCTCTTTATTAATTTGATCATTTCATGATTGCCGTTGTTATTGCTGCTTTTGTTGTAATTAACCTTTTGTCTTTGTGTGCATGGATGGGTGTCGTTGTCATTGTTGTTGTTGGTGTTCATTTTGGCCTAAGTTTTGGTCTATTTGTCGGACTCGAACCCGAACCCGAACCCTCTCGAACCCTGGAACCCTCCTCTATCATTGTGTGTTGGCAGCTCTGGTCAAAAGGTCCGTCGTCGTCGGATCCCCAGCTCCCATCGGTCCATTGTCCCATATTCTCATTGTATTTAGTGACATCAGCACTAAGGCCTAACCGAAGTCCAACTGGAAGCATTCCCCCTTTGACCATTCCCTGCTGTGTCTCCTCGTTGGACTTGGACATTTGGGTATTTTCCGGCTCTGAAAGTCGGATGCTCGGTTTCAGATGCTAATTATGCACTTGACATTTGACGAGGGCGTGTATGCCGCCCCTCCTGGATGCTGCTCCGACTTCCATTATCCACGTACAAACAAATTACAACATAACCATAACCCCTTGACCCGTTAATTGCTCCGGGGAGGTGTGGCAGAGGATGTCCCAGCAGGTTGGAGTTACATCTTGACCCCTGTTGATGATGTAAAAATATGAAATAATTAGTTTCAAGTTAATTATAAAGTTTGACAGATGTTTTAACATATTAATAAATATAAATAACTAATTTTGAATCTCTTTACTTTCCTTTTTTGTATATTTAATTAATAAATAACACAAATATTATAATTAAAACTGGAAACCCCCCTTTAAAATATTTGTTATATATTTTTTAGTGCTCTGTTTCTCTCCCTTTAACATAATTTATTTATTTATAACCGCTTTTATTCCTTGTTCAACGCATTATATTCGTATATAAATTTACATTAACATTTTTTCGCATCATTTCACAAGGAAGGCTGAAGGCGAACACAGGACGACGGCGATGGGGCGGAAAAAAACATTAAAAGCCGAGAAAAACCAAATGAAACTCATTAAAATTTTACGAACTTGATGTTCGGAGCAGTTTTTCTCTTTTTATGGGCAACGTATTTTCCTTTTCTTTTTTTTTTTTTTGTTGGCACAGCCACAGCACTTTGCCTAATTTCATGGCCAAAAGCCTAAGAGGCGACAGAGACGTCAAGGACCAAAAAGACATTTGAAATTTTGATCACGTTACGCTTTTTTAATTGTTCCCCTGCGGCGCGCTCATTAAAAACGCCGCCCTGCATCCCTCCCCCTCCCTATATATATACCATATCTTTCCGTGGTAATTGAGACCTACAGAATTTTAGTTCCCCTTCAGTTTTCCACACTTGAGCTCCTTGGGTTTCCTCATTTAAATTGAGCAGAAATTATTTTAAAGTTTTATTGACTTTCCCCTCTTGAGAGGCCTGCCTCTTGGCTGCTCCTCCAATTTCCCTTGTAATTCGTGTGAGCAGATTTTTACGACAAAACTCAAACCCTGCAGCTGGATTTTTGGAGCTGCCACGTCGGCAATTTCCAAATTAGCTTGCAGCAATTTAAATGTTGTAAAAAAATAAAAATAACATGACGAAAGACGACACCCAACATCCAACACTCGAGCGAGCTTTATGGCATTTGGCCTCGGGTTATTTGTCGAGTTAAACTCAAGACGATTAAGCTGTTTGAGGCCAAGGACCAGGATCAGGCCCGAGCCCGAGCCCAAGCCCAAGCCCGGGACCAGTCATCTAATTATCCTTATTCTGATGGCCTATTAACCGGGATGAGTCGCTTTTAGCACCCACACAAGCCCATTAGCATTGCACGACCCATAAAAAGTTGGATACACCGAAACAGCCAGCCGTCGATGGTTGTTAATATCAATTTGTCAACTTGGCCCGGCAATCGTTGGACAGCAGCAGCAGTAAAATCGGTATAAGTTTCTTAATTAATTTTGTAAAATTTATATATGGGATCCTCGAAGGTCAAATTTGATTAAAAAAAGTGATAAAAGCTTGTTTGTTGCTTCATTTAGGGATTAAGAAATAACTTTTGGAGTATGCTTTATTTTAAAGGATTTATTTAATATAATTTGTCATAAAACTGAAGCTATGAAGATTAAATGTTGCATATATTTTAGCAAAAACAATTAAATAATTAGCTAAAAGAATGAATTAAAAGTTCAATATTGAACTGACAGGTTAAAAATACATTAAGAAGTCAAGAAGGATAATAACTTTAGTTACTTGAATTGGTTTACGAATCCAATAGTATATTTATTCCCCTTTTATATTATTTAAAGGAGCTTAAATTAAGTAATGACATGAAATTCTAATTTTAAATTGAACAAATACAACTTTTATGTTACTTTGACTTGATATTGATACTTGATACTTGATACTTGATACTTGATATTTTATAATGAAATACTTAAAGGAAAGTAGATTCTTAGCCTAGAAATTAAAGAAAAATTTAAAGGTTGAAGTAAACTTTTCATAAAATGAAAAAATTAAAATCAATGATAATTATCATTCAATATTTAAAAACATACATTGGTTATTTACAGAATTTCAGAATAAATAAATAAATAAATATTTGAGGGAGGCGATGCTTTTCACATTATTCTTAAAAAATATAGAACACATGCAATATTTTAAAGAGCTCCTTAATTATCTAAATTTTTACATAGTAATTAAATAAATAAACAATACAATAAATTACTAAATAAGTAACTAAACTAATAAACAAATATTTAAAGTAACAACTTTGTTAATCCATTTAGAATGAAACCAAAGACCGAGGAACGGCTTAATCTATAATCGATGATGGCACCATCTGCTGTGCCCACCGACTAGGTATCTTCCCTTATAATCCCCCCACGCACCTGTATGCCCCCTCCCCTTTACACCCAGCTGGGCGGCACTGCTAATTAGCCATTTGCATATCAACTTGGGCCACAGATGTCCGGGGCCATAACATCAAAGTTAAGTGTCCCCGGGCGGGAAAAGAGGCCAGCGGAGAGGCGACGACAAATCGGGACCGAGAGTTATGCACTACGCACGTGACTGGGCTGGGATGGCACTTGGTCCTGGCAGTCCTGGTAGTCCATGGTAGTAGTTCCTCGGACACGGAAGCGATTTATTAGATTTTCATTAAACAAACAAAAGCGTTCGGCGCATTTAATTGCTTAATTTATTAATAACCAACCGAGGGCGAGGGGGAGCGGCAGGCGGGACTCCAAGCAGCTGTCGCTGCCGGGTGAAGAGAGGAGGGTGGCAGGAGGGGGGTAGAAAAAGGAAAAATAAGAAAGCCGGGCTCAAATTAGTTTTTCATCACGAAATTATGCCGGAGACGGAACGTCAATTTGGCACGCTCCGAAATGAGATTCGTCCGACACGAATACAAAGCCGAATGAGTACAATAATGAGGCGGGGAAGGGAGGGGGGAAGGAAAGGATACACTGAAGAAAAAATAGAATTAAATTTGTACATTTTGTGCTCTATAACTTGAGTCACAAGCTGATGTCTTATTTGATTAATTTTGCATTGAAAAAAAGGACACAAAAATTACTCTGCATTTTTTTTGTTTTAATTTCTTTTCTTTGCAAAAATCTCCAATTTCTTGGTCTTATTTTCTCTCACTTTACAAGTGTTGTGCGTGGCAAGTCCTTTGGGTAAATTAACACTCTTTGATTAGCCCCGCCTCGTACCCGAAAAAACAAAAACGCTCTTATTACGTATACGCCATGTTGGCAGTCAATCAATGGACACTTGAGCAGCGCCTTGCCTCGGCTTTCCCAGCCCCCAAAAACCGACTTCATCGCCCCCAAAGGAAGTCGGATGCTGGCTGGCGTATGCTTCTATTGTCCCACCGCCCCCTAATGCTCCTCTCCTCTCAAGCTCCTGCTCCTGCTCCTGTTCCGCATTGCTCCTGCTGCCGTTGTCAGGCCCAAGCGGAAAGTTACGCAATTTTTGCTTATTATTTTCATAATCAATATTCAATTTAGACGAAACACTTGCCAGTCAACGTGGCAGCCTCCCCTTCCAAGGTTTCTCCTCATATTTCTTCGACGCTCGAAATGAGCTTCAAAGGATGTGGGAGAAGGTGATGGTGGAGGAGGAGAAGGAGATGATTCCTGGGCATGGGGACATCTAAGTGGCAGTGTGGCCTGGGTGATGGTGAATGGAAAAACTCAAGAAGCTTTTTAGGTATTTTAGTTATTGTGAAAATATTAAATATGTAAATAAGTAAACAATAAATGAGGAAGAAAGTTAAATCCTTAAAAAATCAAGGAGTAAAAAAAGTAGACTTTGGAAATTGTTCTCTCCAGAATTATAATAAAATATTTTGAATATAAAATATTATTTAATATTAAAAATAAATTAAAAGGATTTTCAGCTTATGCTTTCCTTATTTACAGTCTCGAAACCACTGTCCCAGGACAGGCAGTTTTGCGTAAATTTCCCTGGAGGCAGACGCTCTTTTTCCAGGACAGCCCGACTGCCTGCCTGCTGGCCTGACTGACTGACTGACAGACAGGAGCTGAATCCGAGGAAGGAGGACTCCGGCAACATTCTGCATTGAACTTATAATTAAACATGGAAAACGTGGAAAATGTGGCAAATTTGGGGAGGCAAACGGGAAAACAATTGAGGGGGTTGAGATGAGAATTAGTCAGCAGCAGTCAAGACTCAAATTGAAAAGGTTATTTTGCATTCGATTGAAGTACGAATAATCGGGAATTATATTTCACCCCCAAAGGGAGATCATTTCATTTGCGGCTCGAGGCATATTTTCTGCAATTCAGTGTGATATTTTGCTCATTTACACTTGGCTGCATACTCGATGATATAACCCCCCCAGTGTGGCCTGTGTCGGTAATTGACCAATGCAAGGACCCAGGACATCAAGGACCATGGCAACAGCAGGAAGCACCAGGACCAGGACCAAGACCAACCAGCATCATTGGCAGTGGACAACGGCCCCCAACGGAGTGCTTTCATCATTGAAGCTTATGAAACTTTTGATTGACGAAGCCAGCCAAATGAATGAAATGCGAGTGCACAGATACAAGGACAGATGTAGATAGCAATACAGTTACACGGAGAGAAAATTAAGGTTACATATGTAGAAAATTTCAAAGAAATATCTATAGATAGGTTGCCATAATTACTATCAAAAAATTAATCTATTTATCTTAATTATATGAATTATAAAGTTTGAAGTTACAAAGACAGATATAAAATAGCAAAATATTTACATGGCCACAAAATAGATGTAGAATTGGAGGAAAAATCTAGGAAAAATCAAGAGGAAAGTAGAAATATTTAATCAAAATATTTATCCTTCAAAAGTTTCAAAGAGAAAATATAAACATCTAAATTACTGACATCTTTTATAAATCCTCTAGAATTTTACTAATATTTTCTTCACTTTTCCCCTTAATAAATTACAAGCCAAAAATCGTTTAGTGCACAAAAATGGATGCGAATGAGACGATGAGAGGACAGCAGCTGTCCGAGAGACATTCATTAGCATTAATAAACATTTTGTATGCTGCCAACTAGGACACTGAGAGAAATCCTTCTCAATTCTATGTAATATAACCATCATTAAGCTTCATTCTATATAGAACAATTTCTTCCACTGTTCCCAACTGGCTTTCCCTCTACCAATATGCCGCAAAATGAATGAAATTTTATTAACTTGGCCCCCAACCACGAGCCTTGATTAGAAATGCCCAATGGGAGCGGACCGGCCGAGTGAAGCTGTGGAAATGTGAAGCTGACAGAGCAGTAAAATTACTTTTTAACTCAAGGCCTGAATTCGAAACTTGAACTATACTGATAACCGACAACTGATAAATGATTCATGAGCTGCTGCTTTGTGGGTTTATTGCAGAAGTTGAATCATTATTGGCTCACTTTCCAACTTTTGGGGAATTGGATGTGATCTATAAAGCCACAAGAGGGAGTTAGTCATGAGATGATGTCAACGATTAAAGGGGATTTCTGGGGTAATAAATATGACGTTAAATGTGTGCATAGGAAATGGTTGATAACAAGATACTTATTCGGCTTCAGTCTAGATTTAATGTTCAATTTTTATATTATTTCTATATTCAAGGAATATATTTTAACCTAAATAATTTACTATATATACCTAACCCTCGCCTCCTTTCAACGCCTTTCTTATCTACAAATTTTCAGAGCTCCCCCAAAGCTATACAACATTATGATAAGTGTGTTTGCCAGTTGGAGGCAATGCATTAACTGCCAGCTGCTGGCAAAGCCCTGCTCAGTCCTAATGGATAACTCCACTTTATCCAGCCCAACTTGCTGCGTTGCGACTGTATCTAGCACATAAAAACAATGGCATAAATCTCCTAAAAAAAAAGAAAAGGGAGAGCCACTGCTCGAGCGCCTTGAGTTTTTGTTTTCAATAAATTTTCGGGAAATTTTACGGGCCGCCCAAACAAATTCAACACCCGAAACACAAGTGTAATTAATATTTCAGAGCTGAACATTTATCAAAGAAAAAACTAACCAAATTTTGGAAAGTTGCCTCCGTCCAAACAATTAATGGCACACTCTAACTTTTGAGGCCCTCCGGCCAGCGGGCCATCATCCAGTCAGCCCCCAAAAAAGGCAAGACAATAAAAAGTAACTCTCTCGGGGCGGGGGCCGGGCCGGAGTTAGCTCGTAAATGGAGGAGGCGTTGGTCTAAAACCAAACTGGAGATTGGAGCAGAAGCTCGAAGCCCCGAAGAGCCGAACCGCAACCCAAGTCGAGCTGATAGACAATCGCGGTGCACCGCAAGCACGGTAGCCACTTGCACACCCGGTCTCCACCCGAGTGCAGCCACCATTAGCCACACGTGGAGAGGGAGACTCAGAGCCAGACCCATCGAAGCCATCGACTGTGATTAGTGTAGCAATCATAAACTGACCAAAGGGTGAGGTGTATCTGCTCACCTGCGGTTGCCCTGATATTAAGTTCACTTTTTAAGTGATTTACGAGTAAGTTGGAGTGCAGATAAAAAGCCCTACAGGTAAAGGTGTTAAGATCCAGTTTAAGATTAAAATTTAAATTAAATTGAAGACAAATTTATGCTCTTTTTATATAGGAAAAATATATTTTCTAAGCCCGAATAAATAATTTATATAAATTTGATGAAATAACTTTGATATTTGTTATAAATCCACAGTATCTGTGATTCCCATTTAATATTTATATTAAATATATATACAACTTCATACATATATTCGAAATCAAGTTCTCTTTATGTCTTTCTACTGTTTTTGCTTGTGGTCAAAAGCAAATAAGTAAACAAACCTCAGACAGAAACAGCACAATCACAAAATGGGAGACGGTTTCCAGCAGCAGATTGAAGAGATTTCCATGCCAGTGCCCCAAGGGGTCTGCAATTATAGCACAGAGCAGACCAGAGACCAGAGACCAGACCAGAGACCCACAGAAGAACCAATAACACATCAGTTTCATTTCGGTCAGCTGGTCATTTATCTGCCGCGGTGAATCGAGAGCCGAGAATCAAGCCTGGCCTTTTGGCCCTGCCACTCGTACTCGCACTGGCACTCGTATATCTTTAATGGCATATTCATCAGTCATTCGTGATAAAATCGGTGAGCACTCACACCGGGACAAGTTCTTTTTGGACTCCGACTCCGTCTCCGTCTCTGACTCTGACTCTGGGTTTCCGTCGAGCCCCGAATTCGTCTTCACCTTCGCCTGACTCTGGCAAGACGCAGAGTCATTTAGTTAAGTGGCAGTTGATTGGAACCAGTCGGAACCAAGCCGTCCCTGTGGTGTTCCCCCCCCCGACTGCTGCCCACGGATTTACACTCGGAGTTTAGCATAATAATTTTCGATCCAGCTGGGCTAAGGCGATCTCTCTGGGCCCAGAGATACTCTCAAAGGCTTACAGAGTGTGTATCTATCGGCTGTGGCCCGAAATTGCTGTCATTAATGAGTTACAGATATTACACTTTTATAGCCGGCAGACACGCTTATCCACTCTAATCGTGTCTGTCTATTGATTCGTAGTCAGGTCCCAAGACAAGACCCCAGACCCAACTGCTCTTTGGGCCCGGCTCTTTGCCTCGTTCGGCTACTGTTTGTTAATGATGACTTTGGTCCGTTGTTTTTTGTCTTTTTGCTGTTGTTCTTGTTGTTTTTCTCTTTTTTTGTTGCTGTTGGTGCTGCAGCTATTGTTAAGTAAATGTCTTGCACCAAAGTGGAAGTCATCGCTGGACAGTGGGAGTAAATTATTTAGAGAGAAGGTACTAAATGAGATAGAAAATTGAGATAGCATATTTGTAAATAATGTTAATAAATATTAAATTTAATTTTTTAAAACTTTGTTATAATGTAGATATATATATTTTTTTCCAAACTGACAACTCTATTATTGTGACATTTTATACAGTTTTCGTTGTAAAAGTCAAGTAAAGCATAGCTTAGCTTCTACGATTAACGTTCTTCAGTAAACTTTGATACCCTCTTAACCCTCTATATTTTCTAGGCATTTTTAATATTTTATTTATTTTACTGATTAGTTTAAATAAGACTTTATTAGATATACATTTCAGGAAAATACTTAAACAGCCAATAATTCCTTTTAATTAAACTGAAAATAATAGAAACAAAATAAGGGCTTTATTATTATTTTTCTGGTCTTCCATTAAATATATCTAAACAACGTGAGAACTTGTTAATTCTTTTATTAATTATATTGTATTTTTAACACTCTCCCTTTGACTTTTGTAACCACTGTACCTCATCATTGCCCCATCATCCTCATCATCATCCTCCAGCCACATCTTCGTCACCCGTCTTCGATATCGAACCCAAACTCGAGCTCTCCAATCGTCAAGTCTTTAGCTCTTCAATCGATTTCGTGGCTACTGTTTTATATATATACATATACATATATATTTTTTTCCTCTTTCTAGTTCATCCAATGCTGTTGTTGTGTGTTGCCCGCTGTGTTGCCTGTTGTTCTCGCCTTGGGCCATCGCTTGTCTTCTAATAGGCTTCTGCCGCTCTGTGTTATTTTGTTGTTCCCTCGAACCGTCTGACTTTCCGCCTGATTGATTTCCAGCTTATGGATCTAGTTACGGACATTGGTTCTTGAGCATTATCTACAATGTTGCTGTGCTGCTGCTGCTGCTGCTGCTGCTCCATCGTGGCTGATTCCTTTAAATTACTTTAATTGATGGCATGCTGGCTGGGATCAGAGTGAGCTGAGGGCAATCGGACAGTGGAGCAGTCTCTTGGCAGAGTCTGTGCAGTCTCCAATTGCTTCCCGGCTCAATGATTTCTTTTCATCGCACTCCAATCGCAGGCTGTCGTGCATTAAATCGTTGCTCGAAAAATGATCGGATCGCTGGATAGACGGATTGGATCGATGTGCTCCACTTTCGAGGCCCCAACTCTGTACAATTTCTACCAATCTCCTTGGACTCTCAAAGCTGATTAAGTGATCTTGTCTAGTTGACTGATTTTCTAACTGATTCTTGAATTTGCGCCTTCTCTTTCACCGATTTTATTTGTTGTGCATGAATTGAGGCAAAGAAAGCTGGCATTATCATTGCTCAATTTGGGTTTATCGATTGGTAACTCTCAATTCGGAGAAATAGTTATCTTTCAACGTCATTTTCTGGGTGATTAGAAATTCATTGAAATTTATATAAAGAATGAATCAGAATTTTCCTTTTCCTTTATTATATTGTTACATAAAAATAAGATATCCTCATAAATAATAATTTTGAAAGGAGTAGCTTTACAGGCGAATAATCTTTCGTGGCGAATCTCTTTGTCAAAGTTCCAGAAACATCTCAAGTTCTCAACTGGTTTCGAGAGAAGTACACAAATAGGAGGTCTCTCCCGCTGTTTTCTTTGTTTATTTTTGCTATTTATTATCCTGAATGTGTTACCTTTTATTCATGGTATTCAAAGTAGTTTTCCAGCTCATTACGCTCCAGAAATCCGCAGATTGAAGTCATTGCCAGGAAAACGAACTCAGTTCACCAGCTGTCAATTTGACGAAGCCCCAGGACCGATCCTTGGTCAATGTATTCATTTATGCTCAAACTACGCACTATGCTCCGATATATATACACATATAGTATATATATATATATTCATTGTGGTCGTAAATCAGGACCCCACATTGCTGACACCTTTTTGTCGACAAGTCGACAAGGCATAGCAAAAGTTAATAACATGTAGCCAAAGGCAGGGCCACTTCTAATTTGTGCCAATGAAAGGGATAATAAAACTGGAAATGGAAATGGAAATGGAACTGGAAGCGGGCCTGAGATCGGGAGAAGAAAGGCAGAGGGTAGCGGCAGGGCTTGTACCAACTGTACCACTCGGCAAGGACAATGGCAAAGGCAAAGGCAGTGCGCATATTGAAACCGGAAATAGTCGAACCAAGTGCCTGGCAACCGACTGACGCACTGACACACATTTTGCAAACAAAGGACAAAGGCCACACACACACACAAAGACACTGGGAAAAGGAGTTGGGAATGCGGCGCATAAAAAAAGGGAATTGAGCAAAATAAAAAGCTCAAATAAAATGCTTTGTCCATTCGGCGGGCAGGGAACAAAGCCTAACTAACCGCCTGTGGCGGAACAACCACCCTTAATGGCGGAAGGACATGCAGGACAACCCAGATGCCTCCTGGCAACTGCTGCTGTTCCTGCAAAAAAAAAAGAAAAAAAGGAAGAGGAACCAGGAATAAGAAACCCTCTGGTTGTAGGTTTAAGCCTTGAGGATACCTGGTAGCTTGCTGCAAAGAGAACAGTTTGAAGAGAATTCAAGCCTCCGTTTTAATTAAAAAATTATTATTTATTTATTAAATTATTTAACAAGTTTACCTTAAAGAGTTTTTAGTTTTTTATTGGCTTGAAATTATTTTGTTTATGTTATTGCTGCCTCATATACCTCTTGCTTTCCTCAGGCTACCTCTTGATATAAAGCGCACACACAAAGACCAAAGGAGCCGAAGCGAGAGATCATAATAATGGGAAATCTTGAAGCCAAGGATACGCGGCAGGATACCTGCCAAGTCCTGTTCCAGCTCCACTCCACTCTTCCACTCTCCCAAAACAAAAACCGGAATGCGTAAGGCGATTGCATCATAAATTCTGTTGATGCGGACGACCCTACGATATAGTACAATAAAGTGAATCATCCGTCGACGGAGCCGCTTGGAATGCATGAAAAAGGAGCAAAAAAGGAGAGGGAATGCCCAAAGAAAATAAATAAAAATTAACCCATTTGCATATTATTCAGTGAGCGGGTGCGAAAGGACTCAACGTTGGCTGACAGTCCTGGGTTAAGTTAAGATCCCAAAGATTTTACTGAAAGCCTGCCGACGGTGGAGATACAAAAGAGACAGCAAGGATTCGCAAACAAAAGGCGGTAGAGTAACAGAAAAATATTTAAGGATATGTTGGGAGGCTAGCCGAAGTTAATTGTGATTTTTTCTGATATTTTAAAAGCTTAATGAGTATGAAGATAAATGAATAAATGAAGACAATTATTAAAATAAGAAACTAAATGCCAAATTTAAAATATTACTTTTATAATTTACCTAATTTATATAATTTAAATTTTTACAAGGGATATAGCAAATTAACTCTAACTTTTAAATATATTTTCTTGCCAAAACACAGCCAGCATCCTAGAAATATCCACGATGCCCTGAGCTTCTCTTCTTTTATGGGACTGTCCAGTTTATCCTGCAGTATCTGAGTAAGGAGCCAGGACTCTGAGAGGCGAAAGGTTGTCCTGTGTGTGTGGTGGCGTGATTAAGTGATGGACATGTATGGACACATGCAGCGTTATGTTTAGCATACACAATCAGGCCGCGGGGAGGTGGGAGTGGAGCTGAAACAGCAACAGCGTATAAAAGTCGCATGTAAATATGCGGGGGGTTCACCGGCAAGTCCTTGCGCTTTTAATCATAAATAACAAAGGACACATGTCGGCTGGGGCTCGGCATTTAGCTTCATCCAACAAAAGCCTTCCGACCGGCAACACGGAGTTACCCTCAGCCGGTGGCCATGTTGACCAAGGATATACGTTTACCCAGTACTCGCCATATTCGCGAAGGTTTTATCGATTATTTTTTGAGTCAAACAAGGAAAAGGTTTTTAAGGAAATATTTTTTGAAAATATATCAGAATTTAAAGGGAATAAAAGTAGGCATAAAATTGGAATTAGTTTTTGATTACATTGTTTTCTATTATTTATTATATCCTGTTGGAATTTGTTTTTAAGTTTTCAATAATTAATAATAATTATTTGGCCTTTGTTTACTTTAGAAAAATATTTATCAAACAATTTGCTATCTTGGAAAATATTTTTCAGAATTTCAAGATAGTATATTAAATAGTTTAACATTATTTTTCCCAGTTCCTAAACCATCAACTTTTTTTGTTTTCATTCCACAATAAAAATTAGAAGAGGAGATTTCCGTAGACGGGTATTTTTTAGCCGGAATCGTCAATACATCTTTCTTTGCTTGTTTTTATTGGATGGGTATGTGTGTGTGTGTGTATTGTCTGGGTGTTTGCCTGTTGATAATCCTCAAACCACGGCTAAAGGACTCCCCTCCTTTCATACGCCCTGTTGCCGGGCGCTTTCATTTCCGCCTCATGGACGCCAAACATGCCACTCTCTCAGAGCCTGTCCGTTGGTCTGCCTTCGTCCTGTGTCCTCCTGGCCCCCCCTCTCCCCCCTTTCGTTGCGCTTGATAGGCTGGCTGACCAGGACTTTGCTAGTTGGGTGTCCGTGTCAGTGTCCTGTTCATTTTCCCCCCACATTGCCATTTCCCAAACCAAAAAAAAACACTGCGCAGTTGCCCCGGAGCCGCCCGAGGCGGCTTGCTCTGTGTGCGGAATTTTGATATTAATAGCCTTGGACAGTTTTATAAACGCCTTTCGGGGTTAACATGCTCAAGTGGTATTCATATTTTCCACTGACCGACCTGTCACTATTGTGTGTGTCAGTCCCCGACCCCAGAGCCCAGAGCCCAGAGCCCAGAGTGAAATGTGAATATAAAACGCAACCAAAGGGGAGGATCAGGTTTGGATTAGATTGTAGAATGCATTTTCAAGGGAACTTAATTCGAGAACATAGTTTAATATTAACTTTAACAGATTTTGTTATAAATATTTGAGGCCTTAAAATATTTAAATATATATAAAATATAGTCATAGAATTTCTTTAAATTTTAAACCGCTTTCCACATATTCTTTCCTTACAAATATTTATCTCTCCATTATTATCTTTATCACCAAGCAACTTTTAAACCTGAATTGTGGCTGCAGGACTGGTTCTTGGGTCCTTTTTCATGAGTTCTCTGTCCTAGCATTACGATAGAGATCAGTGGCCTCAACATATGTAACTTCTCAGGATTTCCCCGGCCACGCTCAAGGCAGCTTCCTCTTCCGACTTGAGTTTCCTTGACGCACTGCGCAGTTTCCTCGGCTTTTCACCCTCCCCTTTGATTGAATTGAATTCAAAGCTGGATTACGGGTGGGAAAAGTGTACAAAGCGTTGGGATTTTCATCTGCAAAGAGGGTTGTTGTTGTTGCTTCGCAGCAAAAGACAATCGCAGTTTTTCCTTATTGCGTCGCAGCTCAAAACTTCGAATTCCCATTTTCCCGCAAGGAGTTTTCCCGAACTGCAAGCTCTGTGTACGATGTACAGTTAGTCCTGGCAGTGAACTCCCCATCCCTTCCGCCTCCCGGTCGCTTCCTTGTGCGTCCTGCGCAGCATAAATTACGCAATTCACTTTGGCTTCCTTTTTTCCGCCATACCCTCCACTCTCGTTGGCCTAAAAGGGTATGCCCTTAAATACAATAATTGTTTGATTTATATTTTAAGGGGTCTTCTAACTCTTTCCTTTTTATGTTATGTCGATAAGCTGGCAAAGTTTTAAAAGTGTTTTCTTATTTTATTTATCACCGAATCCAAAATCGATTTGGGTAAAAAGTTTGGCACAAAATATGTGAGTTTTAAAAAGGGTTCAGTTTTTGTTCAGTTATAAAACCGGTTATTTAATGGTTTTTAGGTGAGAAAAATAATTATATATCTAGGGGGAAAATATAGTTATATTTGGGCATAGATTTATAATATTTATTTCAATTTGAAAGTACTTTAAGTTAAGGTAAAAATATGCATCTTTGTGAGTCTCTAAACTGTGTTAAAAATGCTCAATCTAAAACATAAAAAAGACCAACTATTTTGTGTTTTTTTTTTTGTATTCAAATGTTAAGCAATAATATTTACATATTTACCAAATGTAAGTTACTATTTCAATCTTTAATCTGAAAGATTTCTCAATAGTTTAACTAAGAAATACTAAAGGACCTTTTCAAAGCTCTTGAAATGTATTTAAAAAATTCTAAAAATAATAATTTTCGATACAATATGTACCCCTTATCATTATACCCAATTTAAGGGATATCACAAATTCGTTCAACTTACAAGTAACAAAGTCAGTAACTCCTTTTTTGCTGCCGCTTTTCCTTTGCCGCTGTTTGTTTCCAGCGACGCAGTTTGCGTTGTTGCTTATGATTTATGTGCCGCGCGCGTAGCGATGACACACACACACGCGTACGGTAAAAGGACGCTGCTGCAGTTTACATTCACCTCCCATCACCCATACCTCCCCCCTTGGCCCATGTCCGCTCCCATTTCCCCTCAGAATTTTCAAGAATTACACGCAAATTGCACGCAACACGCGAATCGAGCGAAGTGGTCGCGTATGGAAATGACGCGGGAATGCCACTCATGCGTTCCGTTCCGTGCGCCTGCCTGCATGTGCGATAGTTCTGTCACAAGGCCCGTATCCGGAGGAGTACGAAGACCGGCAACCGGAGACCGCCAGCTCCCCAAACTGCCCCAAATCCGCAGCATTAAGTCATGCGTCATCCTTGGCAGGGACATGCGTGTAAGCCGGTTATCGCCCGAAGAGCCTGCCAGCAGCAGGAGCAGCAGCAGCGGCAGGACACTTTAAATATCTTTATGCATACCATAAATACGTTCTTAAATGCTAATCCTTAAATGCTGGCCACCAGGGTTCCTTCTTCCTGAGTAACCACAAAATGCGTCATGGGTCCTACTATAGTAGGTCTATGAGTCAGCCCTGGACCGGGGGCTGGGGGGAAAACTCCAGGAAATTGTTGCTGTTGCGGTTGCGGTAAATGAAAAGGCCAGGAGATCAATCACTTCAACTGGTCAAGGATATTAGAATATAGTTAGGAAATGCCTAAGCACTGAGAAAAATATATTTATTGTTGTAACAAAAGTTCTTTTAAACTTTTTAAAAGCAAAATAAAATATTATAGAAAATAGTGTACAAGAAATTGTTTATAACAAATGAAAATTTATGTTTTTCTAACAAAAATATATGTAAATTAATTAAACTAGAAAATATTCGGTGACTTCTTTAAGCATTTTCATATAACATCGTAAAGAAAATTTAAATTCTAATACCAATTTATAAAACAAGCTTTAATTCTAGCTTTAATATTTCTCTTCTATTATTAAAAAATGCAATAATATATTTATACAATATATATTTAATATGCTTTATATTTTTTATACATATTCTATGTATTTATATACATTTTTTTGAACTGTACCATCACCCCTCTCACTCCTCTGATAACAGTCAACTGCCCTTGTAAATCGAAATTGTATTCAAACCTGTTAGTTGATTGGTGGTCATTTGTTAAAGCCCAATTCGTGTTAAAATACTTTGCTTGTTTTCTTGATTGACGGAAATTGGGGAAAAACCAGTTTGATATCCATGAGAAAACCGAATAAATGGTTCTGCCAGATGGCATTGAGTTTTCTTGATTAGTTCGATGGGCGTTCGTCTTGCAACACAGATGTTCTCGATATTCTCTAATTTCAACTTAAAGCTTAACTGGGCCCTGCTGACCTCAGCATCAGCTGGTAGCAAATTTTAATATTTTATATTTTACTCGTTCTACTCTTTTCTGTGGGAAGGCTCCTCTTTTTTTTTGTTTGTTTGGCATTGTTTTGACAACTTTATGGCCAACGGGGAGGCGAAAACATTTAATATATGGCACCGAGCGTGGCCGCAACTCACTTTTTAATCACTTTTCATGAGCTTTTAATTACACACTCCTTGTTTGGGTTGTGTCGGAATGAAATTTATGAAAAACCAAACGCATAAAATGCTTAACAAGCTCCTGGCCTGCCCAACCGCAGGACCAGGCTATATTGTACGTGCCCCTGTGCATGTGTGTGTGTGTGTATAAATAAAATAAAAATATCCCCACTCATTTCCGTTATAATAATGTGTGAAAGGATATTAATTATGAAACAAGCGAACGCCAGGAAGCTTGGGCAATAAAAACAGCAAGCGACAGGAACACCATGCGTGACCAACAATAACAACTACAGGAACATCACAAGCGACATCAACAACAATATATATATATATATATATATATATACATATATATATGTATATACATATAGGGTGGTCCTCGTATATTGTATTTTATGTTGGTTGGTACACTGGGAAAAGTCTCTGGAATTTAGGTAATTTATTTAGTAAGCAAGCAAAGGGAATTTGCATTTTAAATTTAAATTTTCTTAAGTCTTTACTTTGTTTATTTATTTTAAATTAATTTATTTATTTTTTACATAAATATATATTTATTTTAAATGCAGTTTGATTAAGTTATTTTATTTTATTTATATTTACATTTATTTAACCACAAAACCATTTCCTTTTAATATTTTTCAATGTGTTTTTTTTAGTTTCTGTCTAAGTAACAATTATAAATTCTTCCTCCTACTTTTAATAAACTGTTTTTTATATTATTTACTTAATTTAAATATTTTATTATATTATTTTATATATTATATATAATCCCCTTTTTCCCCAAGTGCCTTGGAGGTGGGCTAGACGAGGTGAGTTGTGACCGAATTGCTTCGAGTTGGGCGTAGCGGAAACGGGAGCAACATGTGCAACATGTCGAACGGAAGTGTCGGCCATATTCCGCACACATCGCACACACACACACACAACCGCCTAAATAGGCCCACGTCGCACACACACAAATTATGTGTCCTGGCCAAGTAGATTTTTATGTAATGTCGGTCGGTTATTGCTTTCATACATTTATTTTATTTCATTTACCCAAACCAGCCAAAGCAACACCCACACAATCAGGCGGATATTATATATTACAAAGAGCCTTAAATTGTATACTCTATATATATATAAAATATATAAATTATTTATTTAAATTGTAAATAAAATAAAGACAAATTTGTAGTAACTTTTAGCTTTAGACTTTAGTTTAGACTTTGAACCCTTGACTTTAAATAATTAATAAAATGAGAATCAAATATAGATTCCTTATTTTGAAATACAATTAAATATTACCCTTCAATTCCATCTAGTTTTCCTTTTGCACCACAAAAAGGACATCCCTTTGTCGTCGGTTATGTTATTACATGAACTTTTTTTTAGCCTTGCACTTCGTGTCCTGTCATCGGAGTCACTCAACCGGCCGGTGAGCCAGCCATTCACCCAGCCTGCCACTGACAGGAGCCCCATTGCGGCGGCGGCAACTGTCGTCCATCAGAGCTGTGCGTCAGTTGATCACGTTGCTGCTCCACGTGACGATGACAGGGATGCCGGAATGCCAAAGCGACAGAGGAAAGGAGGTGGCTCCAGCTCCTCCCCGTCATAGTCATTCGCCCACGGGCATGTTCTGCGGCTCCTGCGTGTAATTGCCGTTGTAATGTCGCTCGACGCGAATATAATTGCTAAAATGTTGCATAAACCGACAGACGTGCCAATGGCCAATGGCCAGGACTCTGACTCTGGCGAGGACTACTACTCCTGCTACGTCTGCTCCTCCTCCAGCTGCAGAGTCCAGGTCGCGGCGACGACACTTTTCCATTTGAATTTAATTTTAATTTACGCCCAACGGCCGACGCCGTTGCTGCCGCTGCTGCTGCTGCTGCCTGCTGCTGCTGCTGATGCCCATTGCCATTTTCCGGAAATTGGCAACGGCAATGGCCAGAACATTCCGCATTCCGGACGTGGGTCCTGGCTTCTGGCCTGGGACTTGAATGCAAACACAGAGAGAAATAAATGCAATAGAACTTTTAGGGATACAGGAAATCAAAGGCTTTTAATTCCTATCGATAAATAATTTTTAAAAAATATAAATGCTTTAAAATGTATACGTATTTTATAGATTAAAGATGGAGATACTTTCTATATACTATATAAATTTTTTTAAATATTTTCTCGCCCTGTACAAACGAACCCTGACAGTGGCAATGCGGCTCTGGCCACGATTCTGACCAAATTCGAGAGGGCTGTCCGCACCGTTGAGTTAATGAGAAGAGACAGAGGTCGAGTGGTGAAACGAGAGCCGGGAGATGGGAAATGGAAAATGGTAGTTTGGAGATGGCAGCGGAAAGAATGGATGGATAGGGAAAAAATAGCCCGTCGACAGACATTTTATCTGCAACCGGCCAGAATTGTTAGAAGAACAGCCAAAGTCTAATTGAAGCGGCCCCAAGCAATTAGTCGATAAATTAAAGCAACAAAAAGGACAAAATGCGGAATTATATATATATATTTGGGTATTACATAGTATAAGGAATGCAAAGCATAATTAATTCTTAAGCAGAAAGCTTTATTGAAAATTTTCAAGTCGGTTTTAAGGGTAATCTCTTAAGGAAGTCCTGTTCATTGAGTTGAATATCTGCACAAATTAATAAAAGCATATTTTCATTATTAAATCATTTAAAAAATAAAGAGCTAATTAACCAACATTTTTATTAAATGGAAAGCTAAATATTTCTTAATAATTTCCTCAAAGTAACCATCAATTCAATTTACACTTTTCATTTTTTAAAAACCCAGCCATAAAACTCATTTAAAACTCAACCATATCTTGGCTAATTGAAAACTTTTCCCATATTAATATCAACCCACCTTTTTACAAGCTCAGAATTTTCCAAAGACAACCTGTTTTGTTGTTTTAGTCATCGCCACTGAGTCTATGCCTATTCTATGAGTAATTTTCCGCTGGCAAAAATCGTGCTTCGAAGGGGCCGGACTCATTAATTGCAGAGGGAATTAACAAAGAAATAAAATAATAAAGATAATGCATGGGAAAGGAGGTGGAGATGACGCTAAGAGCACAACTGGAAACCCGAATTGATGAAAACAATTTTCCAAATTTGGCAAAACTATTAACCACGCTACGTTAATTTCATTAGCAAGTCTGTGTTTCTTGTTTCGGTGACCGTGTTTCATCCATACACACTAAGTGTCTCTCTCCATAGATATATATATATATATATATATATATATATATATATGCTGGCCATTAAATGCGCTAATTAGTTGGTCAATTAGCGTATGCTTACCGGATTGTTTTTGGCTCTTTGTCCATAGGAGCTCGAAGGAGGAGCGGGGTTGGGTCGCCATCGGAGTCACCATCATCATCATCATCATCGTCGGACGTCAGCGTCTCGATCGACCGCCCAACTGTCGCCACATTAATAAATCAGTTTAAATTAATTCAGTTGACAGCTTTTAGTCAATATTGTTGATAAATTGTTTTCTCTTAATTTCGGTTTTTTCGGCTTTTTCGGTTTTTGGTTTTCGGAAACCTGCGCAGCTGTTGCCAAGGGGCAAGGCGTCATAGCTTTGACTGCTCATTAACAGCATTTGAGTTTCTTTAATTAGTTCATTTTGGGGCCAGTCTCCTATTAAATATATATATATATATATTTTACATTTTTAAAAGTTAAATTTGCTTTATTAAACAGTAAACACACATATCCTCTTTGATTTTAATTACAATTTTGGTTAATTAAAATCCGTAAAGTTACATTTAAACATATTTCTTTGAAAACACAACTACAATTGCTCAGTTTTTCGAATCTCGCTGAGTATATCGGTCCAGGACGCACTGAATATATCCTCCTGATCGTCCTGATCATCCATCTGCGAGCCGTGCTCTCTCTCGGACTGAGCATTCTCAAACTCTGCCAGTTTTTTCAAACGGATGTCCATGCGGCGTTCAAGTTCGTCCATGCTGCTCGGCTGTCGGCTGATGGGCATCTCAGATTGGTAAATGGATGACTGACTGCCCAGCCGGGGAGATTCCCCTGGACTATAGACAGCTTCTGAGGTACTTAGGTCGCTCACACTGGCTGCATAATGGCCGGAAGTGGCATCATCATCACTGAATGACATGGGTGTAAAGAGGGCATCGCCAGCAGCTCCTCCAAATCCTCCCAGTCCTCTTCCCTCAGATACTACCTCTAGTCCCTTGTCACCTAGGTTCATTCCGCCACTTGGCACCTTCTCCGGATCGGGACACAGTTTGATCAATAGCAAGCGACCGCGACACTTGAGCTTCTCCACTTGGAGCAGTCGTATCAACTCCTCCCGCGAGTTCATCTCCACATAGGCGAATCCCTTGGGACGCTTGCCCTTCTTGGGCACAGTCAGAGTGCGAATGGAAAAGTTGGTAAACACCTGGACCAGCTCCCGTTCGTTACACTCCATTGGCAGATTGCTCACCAATGCCACAAATGGCGGATCCAGGGGCACCTCTTCCTCCACATCTGGTGTCTTGACCCCCATGGACAGCTCCGATTGGGATGACTCTCTTTTGTAGTAATAGAATTCGGGCTTATGCTCAAAGCTAGTGTTCACGGGGGTGACGTGCAACATGGCCTCCAGGCCTTGATTGGGTTTTCCACCGGAAATTGGGGAAGCGGAAGGAGAGCTTGCAAAAGGCCGGGCGGCAGCCCGTGCTGACTTGGACATTTCGTCACAGTCAGGGGTCAATGGAAACGAAAATATGAATATTTTTTATACGGATATAATGCTTTTTTGTGTCTGCTTCTGATTGATTTGGATAAGAACACTGTTCAGGTTTTTTGAAGTAAAGAACAAAGGCTATTTTGTTTATAATTTGGAAACTAAAAATGTGCAGAAGATGTATAAATAATATACATTGATATAATATAACTAAAAACTTCAAAAAATTCCTTAAAGGGTGTGTAATAAATTTGTAAAAATTCCGGCTTTGGTCTTCTAGGCGCTAAAATTATTTTAATATCAATGTCAAAAATAGAAAAATTAACAGCTTATTTTTAAACTAAAAATATTAAAGCCCAGCTTTATAAACTGGTTTATGGATTTTTGCTAATTTTTTTCATCAACAAAAAAGACAGACACAACAAAATAATTAATATTAAAAGAGCATAGCAATTTTTTAAAGTAAATATTTGGCAAACTACAAAGACTTGAAGGTTAGTCACCAAAGTCTTAGGAAATCTTTAATATAACTTAGATATTTATGATACAATTTTAGTTCTGTTTATCAAGCATTTATAATATTTTACCTAGCATATTAATTTTTGATAATTTAAATAGCAAATATATTATCTCTCAACCTCTATATGTTCTTAGTTCTTTGTGGGTTTGTTTGGAGTGGCAGCTAAAATATTCCCAGGCCACGATCTCGTTCCAGCACACACACACACACTCCTTCCAGTCCGGCCAGCACCTGCCACAGAGTCTCTCCGGAGGAGGTAAATGCCAAGGTTCGTGGTGCTGATCGGCCTGAAAAAACAACAGCTCTACGAGCCGGCTGGAAAATATCAAAAGTTCAGCAAACAAATGGCATGGAGTTGAGTTCGAGTTTGGAGTTTGGCTAATGCACGGATTGTGTCGTTTCTGTTTGCTGTTTTGTTAGTTTTTGTTCGCCTCGGACGAGGGGCCTCCACATTAGGCAACTTGGAAACGGGCTACACCCATATTCCGTGGAAAATTGGGTGCGTTAGCCAAACACAAACTAAGGTAAACTGATAAAAATCATGGCCTGCAGCATGAGTGCGCGAGTACGAGTGGAGTTTTCGGGCCAAGTAACCAAGCGAGTGGCCAGAAGGGGACCCACACCGCCACAGCACACAGCACACACTCGGTACGTGTACGTGTCTGCCTTTGTAACAGGGACAGCCTGAAATATTAGGCCAATTATATTTCAAAAATTTACATGACGATGATGTTGACGATGGCCGGGTCATCCATAAGCCCGAGTCCAGGGAGCAGATGCACTGAAAAAACACTTTGCTGCCCAGGAAATTATAAAGAAAAATTTATTAGAAGCTAGAATGGGGCAGAATTATTTATTATTTGTTTTTTTCGCTTAGTGCCCGTACAGTGGGCACACGAAGGAAGCGTCAAGTGGCCTCCGCCTCCGTCTCCATGCGTATCTTATATCTTGATGCTCTCGCCCTGGAACGTGCACGGGCATAAGTCTGGTGTCTGGTGTCTGGTGTCTAGAGGAAGACTCTCTCGTACTATCTTCCATCTAGGATCGAAATTTTCTTCTTCGCTTAATTTCGTAGAAAACTCTGAATGAACTCGGTGGGCTAAAGGTGCAGCGTAGGTAATTAATTTCGAGGATTAGGCATCTGATTTTGGCCACCATCATTCTCATATCGAGGGGCTAGACGAACACGTTCGGGGATCTTATCAGAGCCCATCTTGATGGCTCTGGTTTACACTCTGCTTTTAGTTTTTGGGGTCAACAGAGTCGACACATTGAGATTCATAATTGGATATCGTGTGTATAGCTCCATTAAGTGTAAACAACTCGAGTTTTGAGGTGTGGTTGTGGCTTCAGAATTAAGAAGGTATATAAATATGAAGGAAATATAATTAAAAGATCTTACTATGATTTATTTGAAAGATATTATAAGAAGAGTTAGTAAATGTGTTGATTTATCTAGAGAAAATATTTAAACTTAAAGAAATTATTTAAAAACAAATTGAATTGAATTAAAGCCTTAAAGTTATATGATTTTGATTTCAAACTGTTTTCATTTAATTTAAATAAAACATAACCACTAACGATACTACTCTTTGTTCTACTCAAAGCCCGAACATCAAAACCCCAAATTTAGCCTCAATATAATCATCAACAAAGAGTTTAATTTCCAGATTGTTTTCGGTAATTGCTCACATTCAAGTTAATGGGAAATATTAAACAAACAAACCACTAATTATAATACCTAATCAGCGCTTTCTTTCGCCTCTATTTATTTATTTTGAGGGGAAGCAGACTTGCTCCATCCAAAAACCAAAAACCAAATCCAAAAACCAATGCAAAGCACACACAGGAGGAGTAGTGTTCCACATGACAGCGTGAATAATTTGTCACCAATTGACGGGGCCGAGGGGAGAACTGAAAAAGGGGGCGGTGGCAGAATGAAAACCGTCATCAGGTAAATGCAATTAGCCCCCCAACTTGGGTTTGATTGATGTATTTCGAATGAGCTGCGCCAGGAAAATTAATTAGCTTTAAATTATGTACGTAGCTCGAAAGCTGGAGCACACCCAAAAACCGTTCTCAATCTGTCCAAAGCCACCTTATTAATTAATCAGTGGGTCTTTCGAATGGAGCAATTATTAAATAGCAAACAACCACAAAGAACAATATATGAAACCCGTTAAGGATTATTATAGCCATGAAATATAATCTGCACTTCATTTAATCAGGAATAAAGGCCTCGAATATGAAGTCGAGTTAATCTATCTTCTGGTGATTTTATTTTCCAGCTGATTAAGCTTCGGGAAAATGCAAATCCAGGCTATATTATGGTTGGGTTTCTTCAAGCCAACCCCCGAGTTATATAATCTTTATGGCCATCTCATTTGTGCCTGAATCATCATCGCATCATAGATGACTTCTCCCGGTATTATTCACATCTGGGGAAATACAAAATGGGAAATGGGAAATCAGGAACGCCGCCCCAAATGACAAATGCACGGCTTGAGCAGGCTTGAAATGTGGAAATTTATCAATTGCCAGAGAGCAGGGTTTTTCCACAAAAATATATATATATATATATATAATGACTTTGGCCACGGTTATCAATAACCAGGCATCGATATTTTATGAAAATTGATACGCCAACCCCCGTGGAGTGTGCGGTGCGCGGAGGAAAATAAAAATAAATAATAATGGCCATTATTACAGTTTATCCCATGCCGAATATAGTTTCGCCTGGATGTCCGTCTGTTTGGATAGCGGATAGCTTCCTGCGTCCTTGCTGCGAGTCCTTTTGGCTGCCACGATGCCACTCATAAGCGAACTAATCCGTCAAAATTTATTGCCACCACCGAGGGGAGCCACTGTCGAGCCAATTGATAACGTGCGTGTGAAATTTATCAAATAAATTGAGGCCATAAATGTCAAAGCTGCGCATGATTCATAGACAGACAGCCAGGGAATCTCCTTATTAGCCAGCAGCTTCCGTTTTTGGCCAGAAAGGACTGAAGTCAAGGAGTTTTTTCGGGTCCAGTCAGAAGTCAATCCCACATTGGATTAGCTGACAAATTTTCTGTAATTTCCAAAGAGGGAGAATTATTCGAGGTCGTATTTATTCGAATGCCATTAAGTCTAAGCTGTGTTCATGAATGATTATGAATAAATCTAATGAATGATGTAGTATTTCTTAAATTATGATTATGATTATTTATTTATTTCAATATTAAATTCAGTTTTAATGGTTTTTTTTACCACTTTATCAGGGAAGTAGGGATTTTTATTTATGCTACGTTCAGTTTTGATAATTTTAGGGTTATAAATCTCGAATTAAATATATTTATAATTATTATAGAGGCTTTATTAATTAATTAAATTACATTATAATTTTCAAACTTAATAAATAAATATTTTAAGCTTGGCTAAGCTCTTTTTAGACCATTCTTTTGTTAATAAATTTAAAATTAAAATGTTTCCCAGAGTATAGTGATTATTGCTCAATTTGTATCATTATCCTTTTAATTTTTTCTTTGTAACACATTAAAGTGTAACATTTTTTTTGCTGAAACTCACATATTAAAAACCCATCACACGTTAAGCCCCAAAATTACAATTTGCATTCAGCATTCAGCCGGCGAAATTTCACCCACTTCCTTTCCCACCTCCAAGCCCCATTTCCATCTAAATTTCCATTCCGATTCCCATTCCCACTCCCACCATTACGCGGCGTAATCAGAAAGCGTAGAGAGCAACCGGAGTTTGGATCTGGGCTTTGGATTTGGGTTTGGTTTTGGGTTTGGGTTTGGGGCTCCCAGTTTCGAGTTCGAGTTCCAGTTCCAGTTGAGTTCCGCGTGGCCATCATTATTCAGAATTTAGTTTACTTTTTTGCTCTGTGTCTCTCTGCCACTCTGATTGCATATGAAAGAGGTGAACGCTTTTTCACGCTATTATTAAATTTGGTTATTTCGCTGGGATTTGGCGCGGGCGAGGTGAAGGCCCCCGAGTTGCCGGGTAATGACAATGCACGATGGCACGCCCAGATGGAATACCAATTGGACGAGGAGGGAGAAACACTGAAAGAAAACTAGCTAGGGTTCTTGGGAAAATTATGGTAATATTGGGAAATATTTTAAATTATTTAATTTATAAGTTATACATTTTACAAGATTTTTTTAAAGCATTTATTATTAAAGTTAACGGAATTAAAATATATACAAATTATAGTTTGCTTTCTGGCAACATAAAAGTAAATGTTTTAAAATATTTACTACACTTAGTTATTTTTTAAAATATTTACTGTACTTAGTTACTCCTTAAAACTTTATTATACGATGAAAAAATTTGTAATGGATAAGAGTTATGTACTAAATAAAGCCAATGAGTTGTATTTTCCTAGCCTTAACCCTAAACCACCATAGATAACCCGATAGAAATACACAAAATCAGTATTTGTATTTAAGGATCTAATAGCATTGATTCCCATTTATCCTTCTCAACCAAAAAAAAAACCCCTCATAAAGCAGCCTAATGTATTCCACCTTTGTCTTGGGGGGACTCTCGTCCGTCCGTCCATCCTAATCCCAACTAATACGCCGGCGGCCCAGACAATCGCCACAAATCGGGCAGCATACACAGGCAATCGTTGTAAACTAAAAAGCGCTTCCAACTTTGACATAATAAATAGCCAGGCAATGCCACCGGGGGGAGGGAGGGGAATGGAACGGAGCTCTTAATAAAAGTCAATTGCCAAACCCACGCCATCCCTGCTCCTCCTTGGGCTGGCCATTTGAAATTTTAATAAAAAGTCCTTTTATCGCACTTAGAAGGCCATTTAGTAAGCTAAATTATACCCGAGTATTATCCGGACCAGGACCAGGACCAGGACCAGGACGAGACCGGAGCCGGAGCCAGAGTCGGTCCTTTGTCGCCCCGAAAATCTCAATCCCAATACCGAAACCCAAAATCGTAGTCAAATTGGCCATGTTAAACCGCAGAGCAGTTTGGCCCTTGTTGTTGTTGACCCGACTTATCTCTCTCTGTCTCTCTGGCCGAAACGGAGCCGCACCGGCAACGTAAACTTGCCACAAATTGGCCAACTTGCCGCTGCTGCTGCTGCTAGTGCCTGCATAAGTCCAATTTATTTTTGGTTTTTTACTTCAAAGCGAAAAACAAAAAGGCTGCAAAACCAAATCGAATTAAGCTTAAATCTACATAAGCTTTTTCTCTCTGTGTGCCGGTGGATGTGCGGTGTGTGTGCCGCAAATACGGTGGGTAGAGATTTGTGGCAAAGTGGTACTTGCAACTTACCACCAACAATTATTAATAGATTCAAAGGATGATTTTAAGGGAATTTATTTTATGGAGAGCTTATTTAAATATTTTTCGTAAGCTTAGTATTTTTTTTGTTTATAATAATTTATAATTTCTATATAGATTTTTAAACTACTTTTATACGTTCTAGTTTTTCTTACACAATATTTTTGGTTGCTATTAAAATTATTCATAAATTCCATTGCTGCCTTTTTGGAGGATATATTTTATGAATATTTTACTCTTCTACTTTCTAGAAACTTAGTAAGTTTAATGTAAATTTATATTGCTTTTAAAATTCTTGTTCCTTTTATTTAAAAAGTAATTAAAGCTGTTAAAGATTCTTCTTTTAAAAAATTGCTTTTATATTTCAGTTTTCTATTTTAAAGTCCAATTTCAACCACTTAAACTATTTTTTATTTAATTTATTATTTTATTTTCTATATACTCCAAACCTTAACCCACTGTGGCCAGAGTTTCCTGATTGTTCCTCTGCCTTTCGGTCCATTTGTTTGCTCTGGTTGCCGCTGTTGTTGCCGGGCATGAATTACATTTCTCTTTGCATTTTGCCCCGATGTTGTTGCTGCTGCTGTCGGTCGGTCGGTCGTTTCCATTTTTATTTTGGTTTTCCTCTTTTTTTTCTAAATGCTAATTTATGGGCATGTGTTGCCATTTGGTTGCCGTTGGGTAATTTTAGTGCCCACCAAAACACAGAACACACAAAACACCAAACACACAGAGGCTCCACAGCAACAGCAGCAGCAACATCGAAGCCGAAACAGGAAATGCAGCAAGCGAAATAAAAAGTGAAGTAAATTGCATATTTATGAATCTGTCAATTGTTTATACTTTTATGCATTCGGCATTTTGTGGGGCCCCGGCTATTGTTGCTGTTGCTTTCACAGAATTTTCCCAAGTTGTTATTTGCCTGCTTGTTCGCTGATTGTTGCTGCTATTGTTGCACTGCAATAAATTAAAGATAATAGTAGGAGTAGCTAAAATAATATACGAAAAATATTTATATTGTTTATAATTTATTCAGTTTCAATTCAAATACGTTTATGAACTATTTTCTATCAGTTTTTGCATTGAAAAAATAAACCAATTACTGTATATAAAATTATATCTTTAAACCTTGTTCTTTTTTAATTTAATTAAATTTAGCTTTAAAATATCAATTGTTTAAATATAAATTAAAATTGTTCTAAAGCTTTTCCTTGTGTAAAACATGTTTTAAACATTTAAATATCTAATTAAGTGGAGTAATTGGTATAATTCCTGCCTTAAGCTCCTTCCTTTCTTATTTTTCTTTAATATCCTCAATAAAATAATTCATTTAATAACAAATTTTATAGCTTCTAGGCCTAGATTGTACTCCAATTTTTTTAAATATTTTTCCAGTGTCCTACCACGCCCCCTTTTCGCTTCCACGCCCCTCATAACATATGATTCCATTACCATTTTCGCATTTCGGGTCCGTTCTGCTTCTCGATTGTGTTGCTGCCGTTCTTGCATGAATTGCAACTGCAATTGCTACGCCCCCGCCTGCTCCCTTCCCTCTTTACCACCCCACTGACCCCTGCTGGGCCACCGATTCAACCCCTCAACCTTCACCTACCGCGGCACCACCTCCGCCCTGTCCGGTCGGCAGACAAAACAAACGCATTATAACGAAATGTTGGCAAAAAAAAAAACAACAAGAACACCAAGAAAACAACGAAAAGAAGACGAGGAAAACTTACACCTATTTCCTGTAGATGTCCGTTCGTGCATACACTGTGAGAAACATTAGCCAGGGGGTCAATTTTCTCACAGCGGCAAGCTTCAAAGCGTGACACTTCCTTGGGTCAGCTTAAATAATTCGTGGAAACTAACCGCCAAAAACAGATGTTGCTGCTATCTGACATCATCTTTTTGACAAAAAAAAGGTTAAGCGAGGTTTAATTTTAAAGAATTTAAATATAAACCTTGACATCTATCTGAGGGAATTGTTGGGAATTAGGAAATGAACATGACTAGATAGTGACATTCTTTAAGACAAAGAAATTAAAGAGATACTTTTCGAGATGCTTTTAAAGAGGGTTTTAGAGATACTTTTGAAGATATTTTAAGAGATACTTTTGGGAATACTTTAGAGCTACTTTTAGCGATACTTTTATAGTTTCTTTTACAGATACTTTTAAAAGTACTTTTGAGTAACTCTCAGAGTTACATTTATAGATACTTTTTGAGATATTTCTACTGATACCTTTAGAGTTCTTCACACCTAGCAAATAGCAAGCCAAAATTTTAATTTAAATTAGAAACAAACGTATGTTTCAGTGCATGCAATAAACTTAAATCAATAAACAAAACAAAAGAAAACAACTTCCATTGTCTGCCCCCGTGTGGTGCCGCTGCCACTGCCCTTTGCCGGTCCGGTTAGGTTCTGTTTCCCATTTGAAGTGAAGGCATTAAATAAGTCGAAAGGTATAAACACAAGCTGGCAAACAAATAAGGCCGAAAGCAAGACCGGGACTTGGGACTGGGACTGGGACTGGGACCGGGACCGGAGTAAATGGTTTGGCATTGCCAAGGGAAATGGAAATGGCAATGCCAGAGACACGGCAGCAAAAACCGTCGAAATTCCTTCACAGAACATTTATTTTCGGCTGCCTTTCGTTACACACATTGATTTCTGGGCACCGAAGGTACTGGTTACTGGGTACTGGCAAGTACTGCCACACACACGCGATGCAATAAACTTGAAAAAGGTAAATTGCTGAACATATTTTGTATCTTTCAGATACCACAACTGGCACCCGAAACTGCAGCGCCAGCAACTCAAACGCACTGAGCCAAGAAAACAAAACTGGCCAAGAGGCAGTCAAAAGCAGCAAAAAAAAAAAAAATAACAGAAATAAGAAATCCAGTGACAGGAGAGGAAAACCAATATGAAGATGCCAACCTGAGTGGAAGCGTTTCTTTAGTTTCTGTCCTTAGTTTTTATATTTATGCACTTTTTTACCCTCCCTCCTCTTCTTTACTGACAACTTTGGCACCCAAACAGCTGCTGGCGGGTAAATACTATATTTTATTGTTCGCCCAGCAACCTGCAATCGCATATGGACAATTGGATGGGTAACAGATAATCTTCGGGGGTCATAAGATATCAGAGTTATGGCAATTCAGATATATACATATAGTAAAGGGCTAAAAAGTTGTAAAACGAGGGAAAGAATTTCTTTAAATTTTAAGAGTTGCTTGAATACAATTTTTGTTTGAATTTAAAAGGGGTTTATTGGGTATTTTTTAAGAAATAGAATGCTTTATTAAATTTGTCCTATTTTCATATATTTGAGAAATAATTTAGAGAAGAACTTATATAAACTCAAATATCTAAATATCTTTTATTTGTCAATGAAATAACCAGCAATGCTATTCTACATAAATATTTAATAAAATAAATTATCAATAATGGAATGTGTATCCTATTTATAAATAATTGATAATAATTTAGACAATAACTTATCTAAACATGGAATACATTTCAGTAAATTTAATTCGTTTACCTTTAAAAACAGCACTAATGGCATAATGTAGTTCTACATAAATATTAAATTAACTGGCAACTTAATTCAGTTAAAGTGCCGCCTGGAATTATCTGACTGATCTCTGGCTTAACCAGGTTGCATAATGTAACTGCTATTTTTAGCCAAAAAAATGTACAATAAAAAGGAAACCCGTTTGCCGCGGTGTTGGCCCTTATCTTAGCGCTTAAGCAAAGACAGACAAAAACGTGTCCTGCCGCTGTTACGCTCCTTGACCACACACACACACATATATATATATATTTATATATATAAAGATATATATATATATTTGTATAGAAAGGAATCCGCAATGCGGCAGCCAAGGGCTAAGGGCTAAAGTTGGAGGAACTGACTATCTACGACAGCAATTCATTGTGGATACTCATTAGCAGCAGGTAAACACATTTCTGGAACATTGCTTTTAATTAGTAAAACAGACGCCCGGTGTCACGGGTTCAACAAAGTAAGCCAAACGGAAGGGCCCATGTCCGTCCTCTGTCCGTTGTCTGTCCGGCAGTCACCCTGTGCCTTTTTAATTGCAAGAACGTCAAAACATTTACCAAATTAACGCAATCCAAGCTCAACTAAATTGTTTCGTGGCAAAAGAAAAACCACCAAAAAACACGAAAAGCGAGGGAAAGACGCGAAAAAAAAGAAAATGCTACCCCCTACGAAGGGAGAGGAAAAAAAAAGAAAACAATGCTAAATGTCCGTCAATAGATTGCAGCAAAACTGTGCGAGGGAGAGTTTTCCGACTCTTATCAGATAAACCTGCTCTAATTTGTGTACACTTAGTCAACTGAACGAGGACGAATGGGAAGTGGAAATGATAGTTGGACCTGCTATATGTACACTATATATATACATATATATATGGGATATATAATGAGTCTCAGCTGGTGGACAAGGCAGTGAGCATAGCAAATCACCCTGGTAAAGGAAATGCTTTTTTCTGTTTTCATTTAATTTCACTTTGAGTCGCAAATCGTTTTTTGTGAGTTATATACACTTTTCGTTTAAGGGGTATAAGGGAATTGTGTTGGATTAGGATTAGTTAAGCAATTATTTATTAAGATGAATATTTTTAAGATTATATTATGATCTTAAAAGGTTTTTTCTTTAAGTATTTGAGTAACAAAATAAACATTTTAATGATAATTATGCTCTATATTCTATTTTTGGTTAAACGTTGTAACAAAACCCTTTTAACTAATTGTTTCTTTAAAAGTTTCTTATATATTTATATACAAATTATTAACAATATTCCAGAATGTCAATTTAGGTTTTAAAAACCCTTAAAAGGTGTTAACAATTATTAATTTGATACTGTAAAAATTTTAGAGCATACTTTTCAGCACCTGCTGAAGGACTTCAAACTCTGTTCTGATTTCTTAAGCCTCCTAGGTTATTTAATTATTAAAAATAATACTTTTAAAGTATATATATATTATTCAATATAATTTTATACCAAAAGTGGAAAGTAAGGGTATTAAATTCATATATATTCTCCCTTAAGAAATCCCCTGGCTTTCTATTTCTTTCCGGCATCCAGCCGAGAGTAAGTGTGTATCTGGGTGCGTTTTTTGTCGTCGTTTTTCGTTTTTTCTTTATTATTTTTTTGTTTTTTTCTTTGGTTTGGTTGATGTAAAGTGTAATATATTTTTTCGGTACTTTGCAGCGGACAGATACATTTAAAGTCATTCAGTGCAGATATCCAAGGCACAGCTGGGGAGAAGGAGGGGGTTCCGGAGGTTGCGGGGTCAGTGGATCGGGGAGCGTAAGAGACAGCAACGAATTAACTACAAACGACTACACATTAATGCCAACTTAACAACAGAAGCCGTCCAAGCGACAGGCCGAAACGATTCGAGGGGAAACGGAAGGGGCTGGTGTGGAGGGGAAAGGGCAGGCAAGGTGTGTGGCAGGGGGGAGGGGGGTGGAAATGGAAATGGCTGGCGGAAGGAAGAAAGGGAAGGTGCAGAAAAGCAAAAGGAAGGAGACGATGGGGCAGCATAAAATACCAGAAGCTAACGACTGCATCTGGAGAAATGTATTTTGGTTCTGTAATGTTTGGTAAATTCTAAATGCAATTTTTTTGTTAGGACTAAATATATGGTAACAAAAAAAATAGCTTTGACTTGGAAATCACTTAAAGTTCAATTTAAAATATGCAATAATTCAATTTAAAGCTTAAAAGCATTTATGTAAAATTATTTAGCATAATTTTGAATATAATTTAAATTGATTTTGAATCGAATTTCATTAGAAAAGTATTTTGTTTTATTTAAACTATTTTTTAGGATAATTTTTACACTTTTTAGGGTATTTTAAAATAATAAAATTGGTCTGAAATACAATTCTGCAAATAGTTAACAGATCTATATTAATATTTACATATTTAAATTATTCTTAATCAATTTGCATACTCATGTTTATTATTTTCAGTGCACGAACGGATATACGAACGACTGAAGCTGCTTGACAAACCGGGGGTGTGAGGCAGAGAGATCCAGCAGATACGGATACAGATACGAGATACAAGATACGACCCTGGACATGGTCACGGGCATGGCTAAAATACAATATATTATGCGTGCGTTGCCTCTTTTTTCCCTGCTCTTTTTTCACTTCTTTGGCTTGGCAACAGAGTAGCAACGAAGACACCCCAAACCGCTTGGCATTCTTCAAAATTAACATACCACGAAAAGTACACAAAACAAAAGAAGTGTTTGCCATGTTACTAGATGGATGGATGGATGGATGCATGCCCCATCTCTTGAAGAACAAGTTACTGGGGCTGCGGACAGCTGACGGCCGATGTGGATCCGATGACCACGTCCAAGTTACTTAACATATGGCCGAGATTTGCTCAGTTCAGTGGGTTGGGTCTTCAGACCACAAGGGGACTCTAAAGCCCTGGAAAGGTGAGGAATTTCATATCAAGAAGGGGTATTTATTATTTAATCTTTAACTATCTGCCTCCTGAGACTTGTGCTATCCTTATATTTATATATATTCTTTATTCTTTCACTTGAGAAACAAGGCCCATTGACGTGGATCCAATTAAAGTAGCAACTCTCTGCCAGCCTCGAGAATCCTTAGGAGGACTGGGCATAACATTGATGGAGTTTCCACAAAAAGGAAGCCGCAGAATGCTTTGACAACATCAAGGACGTTGATGCGATGCCTCCTCCGCCTCGGTTCAATTATGGGAAATTGCGCAAATCCTTCAAACTTTTGCCTATTCCAATGACAAAAGTTGGACGTTGCCGCGCCGCGTTTGCCGTCTTATTAGCGCTCTCTCGCTCGACTTTCCTGTGACACTAATCCTGCTGCAAGTTGCCTGCACTTCAGCTTCAAGTTGGCTGCACATAAGCCGGCGCTGATCCACCCGAAAATAAAAGCGAAACAAACAAACAACAAAACGGCCACAAAACAGGCCAACGTCGATTCCGAATGCCGATTGCGATTCTGGTTCCGATTTGCGATTGCCATTGCGCAGCTCCTCCTGGAACAGATTAAATTCCAAATTGTTTTTCATGGCCCGACAGGCAGACAGACAGCAATCGGAGAGTCCTGACTTGTCCTCCATCCGCCCCTGAAGTTCTCCAAAAAAAAGGGGCCCAGCGAGGGAAGACCCCGAGCCCTGGCTAATTCCCGCATGAAATGAAAACAATTTGTATTCCACGCTTTATATTCCGCACCCTGGATGTGGCATATCCGCAAAGGTATACGGGTATATCTTTTTTTTTATATATAAACTCCTAAAAGAGATAAGGATTTTGTATATATTTTATATATATTTTAAAGTAGGCTTGCTTGAACAGAGGTTACTTTATGGAACATGGTAAAATAACTACTGAAATTATTATTCCTTTTCGAAGTATAAAACCCTAATTCATCGTTTAAATATTAATTAAAAAACTACAAGAGTTTCATTATTTGTTTTACAGTATTTTCTTTTTTTTTAAAGTATCCTAAATAAGTTGTGATATCTTGTATTAATCCAGAAATTCAAAGAATACAGTTTAAAAAGCATATATTTTATTTTCTCTCAAGAATTGTCTATTAAGTATCTTTTTCTCTTTATAATTATTTCTTGCCTAATTTTTATATACGTATGAACATATCTATATATCTCTTTATTGTTTCTTTTATTTTTGTGCCTCGGCCAGCGTTGATTTTTATCAAGCTTATTATATGGGTCGTGGTCGTGGTTGCGGTCTTAGCATCGTGTTGGGGTGCAACCCTTTTTTGGGTTCTCAAGCCGTTGCAACAACAATGACAAAAAGGCTGCTCTTTAAAGGGATCTGTTGAACGGATCGCGGATAACCGCATCCAGTTGAGAGTACACTGATAATTATAATCTCAAATATATTTTTAATACAATAAATTTTCTGCAAAACATGGCTAGACGCACTCTACTTCTTATGCTGATCAGGAATATATATGATTTATGGGATCTAAAATGATTTCTTTCATGCTTCTTACTTCATTTTCAATACAATAATAAATATAATTAATTTGGAATTAGTTATTAAATATAATACTTTGTAGGTTCATTTATTATTTAAAAAATACATATATTTTTAGGTGTTTTACAATGCAATAAATTTCTTTGCGTGCAGGACCTCAGCTGGCATCCTGGCCCGCATGGTTCCCTCACAGTCAAGACCCTTTGGCTGGCTCGATGGTGCCCCGCAAGTGCAATGCAGCGCGAAATTCCACTCATTTTTTAACAAGTTCTCAACGCTTTTGTTGCACAACAATGCGAAGGCTGAGAGACCAGGGAGAGAAGTCAGTGGCAGAGGGACATCAGTAGGGACAGGGGAAAGGGACTGTGGCACTTCATATCATAAACTTAAGTACCAGCAGCGATGGAGAAGACAGCGACATCGCCTCCACTGCGTCCCTCATGGCTTGCCTCAATTCTGTGCGTAGTCCCTTACCTTTTTGTTTTCAAATAAAAGGTAAGCAAGGTAGTGCTGGCCAGTTGAATATAGCTGAATCTGATAGGTATTTTATTTATTTTATTTATATATAATAAATAATTCTTTTAAATTAATGATTAGAATTTATTTCTGGGTAGTTTATACTTTAAATTAGAACTAATAAACAGATTTTCTTCAAGGTAACCCAAAGAAATGGCTGTAATTTAGTTTCTTATTTAAGTATGTGTTCTATAAATAAATATAATATGCTTAAAAATATATAAAAATTTAGTGAAGTCTTAATTTTTATTTTAGGAATTTATTTACATTTTTCTGAATTGTTTTAGCTCTCATTACCATTCTCGTGTAAACCACTGCCCACACAGGGCACAGGTCCCATAAATAAATATTCAAGACATTTACAGCTTAACAAAAAATATTAAAAAAATTGTAAAAGCTTAAATTCTCACAATATGAACTTATTTAAGATTTTTCGATTATTTTTAGCTCTCAAAACGTATCTTCTTTGCCACCACTGATGCCAAAGTAACCCAAGAGCCAGCATAGTTTGCCAACGTCAGCGTTGGCTACCGGAGAGCGGCTGCTACCGCTTTCGGAGTTCGTTTTGGTTTTGGTTTCGGTTCCTGATGATGACATTGACAGTGCCCCCTCTGGGCTCCCGTCCCGCTGCACCTCTCACAATCAGCTGTTGCCGGCGGAGACGGGCAGCTCAAAGAGTTACCTACGGGCACTTAGAATGTTTTGGCACAATTAAAGCTGCTGGTCGCCTGTCTCACTCAGCTGATGTTGTCGGGTGTCGTCAGTGTCTCCATGGCTGTGGTTGGCCTGTTGTTATTTATTTTCCACTGCTTCTCGTATTTTTTCTACATTTTTTAAACCTTTTTTTGTCTGTCATGAAGCCGCACTGTGGTTAAGATCAGAGATCTGCCAGCTGAAGATCAAAGAGATCGGGATATAAACAAGCAGACTTTGGGATATAAATATAAGTGGAATCGTCGTTAAGGAAAACAGCTTAAAAAATACCTCCTTATGTCCAACAAGATTAATTTATATTAAATGAAATAAAATCTATATGTAGCCATTCAATTTAGTTAAAAATTAAATCAAAACAGCTTGAGGAAAATTATAAAAAATATCAGCACCTACCTATGACTCTCCTAATAATATATATTTAAACCATATTACTTTTCTGTTTATTAAAATAATTTAAATAAAAATATTCTTTTATTTAGCAAAATATTAAAATAAAACTCTTCTTAAGACTCCTAAAAAATGTATATTTACTTTGTTTATTCAAAATACCCCCAAATCCCTTGCCATTTTAATTGGTTTATATCCACCTCAACTATAGTTATCTGATCCGATCCTTGGAATCAACTCTTTTTTGGCCCAAACAAGCTTGGAGCTATCCCCTGGGTCTTGGGACCCAGTGTGCATTGTCATTGTCCCATCAGCGTTTTGCTGTCGCTGTCATTATTGTTTGCTTTCTTGCTGCTGTCGGTTTTTGTAACCTTAGAACTTCTCAAGTTGTTGCTGCCTTTCTCGCAGCCTTTGTAAATGGGCATAATACCGGAAACCCGCAGCACAACGACAACAGCAACAATCGTCGACAGTCGGCCCGATCGACAGACTATATAGTAACCAGCCAGCCAAGCGAACAAGCGACCGACTGATACTCGGTGCCGACAACAGCTGAGAACGGGCACTGGAAAAGAATATGTTAAACACAAACTGGAATGTATCTTGATAAACTATTTAAGCAAAATGTAGATATATTTTATTTATTTTCTAAATACAAAATTTCAAATTACTTCTGCTAAGAAAAATCTCTTGAAAAATATACATCTTACAAGGTTTATAAGGTTCCTAAGTCTCTTATTTTTCTCTATGTAAAAAATGGAGCTGAAGTTGGACCCAGGAGCACAGGGAGAGCAGAGGGGCCAGGGCATTGGGTACAGGGATGAGGATGTGTCCCTTGGTATGCGGTTCGAGCAGCTGAGTTCTTGCCGGTGTGGTTCGGTTCGCTCCGCTGCTTCTCACTCATTTCATAACAAAACGCCACAACAAAGATCAAAAACAAGCTGGCTATCATTAAAATAGAGTAAAGAATAAGAAATACCTTTTATTTGGCAAGAGAAATATTTTATTTATATTTTTTTACCAATAAAATATATCTTTAATAAGATTTTTGAGGAAAATAAATAGATAAAATTGTACTTTTGAACTTTAAATGAACAGATAATACAGACTAATTTCTCTAATATAATTTTATTTATGTTGTTATTTATGAATTCATAATTTAAAGGTCTTATATTAGCAGAAAAAAGTATCTTCAAGGTTTAATTTAAATTTGATGTGAGGGGAGATTTCACCAAAGTTTAAAGATACATTTATACGTTTAAATTATCTTTAAATGTTCTTATAGAATTTTTAGTATTTAAATTATATTGTAATTATTTTAAAATAAATTTAGCCAAACCGTTGCCTTAATTTTCCATATACTTAACTTACTTTTAACTTTGTTAACTCAATGGGTATAACAAGCTTCAAGTCTCAAAGTCCCAGTTGCCGTCTCTGGGCCGCCAGTCCCTTTCTCTGACAGAGTATGAAAAACTTGCCAGCGGTTCCGGTGAAAATTCACGTTTAACCGAACAATTAATAGAATCCACTCGACAACTGCACAATTTACAACATTGTGTTCTGTCCACCTACCGGGCTCCGCATCCGTCTCTGGCCGGTGGCTGGTGGCTGGTGGCTGGTTCTGGCGGCTCTGTTTGTTTGTCTGTAACTGGCAGCATAATTACCACATATTTTCTGTAAGTGGCACGGTGCGAAGTTCCCATTTAGCCAGGCCTAGAGAGGTCTCTTGGCCACTTCCCAGACCGCCGCTGCGGCCACGGGAAATGAGATTCATTCTTGGCGTTTTTCCCTCAAACACCGGCCTTTTGTTTTCCGCAGCATTCCGAAAATGTTCCTCCACTGGCGGTATGATCAGCACTTGAATCTTTTTCAGGAGCTGGGAGCCGCCGCCCTGGAAAAGTTGGAGAAAAACAATTCACTTTGTTCTGGTCGATGATACTTCTCGGTTTTATTCGTTTAATTAAATAATGGGAGATTACCAAGGGAATTTTTGATTTTAATTTAGCAGAGATTGAGATGTATTGAATGAAGTATTTTAGAAAGTTTTGTTTGAGAGGAAATGCAGGGAGGAAGTTAATATAAATTGTTTACTTATGTAAAAGTGTAGAAATTAATTGAATTTATTTTAATTTGGGTTACAATCAACAGGAAAATATTATTAAATTAAAATGTGCTTTTATTTATATAATTAAATATTAACAAAATCACTGTGAGATTTTTAACTCCTTAAAAATGTATTCTTTAACCTTTTTTCATAACCAAATAAATTGGTTTCGGATATAATCACTAGTTTCTTTTTAATTGGAAATCCATATAGTTACCTAATACCTTGGGAACTCTTCTTAAAAATCTATATTTTTTAAGTGCTATATTAAATTCAGAACACAGAAACCCCCGAGGGAAATGGATGCCATGACCAATTCCAATTGATTTCATAATATTTTTGATTTCCGCTGCTTTGTAGTTTTTTAGTTTTCCGCAGACGCCACACAAAGATCGTTTGCCGATGGCCGAACAACTAATTGATGAGCGTAAAATAAAGGGTCAACTAATTTTTAATTAAAATCTGAATAAGCCGAAAGACCCACCGCAACGGATAAGATCTAATTGCCATAATTAATTCTCATATAATTTGGGCGGCGAAGGCGACTACTGTTTGGTTTGTGAGTGTGTGTCTTTGTTGGGGGACCATTTACATAATTTCATAATATTCAAATGGATCTCTGCAACGGGGCGAGATCGAAGATAGAAGCCATTAAATCAAAGCTGGAAAGGGGAGACCTCCTCTCCAGAAACAACAAATTGCAGATCGGTATCTTTTGATGCGTAATTAATAACTGCAGGAGGGGAGGAACACTCAGAGGAGGATCCCAAAAAAACATATGAGGCGATGGAATGAGAATAATTCCGGGATCTGTAATGCGAGACCGAAAAAAAAGAAGGAAAACTGGCAACCGCAGCGAACGAAGACAATGGGTAGGAGAGCCAGCGTCTTTCCATGAACAAGTTGTGAGGAAAAACCAGGGAAAACTACCCTCTAGACTATGTTTGTTTGCTTGTTTTTCCTTGCACCCATTGTCAGAGAACCTACCCGACAACTTTATTGATAGATTGGAAGATTCGCGAGACTTCTTCTTTTTAACAAAAGGCAACAAGTTTACAATTACCTTTTGTCAACGCGGGAAATCCCGAAGCAGAGGAGGTCCGAAATTTGCGTAACAATACGCTTTTCGCTCGCTGATTTATAGATATTTAATAAAGCACTTTCCCAGGCACACACACACACACAAAAAAAAAGATCTTCAACCGAAGACCGATGAAAGAAATTATCATTTGCATGACAAAAGTCGCGATCCTTGGCAGGGATCCGGTGGGATAAATGGGTGTTGCCCAGGCAATAATAACAAGCTCCTGCACCCTACCGTTTCACAATTTTCACAACCTGAACCCCCCAAGTTTTCCCGAGTTTTTCTTTTTTACATTTCTTTTTTTTATTGTTGTTTGCCAGCGCAAAATTATGACGCAATTTATAGTTTTTGATTCTGATTCGCCGGCTGAGTTTGTACCCATTGTTGAGGGATTTTTGGCCGAGGCATAACTAAGATTTATTTCCGGCTTTGTGAAATTTACACCGCATGCTACCGGGAAATCGGTTTCCCCTGGCCAGCAGAAGCAGCAGCAGCTGTAAGGCGGTCCGGGGCGGGGCAGTTTGAAAAGAACAAAGTTCTCTGTTCTTCTCTGAATTTTTTTTTACAACGTGAGAATCGTACGGATCAATCCCGCTTAGATTTGAATGGGTGTATATGGTATATAGTGACGTAATAAAAATGTTTACGACCCTGGCAACAGTCTGTAATCCGTAATCCTCGCCTTCAGACAAAAGCTTTCGCTCTTTTCTATGGTTTTCCAGGGAGTCCCGGTCACGGCAATAACTTTAATCTGTCTTCCATTGATTATCAGTGTGTTCCTGATGACGTTTATGTTTCTAACGATGGATGGGTTTTTGATATCTTGGGTTATTTGCCAATGAGAACATTATACAGTAAGCTGCTGGGAGAATTATACTCCTTAAAGTCATTAAAATTATTCAGGAGTTTGTTAAGGTTGATCATTAAATTATTGAAAAAAAGAAAGTTTTTCTTTGCCTTTAAGTTTTATTTATAATAAAAAAATAGCACGTATTCTTTCCACCTACAAGACTTTCCCTGTCTTTTCCTATACGATATCCCCTATATACTGCCTCCTCAGATTCATCTGTTAAAATAAAAATACAGAAAAAGATGCCATCAGCAAATATGCAAATGAGAAGCCATAGTTTCTTATCGCCGAATAAATTGTCGGTCAATAAGCATATGGGTGGGACCCCTAAAAAAAGGCATATATCCCAAGGAATATAACTCATCGCTGGGAATGGTTGCGGTCTCTGGTTTCTGACAGACTTCCCCGCGGACGCTGATGATGCCAACTATATTTCATCCCAATAAAAATATGAAATATTACAACAACCGGACTAGAAGGAAGGCATGTTTCTTCGGCCTCGTATCGCTGAAATCATAACTCAACTTGGCCGGCATTATGTAATCCAACACCAGAACATAAAGTGCACGAGATGTGGCACTCGTTACGTTATACGTTCTATGTTAATATTATGCGATAATTTATGGCACTTGCCCGATTTCTGTGTCACCGCGTTCGCTTTTGCGTTTGAGTATAAATAACAAATTTCGGTTTACGACACCGCTGACCTTCGCTGACCTAGCTCCCACTACCCCCCCTGCAGCCAATTTGTACCGAGAATCTCTCTGGGGGCCACAGATCATTTGACAAGCCGAAGACAACAACGGCCCGGCTTTGTTCTCCGTCCGAAGCACTTTGATTTGTGTGCCATTAAATGCAAAGAATATTGGGGGTCATTCTAAAGATTAGAAACTATAACTAAAATCGGGCAGAATGTGGCAGGAAATATATTTGAAATTCATGCAAAGGCAGAGTAATTTTATGAAATGGAAATAAAAATTGTGAGTTGTTGGGGAAGGAATTCGATGTAGGAAAATATTCTTGTGAGAAACTAAATGTATTAAACTATTAACAAAAAGTGCCACTTGTGAAAATCCCACCCATTAAATACAGTGAATATGTGCAGCATATGGAAGAGGCTCCTCCTAAATGGCAATTTGGGAATTTGGTTGCTTCTCACATTTCCCAACTATGAAATACTGTGCCTGGGCTTCATTTAAATTGCAGCCATTAAACCTAATGTATTTTTGGGGGATAATAAACATAGGGTTTTAATTTAAAACGAGTACCATATATTTTTAATTCTGAAAATAGTTTAATCAATAAGTTTTCAATTCATTAGTGAATGGGGTGTTTCAGCTGCGCTCTGATTATCTTCTGGCTGTAATAAATATGTTGGCAGCGAATCGAAAATAAATATTGTTTCAATTTATCGGTTGGGCTTGGTTAAAATGCATGCGGCAGCATCAGCAGCACCAGCAGCAGCAGCACATGCTGTCGACAGACAGGCGGACGGACAGACAAACTGCAGCATAAATCATCTTCATTTTCATCTGCAGCTACAAGTTGCAGCGAAGCGTTCGGGTTCGCGTTCGCGTACTTGCCACATGCTGCCAAATGTTGGAGAGGTTCTTTCTTCAGCCGCTCCCTCCCACATAAACATTTCCCCTGCCATGGATAAGTGCACTTGAATAAAAATTTACAAACACGAGAAACCGAAAATAAAATGTAGAAAAACAACCACAAACCTAGTATGAATTTTAGGAAAATAGCACTTTATAAACATATTAATAAATTCTAGAAAATACTTTGAGCATTTATTTATATAAATTTAGATATTCTAAGATGTAAAAAGAATAATTCACCTTAATTTTTTTGCATTGCAAATTTGTAGTTACATTTTTTGTGGGCTTTCAAAACCCTAGTAATTGTATTAAAATTAACTTTGTTTTAAATAACAAATTTTCCATTACAACTTAAATTTTTATAAATTTCCCATAACTTGTCCATAAAATATATACGTTTTGTAATAGTTTCCTATTTTTTCCCAGTGACCAATTCGATTCTTATTCCCATTTCCATTCCCATTCCCCTTCCCATCGAGTTGCATCTGCAGTGGCTGCGCCGACACTATGCCTTTGATTTATGGGCCAGCTTCCAATATAATTATGTTGTATCCGAAAAATCGAGCGAACACAGACTAGAGCAGAAATTTCGGCTATTTTCGAAACTGAAAAAAATAAGAACGTTTCTTTGGGAAATTGTCGCTATCCACGCATCAAACTAGGGCGGACGGGGTCGCTTCTATTCCATTCCAAACCATTTCGATTCCATTCTATTTTAATTAAAATTTAACTTGCCAAAAAGAAGAGGAGAATGTAAATTGATTTATGGCCCCGGGGGCTCCGCATGGTGTGGTGCACCAGCCCCATCGATGTGGGGTTATATCCACCGAATCGAGTGCTAGAAAAATATGTATAACAAAAATGGGGCTAATCTATCTGACATGTGGTGGCAATGGCAAAGGATGCGTGCTCTTTGGGAATGTAAAATGATAAGTATTTCGTTGTATAACTAATCTTAAATAATATTAGAGTATTAATAATTAAACTCTAGGTATTATTAGTATTTATATAAATGTAAAATCTGCAAAATGATTTTTCTACCTATTTATTTTATTATCTACATATGACAGTTTTTATATTCCTTTTATTTTTTAATTTAAATAACTATGACTGTGAATTTATTTAACTTTTCAAATTGTATTATCTTTGTCAGTTCTTTATATTTATTCAATTTTTTATGTTAATCTTTGTTAGTCCTCAATATATTTTGTTTTTTTTAATTTTAATATATTTTTGACACTTTTAAATACTTTCTTTTATTATTTTAACATTTCTCCTGCTCCAAAATATGATTGATTTTTTTGTGCATCTGTTCATTAGTGTAGCAGTAGCGTTTGCAACCATATTTTATCCTACAGATTTGATATATGAGTGTAGGAATTAAAACCGAACCATATTCGTTATCTCTTTGATGCATCTGCCTCTCAAACACCCCCTTCTCCGGACATTTTAAGAATGATTGAGCATGGAACACGAATATATATATACATAGTATGTATATATATATCAGTGGAGCCGAGTAAAATCAACACACCAACATACATAACCTCACATAAATAAATCTGTCAAGTGTTGTGCATAAATATATCTCTGCAACATGTTGTTATGCTTTGTTGTTGCCTCAGGATGTTGCTGCTGATGCTGTTGCTTTCCTCCTTGATTTTATTTTATTTATTATACTTTTGCTTATGCTTTTGTTGTTGCCACAATTTTGGATGTTGCACAGAAAGAAAAATAAGAAAAGGTTTTAAAAATAAATATAATTTATTATAATAAAATTAAATAGAAGAATATTTAAAGAGAGTTATTTTAGATAAATTGTGATTTAACTTAAGAAAAAATCTTAAATAAAATGCAAAAGAGTTTTCTGGTTTCTAGAAAGATTTTCAAAGATGAAAATCATTAAAATTAAAATAATAAATAATATATTTTCTTAAGAGAATATTTGAAAGAGAATTATTATATTTATATTTGTATTTAGCTTAAAACAAAATCTTTAATAAATGCAAATGAGTTTTTAAAAACTTGAAATTGATTTTAGTAAGGAAAATTGTTAGGAATTAATACATTTCTTAAAAAAAACTTACAGTTTGATTTATTTAATTTTATTTTAAGCTGTTCTCTATCAGGATTTCTATGTAAAGTGTTCTCTATGCTGAATATTTTTCTTTTTAAAAATATTTCAATTTCCTGTACAAATACAATTTATTAAAATAAATAAAATTCCGCCCAAAAAAATATGTATAAACCCATTTGTGAGTGTTTTTTGTCTTTTTTCCTTCTGTTGATTTTTCAATAATTGTTGCTGCAGTGGAGGCTGCTGCTGCTGATGCTGAAAATTCTTGTTGTTGTTTTCGAAGCAGCTCCTTCTGCTGCTGCTGGTGCTGTTGCTTTAATTAAATGCTGCAATCAACTGCGTAGCGCGATATTTCCAATGAAAAATTACGAAAAAGTGGCAAAGGCAACGAAGACATCGGTGGAGCTGCCGGCGCTGAGGGGTTAAGAGGGGGCCTGCTGGCTGACAGGGGGGGTTAAGAGATGGGCGAAGGGGGGAGAAACCATTTGGCCGGCGGCCTGGCCTCGTCGTGTTTGTGCATTGAGAAAATTGTGTCCGTTGCACATTTGTTGACTTTGCCACTTGCCTGTGTGCCCGTCTCCCCTTGCTCCCCTCATCACTGCCAGCCCACACCCCTCCCCCCCTTTGGCGCCCAACAAAAAGGCTGGCTGAATTAAATTCATAATTAATGCGTTGCATGCACGCACACACACACTCGCAGCACACATTGTGGCAGGGACACGTATGTGGTAAGTATGTATAGAGAGACAGTGGTGTTCTCAAGGGGGCAACAAGGGGGTTTCAGGAATTTTTAAAATAGTTTTTTTGTATTTTAATGTAAATTTTATGACACTTTAAAACATCATGAGGTTGATGTTTAAATTCCAGAAAATCTTCTTCATTTTTCTGTTTTAGGTAATGATAATAATTGTACAAAAATCATAAAAAATTCTTTAATTAATAACTAAGTTTTGTATTAATGTACACCCCTTTTTTTAATCCTTCGCCGACATTGTTCGGATACGTATAAAGCAGCTACCGTTGCCTCTTTTTGTTGCCTGACACGTTTATTAATACTGATTTTTACGAAATACTCTTAAATATAGGGAATAACCGAATGAGTTAACATTTGAACAAGAAAAACATATATTTTTCAATAAATTTAAACAAATTCACATATTTTCTCATTGATATATTTATGGAAAAATTATATCTTAACTTGTAGCTTCTAACCTAATATTTTTCCTTGCATTGGAACCTTTAAAAAATATTATATATTTATTAAAAAATAATATAAGAACCTTTCCTTTTAAAAAATAGTGCATTAATTTGTCAGTCTTAATATTTTTTGAATTATACATATTTTTTTTATTTTGTTTTAGCTTTCAGTTTGACTTCATTCTGGGCATATTTTGCAGGCAATTTTTGCCCTTTTGTTGGTGTATTTTTGTGTGTTTGCCTTGCTGGCTTGGCTTTATTTTTTATTTTGATTTTTTTCCCCTTTGCATTTTTATAACTAATTTTGATTTTATGCCAAAAGCACGCAATTAGAATTTATTTCTTGTTGTTCGCATTTATCCATTATGCGTGTTTTGCCTTCTTGCAACGGCACGCAATTTTGTTCTTCAAACAAGAACCAAAAAGCAAAAAAAAAAAACATAATAACAACACGATGAAGAGGAATATGGTATGTTTGTACATATATATAAAAAATAAAAAAAAAAAACAGAATGACTGAGCGTTTGCCTGCTTGGAACGAACAAAATATGGCAACTCACCCACTAGAGGAAGAAAAGAAAACAGGGTTCCCGGGAAAAAGCATAAGGAAAACAGAAGGGGAGAATGTCACCGATTAGGTGTAATTTGTATTTAATGATTCATTAAAGCAATTTTAGTGTCAATCATTTTAATTTGAATGGCCTATCAGCAAGTGCCATCAGGTGACGAAATTAATCAAATTTCATATCAAATGTGTCAGCACAAAAATGTTGCCCAAAAAAGGTTCTTTCACACAGACTTTCACATTTTTCTGAGGGGTTTAAGTAAACAGTTAGACTTTAAAAGAGAGTTGGTAAATTAATTATTCTTCAAGGAATATAAATATATAATATAAATAAATAAATATATATATAAATATATAATATATAATTGTTTAGTAACGAATAATTTAATACACATTTCTTAAAATACTTCAATTGATTTTAATGAATTTAAAATGGTTACAAATGATATATTCCTTGAAATATATTATAGATAAATTTATTATTTACTGATTTATAGTTAAATAACCATTTAATGCGATTTTTGTATTAATTAAAATATAAAACTATCTTTTATATCATTATTATGTATTTTTGTTATATTTAAAAGTTTATTTAAAAAAGAAATAGCTCATATAAGGGAAGATTTATTGATAGTATAAACTTAAATAAGGTTTAAATAAATAATGCAATGCAAAATATCATAGATCCATTTATTCTCAATGGAATTATAATAAAATAATCATTAAGTAATGGTTTGGATTTCTTTATAATTATTATTTTTTTTTTCTTTATATATAATAGTTGGAAAACCTTCACTACCTTTTGATTTATTGAAATTATTATAAATAGATAAATAACGCTAAAAATAAATCCATGAAGAAGCAACGTACTTTTCGCATTTTCAAATAATATCCATTAAAAATAATATTAAAAATCCCATTAAAACTAAACTATAAATCCAGTAATTATTCTTTATATTTATGATTTCCCCTTAACTAATAAGATTAAAGTGCTCCTTGCTGGTCGCTTCAGAATCAAAGAATAATTACAGATAATTACCACAATTAGGCACAATTAAAGTACTATATGCTCTGCAAAATACAAATTAGCTTCTTTAAAGCACTTGGAATCGGTAAAAAGCACACTTCAATTTAAGGTTGCATAAAAAGCAGTCTGATTTATTCATAGATTCAGCTTTCCATCTCTCACTCAGTCCGGTAGCCCAGGTTTATTAATTGCCTCCGCGTTTTTTATTCTGGTTTTCTGGTTTATGTTCCCTTTTTTATTTTATACTATATATTCCTCTTCTCCAGGGGCTTTTAGTTTTTTTATTTTATTTTTAAAGCGATGGAAAAGGTGTACGCAATTATTTATTTGCATAAGGAAAAACCTCCAAACGGTAAAATGGCACGTAAAAATGTATTTAATTATAATTATTGCGCTTCTATTTGCCATGCCTCTGGCCTGGATTGTCGTTGCTGCTGCTACTGTGTTCCATGGCTGCTTATTTTATGTTTTTATTGCCGGGCTGTTCGGGAAAATTATAGTAAATATAAATAATAAAACACGGTGCCGGGAGCAAATGATAAAGTGCATTAAAATGCACGCAAAGGGGGGCAGGAGCCGTGCGCTCATGGAGATGGGAAAGGGATGGGAAAGGGGCGGCCCTGCCACGCCTCCGAAAACCGCAATTAAATTGCATGGCACGCAACAGGACGCACGACTCGATAAATTGTTTTTTTTGCGAGTGTTTTCTATGGCGAAATGCCATCCCAAACCTTCTCCCCCGGCCTCACCCCACTCCTGTGGCACTGTGGACACTGGCCACAGCCGCTTATTATCGCAGCTAAATTATTCAGCCGGCCGACAGTTGGACAGCAGGAGGAGCAGCAGCTCCAGGTTAGAGTTTCTGCGATTGTCCAGGGCGGAGGAAACCCATAAATTTCGCCTGCACTCTGTAGTCTGGAGTGGACGGAACGGAAAGTGGCCTCTGGTCTAATGACTGCCGCTGGAGACGACGGCGGCCTAATGAAATCCCATAAAGCGACAGGCAGGCAGCGCAGCAATTAGTGCTAACCGATCTGGGTTGATTTTTTCCAAGGCCCCGAAGGTCTACTATTCAACGTGGAAATGGAGAATATCTGAAAGGTGCAGTTAAAATAATTATTATTATTTTAAGCAGAAATTGGATGTGTTTTAGAATACATGCTTTAGTTGCTGTCTATAGAATAGGTTTTAGGAATAAAGTTTTCTGTAAGGCCTCAGAATTATATACAACAATGCCTAATTATTTTGTGGGTAATAAAATCATATATAAGAATTATATTTCAAACCCATCTTTAATCTCAGTTTCTTTATAACTTTTCAAGTCTTTCCTAAACCAAGAACAAGTATTTAAATACTCCCTTTCCTGAAATATCACATTTCTTATTTAAATACATAATATTTATTAATAAACCCTTACTACAATGTCTACTAAAAATCCACTCAAAAACGAATCATAATTTAACACTTTCAAACTACAATCTGCAGCATCGCATCGCTTGGCATCGCACAGAGTTAAACCATTGAAGTTCGCGTTTTATGGCCCATTTTAGAACAGCGAATAGATACAAGAAAGAGCGATCTTCATGGGGAGATACACAAAGTAGTTTACCCATTTAATAGGTCAGCTTTCGACGGCGGAGAAAGGCAGGCCAGGCAAGTCGGCTATCAAATGTGCCCCCATCGCCATTGTCCCGCATGCATAAGTGTTCGTCGTACAATATGTGGTGTTCTTTTGCTTTTTTTCGTAAATGCGAGAGTGTGTGCATGAGTGCATATACACTCGAAGTCAAGAAAATAGTTATATTAATATATATTTCATATTTAATATTAATTAACAGAAACTTTGCTTCAAACATAAACTCTGAAAACATAACTTAATAAAATTATGAATTAATTAAAAGAGACTTGCTTCATGACTTTTCTTTAACCTGTGCCTTTTCTCAACGTCTTTTATATACGGATTTGGTAGTCCTCTTCTCGCCACGCCTGGGACTCTTAGTTACCGCTTTAGATTCTCTTTTTAGAGCCCGTCCACTGGCTTCCCTGCCAGGACATCTCGGAATTGGATCTAGTGGCGGCATCAAGTAGGTTCCAATATCAAAACTTTCACTTGTAAAAGTCACTTCGATTTCTTGTCCAGGCAATTCCACGTTAATTTCTGGCGAAGGTGCTGGATCCACCTGCAGCTCGCCCTGCTCGTCGAGGCCCAACACTTGGAAGACATCCTCAAAGGTCACTGGACCGTTCAGAACACCCACGTTGCCGCTCACCTTGATGCCTCGCAGGTCCAGGCAAATCGATTCGATGGCCCGCCAACGCTCCACATCATTTCCAGCAGACAGTCTGGTATCCGGATTGCAGATCTGCCTCAAGGCGTGATGGCACACGTTGCCCGAGTGCCAGACAGTGGGCATAAGCTTCTGGCCAGTACGAAATCGCCTGAATGAGACGATCTTCTGATCCTTTGGCCCATTCTTAGCCGAGGTTCCATCCAGAAGCCTTGCCTGGTCTTTCTTCAGCTGACCTCTTGTCAGCATACCCCACGGAGCAGCTCCCAGCCTAGCCTTTGCATTATAATCCGGATCGACCCTAATGGACACAGGTCGTTTGCTGGCTGACCCTTTGGGCTTGGACCAGCCAGAAAAGCCCGGTTCCTTCAGAATCACACTACTAGACAACTGCAGTAGATTTACAGGCCGCTGGCAGTTTTTGGATCCGTTTATGGATGAGGAAGCGGAAGCGCTTGCGGTTAAGGCGGCCGCCTTGCTTGTGCTGGGAATGTTGTCCAGCTGGCTTTGGGTCAGAGGACTTAGGGGTCTGCCCCAGAGCCACTCCTTGGCTTTCTGGAAATTGTTTTCCTGCGGGGGTATAAGTTAATAAAACAATTACGGATTATTGCTATTATAAAGCACATTTACCATTTAAATTTATTATTTTATGCGAAGATTTCAAAAAGAAAAGCACATGGGTTTTTGGCAAAAGTGGAAAAGATGGCAAAAAGGCTTTTCCACAGGAAGTGTTGACTTTCTCACTTGTTGATGAAAGTTTACTAAATTTTATAGTGGCAAGCAAGGAAAATAAAACTTTAAATTTAACTCGAAATTAATAAAATGCAATTATAAACACATTCCTTGTAACTTCAGAAATATATAAAAGTCGGATCAGGGCTGGCAACCGGTTAAAAATAATGTCTTTCGTAGGATCTAAAAAGAGGGATGTCAACTGTCTTCCAAAGGTTGGAAATATATAGTATAGCTGGTATTTTTAATAGTCTTAAAAATGTAAGCCAACTTGCTTCCAATAGGGACGGACTCAAAGCCCAATATAGTGACGAAGAAAATATATGCATAAATAAATCTATAAGAAATCTATGCATTTATACACAATATTTATAAATTTTCATATTTACTTTAATAATTATATATTATTAGCCCTATTTTTCTGACCACAACTATAGAAGCATACGTATACTATGTATAATATACCTGAGGAGCGGACATCTCTCTCGCCCGACACCCGCTGAGTCGACACATATCCGCTGGAACAGTAGCCGGCACAGATGGGGAGCGTAGGCCGGAGTTCCAGGTCTTTACGATCGTTCCCTCAGCTTCACTCGCTTCGCCCGTCCACAAATCCCCATACCCATTCCCATTCCCATACCCATACCCTCTCCGAGACCCATTCCCATTCCCCATAGCCATCCCCATATACCCATCGCCTTGCCCCAATCCCCAGCTCCATTCAGCGCATGTCATGTCTCGTATCTTTTGTGCTAATCGTAAATAACTGTCGAAATTTTTTGCTACTGTATGTGATTTGCACATGGCATGAGGATGAAAAGGAGTTGCGAACTCACTCCACACTCCTCGAGCTCCGAGCCGAGCCGCTTTGAGCCACTCGCCGCGCTGCCCCTTGGTCCGGAATACGGGGCGGATGGATACGCTTCTCGGTTGGAGGATGGGATGCTGCGCCTTAAATGCGATCCTCTGCGCTGTTCAAGTTGCTGTTTTTGTTGCTGTTGTGTTATCTCTGATGTTGGCAATCGGTGCCAGTGCACTATGGGCAAATAATCGGGTTTTACGGTACTATTTAATTAATTATTGCCAAATGAAATCGTCTTGCAAAATGAATTTATAATTTGTATGGATTTCAATATTTTCTAATCGTGACTTTTGGTATTATTTGATAAATTATTGCAAGTGGAAAAAGTCTGGTAAAATGTATTTAAGATATTTATGGACTGTCAGACTTTTTTATTTATTTTTCTATGAGTCTAGGGGCTTATAATTATCTTTGTAACTTCCTCTAATTATGAGGTCACATAAAAATGTAACATTTTGAATAAATTGTTTCTTGAACTAAATTAAAATTAATTTTTTTAAGGGGCTATCGACGATTAAAGAAAATTATCAAACTAATCGATTTTTAGCACAATTTTCTGCCATCACTAACAACAAATAAATTTTCTTTAGAACAACAAATTCAACTTAAATGGAAAATAGGAAAATGTAATTAAAACCATTGTTTTAAAGTTGGTTTTGCCTTCACTCATCTCAAAAGAAAGAAGTACAAAATAAAATACAGAAACTATCTGCATATCATTCGGATATTTTACTCATTGTTATAATGAGGATTATTCCATCACCCACATATCATCTAGGCTAGGCCTAATCCGGTGCATGTACATTTTTGACAGCACTCTTCATCGACCTAATCCACTGTGATTCACTGATGGGGAAATGGTCCGAGGACTGGTCGGATGGCTGGCTGTTAAGGCCTCTTTATATGCGCACCTTAAAAAACAACAACAAGATAGATGCTTAATGCTGTTTTCTGACTTTTAATACCCGGTACTTAAAAAATGACAAAGGTATCTTGGGTTCAACACAAGAAAATTACTTAATAACTTTTCTGAATTTGCAGCAGAGCATCTAGAAATAATTAAGCAATGGTTTAGTTGTGGTTATTATTTTTATTTATATAATTTTATTTAGAAAATCATAAAGTATTAGGTATTAAGCTGTCGAGATACTGTACTTCTTGTATAATTTTATTTTTTGCCTCTTGAACGGGGCACACTTATAGCCACGCAGTCGAAGATACACACAGTCACTTAGAGATTCAGATACAGATGCAGGGGGCATAGGCTCGAAACCGGAGTTGGAGCTGCGATTGGAGTTGGAGTTTTAGCCTGAAGCCTAAGGTCTGCACAGAGGAAAAAAAAATGTATTTTCACTTATAGAAATACTTCAAATATAATTAAATATACTTTCTTAACTCAAAGCGTTTATTTATTGGTTAAAAAATCTAGAACGACTTTAAAAACACTACAAACAAGGCATTGTAACTCTACAAAAACATCTTTAACGAAAAACGAATCAAAATCCTATTATTTATACTAAAAAAAAAACTTTAACTACCAAAACATATATTATTTAATTCTTAATTTTCTTCATGTGTTGGATTTGCTTTGGTTTTTTCCACTTATTTTGGTTTTTTGTTTAAGGCATCGCCAGAGCCACGAAGCGAACTGAGTAAAAACATGTTTGGATTTAATTCTTTTTATTTATTTTCACCGACGTCGCTGTCTTTATTTTTTTTTTTTTTTTTGCTTTTTTTGTTTGTGCCATGTTGCTTTCTTTCGTTGCTTTTTGGACATGTATCCGAAAGATACTTTTTGTTGTTGCTTGTGTGTGCCACGATGATGACGCTGACAAAGGTCTCTCCGCCCGCCCCCCCGCTGCCGTACGCGATTTTAATGAAGCACTTAAAAAGCATAAATGAAAATAAAAACCCAACGAAGGCAACAGACAGCAGAGATACCTCTCTCATCCCTCCTGCAGATCCGCAGCAGAACGACAATTGATGTGGACCCTGTGCCGGGGTCTGGACCTCAATCTGGAACCTGGGGAAACTGGGGAACCGGGGACTTGGGACTTGGACTTGGGAGAACAGGGCAGCTCGCCTTTGTATCTGCCTGCAGTTGATGTGCGGCCTGGAACCATCCCCAGATACATTACTTTTTACTGTCGAAGTTTGTCCACAAGCATTGGCAAGAACACCGAGTTATGGATACAGTGGAACCTGTCATAGAGTATGGAATATCTTTTAGAAGAAAAAAGCTTTTAGATATAAAAAGATATATTAAATACTTTACTAAAAATATATCCAAGTTAAGAGATATTTTTCCAACAAAAGCAGTCTTTACTGTATCCACAAGTATCTTTTGCCCAGACTCAAATTAATTCTAATCTAGCAAATTACGGTGGACCATTTATGCTGCCATAAAAATTAAAGACGTCGGTTCCCTCTCCTTCTTCCTATTTTGTTATTTTTTTTTTCGGCCGATAAGAAAGTGCGTGTGCGTTCATTATGCGGCTTTCGGCGAGGGAGGCTCATAGTTACGCATCTCGCAGATACATTACCCAGATACACCCATACAGAGGCAGAGAGTGATATCTGGCAACAGTAGCCAATAAAACGGAGGACATTAAAAACATTAACAGCCGCATTACGAATGCACGGGGGGGATGGGAGGCAGTGGAGTTGGAGGGGCTGGCCATCTCGGATTGATAGAGTCGCCACTGACAATTGCCATTGTCGTTGAATAATTAAGCAGGGGCACGGCTAAGTAGCTCATCCCCAGCAATCCGAGGGCCCAGTTCATTGCTAAATTATGCCGGCAAACAGTGCCCATTTCATCCAGTCACATCATATACCCAGCAATTGGCACTAATCGAATTGATTCTTGAGTGACTTTCATCACGGGTTGTCTTTGTCGGTTTATATGACTCGATTCAATTCTTTTTTTATGCTGGGAATTAATTGTTATGTGGATAGAGGAGCCAACTAATTGCTGTACTCAAACGATTTGTGCATAAACATGAGGTACTTCAGTTAATTTTGAAGTGTAAGTCATTAACATTAATATTTTATAAGCGACCATAAACCCAGGGATAATTGATGTTCTCTTCTTTGACTCATGGAACTTATCTACAAAGATTCTGATTTATGGAAATATGCTAACATTTAATAATAGCAAGACAAAAGGGAAACTTAATAGATCCTTTTAGAGGAATTTCCAAGCTTATAGTAAACATTAAAATCTGATAGATAAAATATACTAAATACTAATCAGAAAATATAATTATATTCATAAATTTAAGGTTTTTGTACAGATCGCAAAACCTAAAACTAAACCCAAGAAAGATAGGTAGGTCAGTGCTGCTTTCATCATTTAAGAATCCCATCAAGACTTGCGTTACGACCACTAAACGCCCAACATATTCGAGTAGATTTATTTCTGAATTTGAAATCGTTGCAAAATGCCTTGTTTTGTTTATTTTGAGTAACACAAATCCGCTCCCGAGTGCACAACGAACACCCCACTATGTAAATAGTTGACCACCTCTGATTTATGCCGAATCTCGTTTGTTTTGCCGTCTCTCGTTCTCGGGGCAAGTGGGTGCGCTGTGTGGCGGGGGTGGTGAGTGGGGGGTCGCTGCTCGGCATCGGGGTCTGGGGCACTGAGTAAATGAACGCCGCTGCGTTGGGCTCTGCTGCGCCTACGAAAGCTAGCCAATACCAGTGCAATTTGCAGTGTGCGTGTGGAGGCGGGTGGGTGGGGGGTATGTGTGTGAGTGAGTGCTGCATTCGTGTGCAGTTATAGTTGCGGGTTCATTGCACGTACACTGACACACACACACAAGTACACGCACAGCACCCAAAACGGCCAACGACGAACAAACTGAACGACCAAACAACCAGGCAACCGAACGACCCACCCACCAGTGATGGCACTTGGAAGTATATTTGGGGGAAATAAAATGAGATCGAAATAAACGCTGGTTTTTAGTAATTATAAATTTAATAGCAATTTGATCACCTATTAAGAAATTTAACTATCCATCTCATATATAACTTATTCTTCGAAATGTTTCAAGTTTTTAGTGAAAATTAAAACTAGTTGGGGCAGTACTGGCCATGGAGCCACCTTCACGTTGCCTGACTGTTGCACCGTTCGTCGGTTGCCTCGTCGCTTTGTTGCGTGTTCGTGCTGCAGTTGTTGGAGCTGCTGGGTCTCCGGTTTAGACAGCCGGGCTTCGGACTCCGGGTCGCCTCCTCCCATCGCCCGCTTTGCTCTCTGCGTCTCTGCACCATCCGCACCTTGCCCCCGGGCTTCAACCGTGTCTCTCGTCTTCGGTCATCGTGGATTTCAGTGCTCTCTGTTTTGCGGACCTGCACTTTACTCTGCAGTCGGCGCTGCTCTTTTGTTTCGGTTTTCGCTGCTTCTAATGCTCTTTCTGCCCCTAGCCCCCCACCACCCACTCTGCTGCCCATTTCGATGGCTCCAAGCCGCCTTCGCCTAGCAGTGGGGCAGGGGGGGGGGGGGGGCGAGAGAGTGTGTGAGAGAGGGAGCCTGAACGAAAGAGAGGTAGCTTGTTTATCGTGGCCTTTCTTTTGGGCTGTCAGCCCGCTGCTTTTTTCTCCTTCGTCTTTCATTGTTTTTCTTTTCAGTTGTTTTTCGGTTTTTGCAGCTCTGAGCTTCTCTGCTTCTCCGCTGCTGTCGTTGCTGCCTTTCTGCTGCTCCACCGTCTCTGTGTTGTTGCTTTTTGTCTGTCTCCTCTTTGGTCTTGTTGCCTTTGTCTGTTTTGCTTTTTCGCTTTGCCCCATCTTACACACACAGTCACACCTACGCCAGCCAAGAGACTTTTGTATGTAAAACTGACGTCGCTGCTTTATTTTTTCCCTGTATTTCTTTTTTTTTGCACATTCTGCCTGTTCTCTCTTCTCGCCTGCATTTTGTGTATCTCATCTCGTGTACGCTTTCGCTGCCTTTCCAATCTCTTCGGCATCGGGGCAACAACAGCAACTACAACCAAAAGCTGGCGTCGCTGTCGCCGTCGTCGTCGCCGTCATCGTTTTCTCTATTTTCCTCAATCGCTCTGCCTTTTCATTTTCAATTCGCATATTTTTGCAAACTCTACTTTCAGTTATTCGCCGATAATTGATGTCAAAGGACGCAGTTGTGCTCCGCCGGCACTGTCTCGTTGCCTTTTGGAATCGACTCGGCGGGGACTAGTTGCCGCAATCCCCCCTGCAATCCCCCACTAGTTCCGGTGACGTCATCCAAAGTGACCATGCCCAAGGAGGATCCTTTTGTTAATCGCGCCCAGCTCCTAAAGGCGATCAAGAAGTATCCGGAGATCTGGGACTCCAACAACAAGCTGCACATGTGCCGCAGCGTCACATCGCCCATGTGGACCGAGATCGCCGAGCAGTTCGGTGGCCATGTGCCGACAGGTGAGTGCACAGAAGTGTGGGAGCGAGTGCGAGAGGTATACAAATCCAAGTCCGCACTCTCTCCCTCTCTCAGTAGCAATTTTTTCAAGCTCTATTTTATTCTTCCATTTTCTTGTATTGTTTACTTTCTTTTCTCCACTCGAACTCTCTGTTTTCCATGGATTCCTTTAATCCGGGTTTCGGTGGAGAATAGAAAAGGAAAATTTTCTTAATTGTGTTTTATTGCTTTATTATTAAAATTCCTTAAAAAGTTAAAATCCTTTTCTGGTTTCCCTTACACCTAGCCAAAGTCCTGAATAATAATATCACAAGGCTTTACGTCATACGTTGTTACGAATCTCCCTTAACGTTATTACGATTAAATAAATGCTGCAACTATATGTTACTCATTCTTCTTTGATATTTGTATTCTAACCCCCACTTGTTCTAAATATAGCCAAAGGGCATGGCATGTCGAATAGGAATAGAAGGTCTCTGTCCGATTGGAATTACCCCACTAAATAATGCAAATTGAAGCAATCGCAATGGGAATAATTGACGGGCATAATGTACTTTGAGAATTGTTATTGAGTGGCTCAAACTACTCAATATTGCAGAGGAAGAATAAAATATTCCTATACGAAATTTAAGCTAAAAGAACTCTGGTTTATATAGATATTTTTCAGATTTTTATTTATTTAAAAAATCATTTTGTCTTCATTCAAAATTTATTATTTATTTTAGTAATTTTATCAATGCATTTTATTTATCATTTTCCCAGTTAAGCTGCAGTCGATTTGGAGCCAGATGAAGTACCATTACCACAACTTGGTCCACCGCCAGATCCTTCACAAGGATCGCTTCAACACCAAGTGGGAGCACTTCGAGCCCATGTCCTTCATGTACAGCATTACGGTGGCCAAGATAGTGGGCGCCCAGTCAGGCGGTGGCGCTGCCTCCTCCTCTGAATCCCCGCCAACTGGTGGTGCCCTGCCTCCAGCTGGGGAAGAATCTGCTGCGCCCACACCGCCGCCACCCTTGCCCAGTGTCTCACATGGCCGCGGGCGACCCAGCGGCAGTTTCAGTTGGCTGCAGACTACGACAGCCACGCCCCCGGCACCACAATTGCCACATCTTATCGCTCAGCCGCCCCATGGCCAGAGTCAGGGAATGACATATACAGCCTTTACGGGACTAGTGCCACCGCCCGCGACCGTGGCCACGGAGGTGGTGTCGACGCCGCCTCGTAAATTGGGGCGACCCAGTTCGCTGCACAACAGCATGCGCGGTCGGATCATCGATGCCATCAAAGCTCGGCCGTCCCTTTGGGCGGGACGCCAGCGGAGCGAGAAGGGACAGGGCCAGAGCAGAACCTCAGCTGTTTGGAAGGAGGCGGCGCTCGAGATGGGACTGACTCCTAGTAAGTATCACTACGGGCAAGGGAGCAACTTAAATAGAAGGTACACAAAAACACAATATTTCCTTTTCTTTCAGCTTTAATGCAAACCCGCTGGTCGATCATCAAGCAGCGCTATGTGGACGAGCTGCAGAAGGAGCGTCATGCGCAGTACTCCCACCAGGGATTCCGCTCCACATGGGAGCACTTTGATCGCATGTGCTTTATGCGCGAAATTCTGTTAAAGAAGGTCGACGAGCGTGAGCAGACCCGGGAGCAGATCCAAGAGATAGTCAGCGAACAGCAGCATCACCAGCAGCCGCAACATCATCCGTCACAGCATCTACATCATTACCGCCCTCCGCCGCCGCCACCAGCCGGACTAGTGGAGCACGCCCAGGATATGCCAATTGGTTTAGTGCAGCACCATCACGAAGGACACCATCCACCGCTGGCCATGCACCACCCACACCATCCACAGGCCATACGTCGTCGGGTGAAGCACGAGTCCGATCTGGAGTGGGATCCCTTCGAGATGATACTCCATGTCCATGGCGCAGGCGAGCCAGCGGCCAACTGAAGACTGAGATAAAAGAGAGAAACACTAAAGCCCTCGGTTATGCCTGCAAAAATAAGGAAAATATTTTTTATAAATTTATTTGATATAGTTTTGAAGTACTTAAAGCTTCTTAAAGTTTATTAAACTATCAAATTTAATTAAAAGAAATTTTCATAGGCATAACTGAGAGGTTTGCGGGTAGAGGGACAAATCATGTCCATAAATAATCGCCAGATGTAAAACCATTAGCCACACCACATACTCACATCTATTGTAAAATCTTTTTGTAATTCCATTTTTCTATTAATATGTAATTGAATAAATTACCTAATGTTTACATAAATTATATTGGGTTTTATTTTGGGGTTTCAATAAAAAGAAGGTCCTAACATTTCTCCAGAAAAAACATTGCCTACTTATTGGCATCACCTTTGCAGAAACTGCAATCTTGGAAAGAATAAATATATAAATTAATTCATTTAGGTTTAAAAAAATGACTAGACAATTTATAAATTTTTATTTATTACAAAATACTGTTTATACCCTTGCAAGGGTTTTATTATCTTATTTAGAAGCCTGTAACGATATGAAATAGTAATTTCCGTCCCCATAAATTATATATATTTTAGTTCAGCATCCATAAATCATAGATATTTTTGTTCAGCATAAAAGGCTGAGTCTATCTAGCCATGTTTTGGAAGAAAACATTTTTTATTCATTTTTTAAAAATTTTATAAGGGGTTAAATCATTAAAATTTTCAAAAATTGAAAGAAAATTGTAATTTATACAAAACTTAAAATTCAGTATGCACATTTTTTAACCCAATAAAATAATACATTTTTGGCCTAGTTATAACATTTTAAAATTTTAATTTTCTCATAAAACTAGCATCAAAAATATAAAAATTAATGTCATATAAATTGCTAGCATGTCATTCTGATTAAATTGCTGGATATATATTTTAACAAAACAACCCGATTCCCGATTCTATCTGAGTGGCAACAGATTTATTCCACCTGAAGGACTCGGCACTCAATCAATTTCGATAATCGTGATGCGATGCCATGGACTCTGGATTCGAGAATACCCCCGGGGACGCGAAAACTAAATTATGCTAATTCTCACAGTGTGTGCAACATTTGTCGATTGCCAAAATCGCAAACATGTGCCACACACACACACACACACACACACACACACACACACACACACCACCCACTCAGAGTCATCCAATAAAGCTGTGTTTTTGCCTCCCCCACTACAGCCATCCAGCATTTTGTGGATTTGTGTAAATTTTTGTAGCTGAAATCCTTCGAATTCTTGGCTGGGGGCCAAGGACGAAGGAACACGCGTAATTCCAATCACGTGCCAGAGCAGAAAAGAAAAGTTCTCAAACTGTAAAACGTTTATCAAAATATATGTATATACCACATACCATACCCATAGCCCCTCCGCCGGAAAATCCACCCAAAAACTCGGGCGCTTTGGCCCACATAATTGGCCAAAAGGATTCCCGCCCACTCCGAACGCTCCGCAGACTCCGACAATATCTTCAATAATAAATGCATTTCACTGTCGAATTTGCCGCATTCTGCACAACACACGTGCCTTAAATAATTCACGTCGCATTTAGCGGCGTTTTTGCCAAGCCTCTAATGGGCCCAGCGATTTGTAAAAGGGGCGTGCCGGTCCGGCCCGGGGGGGGGGGTCGGTGGGGCGGTGCAGTGTGGTAAGGGGAAGGGGAAGAGGGGGGCGTGGCAAGCCGCCAGGTAAAGTGGAAAGTAGTTGGCTACGTTTTATACGTTCTAGTTCGAGGCGAAAATTTGCCTAAAAACTCAAGTAGTTTGTTCAAACTTTTATGCTCCGTGCATTTATCAACGCCAACCAGATGCACTTGGAAAATTAATTAGAAAAAAATGCTAGAAATCTTTAAGATATATAAATATATATTATATGTTATTAAGAATTTAATTTTTAATTAATAAAAATTTAAGCAATGAAGAAAGTCGTATTTCTAAAATTAAATTGATATATTTTTGAGAAAACTTCGTTTTGAAAAATGTAAGGCCAATAAAAACCTAAAACTTTAGAATTATATAAAATTGTATTTAGTGTTTAGTTTAAAATATTTATTATATATAATATATATATTTTTTTTAGGGAAAATATATTTATATATATTTTTAATATATTTTGCAAATTGTCCTCGCAATTAAGTGATCCTGCCTTTGGCTATTTCCTAACCTAAGTTAGGTTTATATTTTTTCCAAGTGCTAACTGGCGGGTTGGAAAAGCGCTTTGGAAAAAGGGGGAAGAGAAAACCCAGCCAAAAGCATCCAGGAGAGTCCATGAAGCGCAGCAGCCCGGAGCAACAGTGCTGCCGTGTAAAAGTTTCCCCACAGCCGAAGGTGGGTTGGATGATGGAGCGTTATTTAAATGGTTTTCGGATGCGTACGTGCGAAAATGTTAGTCATAAGCCAGGTGCCACGAAACCAGGATGCAGGATTCTGGACCCAAGACTGGCAAAATGCGATTTGTTTGCTTTAACCGAATGCCAAGTGGCCTGTCTTTGTTGGGAGTGTGATTTTTAACCAAGGAAATTAGATTGATTTTTGCTAAATCATTTTATACTTTCTGTATTTAAATTAATATTATTTTTAAAATTGATGTCTTTTTTGTATAGTTTAATATGTTGTATATTTAATTATTATTTATTATTATGTACATATTTATTTTATTTATTAATAGTCGGTAAATTTGTGTATTTATTTTGTTATTCTGTAAATGTTTACATAAAATATGAACCCTTACTAATCTTTCATTTGTAAAAAAAGAACATTAATAAATAAATATACACATATGTATAAATCTTTAGGAAATACTGATTATTCAGTTAAATGCGGGAAAAAAGAAAAAAGAAATTTTGAGTATATCAGTTAATTGCTTATTTATGCCTTGGGACTTTATTAATCATTAATGGGTCCCAAGGGGGTTTTCTTTTTAATGTTGGCCGCTTACAAATTCCCAGGGAACTTGCAGTTTTTATTTGTTTATGTATTTTTCCTTGATAACATTAATATTTGAATTAATAAATCAAAACTTAAAGGCTTTGCGTATGATAAAAAGTTCTGAAAAGGTCAAAGTTTTCAGAAACTTTTTATTTAAAATCATATAAATACTAAATAATTAATATTAAATATAATTAGTTATTGAATATTAAATTTACCCAATATCTTTTTAGAATGTTTACTATATTTCATTTTTAAAATATAGTTTCCTTATAATCCTTTTCCCTGAACTACTAATATTTTCCCTTTGGACTGCAGTAATGGCTTTCGAGTGGAACGTGAGCCGGGAAAACTTTGCTCGCCTAAATGCTCGCCAGGTGATTTCTTTCCGCAGGATGTACGCATACACACGCACTTAACACACACACTGAAATCATTTTCCACGCCCACACACACACACAATCTATACACACAGACATGCACACATGATAAGAATGCTTATGTGAATTATCGCACATTTTACGGCATCGAAAAACGGGGTTTTCGGGGGGAATTTTCTTTTTTTTTCTGTAAAAGAACTAGAAAACTTGTCTAAAAGTGCGCACTCCACTCATACATCGGTATGTTGATATGTTTGTGTGTGTTTATACATATCTCCAAAGGCGGACACGCCGACAGTAGCGCATAAAAACTTTTAAATTTACTTTTGCTAAGAGTTTTTCCCTGCCCCACCCCCCGCCACGCCCCCTTCTGCTACCATGCCCATGCATATTCATTTCAAAATCCGCACACATACACACATGGGCAAGTTTTCTTGGGAAAGATCCGTTACCCTTTTCCCACCTTCCCACCAGCCCCCGCGCACACGGAAAATCAACGAACTGTGAGAGAGGCAAACACAGGGGGAGAAAAAAAGAAAACAGAAAAGTTTTTTGGCCAAAAGGTGGGTCCTCCTGGCCTGGCGAGGGGATTTTCCGGATACGGATACGGATCCGGAGCGGCATCGCTTAATAGAGCTGCCAAAATTTGTGTGCCTCAGGTTGCGTCGCTGCTTGTCGGCAAACGCCGCGTTACAAACGCTTCAAATTGCTTTATTCTCGAGGCGCTCTATTTTGCACCACCCCCTCCCGACTCCCTCCCTGTGTAATACCACCCCCCCATCACCCCTCTTTAAAGACCTGTGCCGCGGTGTGCTACCAAAATCCTAGCCAATTCCCCCGACTGCCAGCAAGCCATGATGTGGCTGTCTTCCCATTTTTGCACTCTCTCTTGTCTAGTCGTAGGTTCTGCCACAGTGGCTTAAGTTTTGGAATTCTTTTATATTTTTTAAAGGATTTTTTAAGTTAGGTTTGGGTTAAATTTAATAATAATATAGAGAAAATAATATTACTTTATAAACTTAGGAACACCTAGGTCTCAGAGATCATTAGGCCAAGAAATAACTCAACGATGCCTCTCAGGAAATACTTTCCCTTAATGCTGGTCAGATTTTTAACCACCTCCCCCAATTCCTCCAAAACTCTCCCCTATATGAACTCCCTTCCCTTAAAAAATAAAACCTTTTAAGGAATCAAACCTGACCAAGATTCATATCGCCATCTCCTTGGCCTCTGCCCCCGCCTCCGGATGGCTTTCAAATTTGAAAATTCCAAAATAACTTCGATAAGTTCTTTATTTGACAAGTTCCCCACTGTGCAGCCAAAACTCCATACCCCCCAAACCCATCATCATCAACAACAGGGGGAGGGGGGAAATGGTTGCTGTAAAATGTTGGGCCACGTATCCTGCAGCAATTCGTAAACTAATTCTACATACGTGCCCGTGTCAGCTATCCCCGCTCCTGGGCACCCCACAGCCACCCAAACCTTTTGGGGTTCCCGCAGAGCGACCAAATCGTTACGTGCGTTGGGCCACGTCGGTGGAGCCCTCAGTGGGCCGTGCGTCATGTTTTGATTGGCGTCATGTACACGATGGGATTCGTACCCCCCTCGCCACACCCACACCGACCATGCGGGGATGTATGGATGGATGGAGATGGATATGGTGGCCTGCACAGGAGGAAATATTTGCATCAATTCACTTTGCACTCAGTTTGTCTGCAGGATTTATTTTCGTCTTTAGGAGGGAGTAACTCTTGGAACGGTTAATATATCTTTTTAGGAAAAAGGATGCATCTTGAAGATGTTTAAATTAATTTAAATATATTTATTGACTTTTAAAATCTGTCTTAAAACTTTGGGTTAACAATATAAAAGTGTGAAGCTTTTTTGGAAAAATAAAGAGGGCTGAAAAATAAACCTTAAAATAATTATTCATAATTAAATTTAATTAAAGTTTAATTGGTTAAAGTTTTAAATCAAACTTTAATGTTTCAGAGATTTAAAACTTTCTGTTATCAACTTAGTTGTTATGTTAATCCCTTTTGTTACTTTCCCCTTTTTAATTTCTCCAAGTGTCCTTGGGTTAGATTCACTTTTTTTGCTTTGCTAATAAATAATTGCATTTTCACCTCAAGAACTCACTGACAGACGATGCCCAGGAGAGGGCTGAGGGACATTGGGGGTTGGGTGATTTTCTCCGGGGTTGACACAATTCAATTTGCCCGCGTTTCCGTTCCGTTCCGACTGCAGGTGGCTGCCTTTCTGGCTGGGTGGGTGGTTGGCTTGCTTGGTGTATTGCCAGTTTTTGTAATTCCATTTCTGATTTCATATTTTGCTGTCACTGTGAAATGATTCAATTTTGCAGATTTCTTTCGGTGGGGATGGGATGGGTGCTTTTTTGGGAGGTCGCTGGCAATATTTGCATGCCACGCAGGCCATGTATCTATGTATCTTTTTCTATACCCTAGGTGGGGTATATCTGAATATATATTAGAAGCTTATAACGAGTGTTATTTCAGAATTTACATTATTAAAATTGTTAAATATTTAGATTTATTATTTAAATAAAAAACAATACAGAAAAGCTTACCGAATTCACAAAAATAATGCCCTTTTGGCAAAGACACAATTTCCAGTTTCCCTGCAAGGGCATTAGAACTGCGGTTTACCTATCTTGTTTTTTATTATTTTTTTATTTTGATTTTTTGTGGGTCTGGGTGCCGTTATCAATCAAAAGCGAAATGCGAATTGTGCGCAAATTTGTTGCATACGCAGAAATATTTGCTATATTGCATGGCAATCAAAGCGCCGCGTGATTGACAGGCGAAATGGAATATTTTTTGAGTGATATCTTGCAGCTGGAAATGCACTGACTTTGAAACATGTCAAAGTCCGTCTATCTTTAGACGTTCCTATGGGCGAACTAAAGAATATATATAGGTATATGTATATGTATATATATGCATAAATCCATCAGTGGGTGAAGCTCCTGAAAGTCACATTTCTGTCACAGTTTTCAAAGCTGAAAAGGTGTATAACCTTTCGAAATTATAATAACTTAAACATTTATAAGATGTTTTCCATTTCCTTTTGTATAAAAAAATATTTAATATTTTATATATTCTTATTCAAAATCATTTTTTTAAAAGGTTTAATATGGTACAAATATTATTTCCTCTTATCTTATAATTATTAAAGAAATGTTTAGATTCTTGTAGGAAATATATATAATTTTTGCCTTTAACCTAAGAAGAAACCAGTTTTCAATTGTTACCCCTAATCCAGGGCCCTCGAACAATCGGATTTTAACATATATCCTTCCCGAAAAACACTTAGAAAATCATAAAAACAATATCGCTTGCCTTGAAATTGTTAAGTGCAGCATGGGCCTTGGGGAAGATTTCCTTTAGACACAAAAACCGATTGTGTAATATTATCCTTCGACTCAATTAGCCGACAGGTTAATTACCCCAGTTGCGATTGCCCAATCCAGGTAGGCATGGACTTAGGGCCAGCTCCTCATTCAAGGCGGGACGTGGTCTATGCAAATGCCAGGACAAAGGAGCCTGGCCACAAAGAGCCTTCGGCGAGTCACTTAGCTGGAGTCCCTGGGCCTGGATTTCTCAACTGCCAGCATCCTTGAGGCTGCCGGGGTCTCTCTTATGCCGGAAGTGTCCTTCGCAGAACTCGCACGTGTGTCGGCATAAAATAATGCGACATTTTTATGGCCAGGACGAGTGCCGGCTATGCCCGCCCTCCCCCTCTCTTTCGCACTTCCTGACAGCTCAACTTAAAGCGGTGTTAAAATTTATGAATGAATTTGACTAGAACAGGAAGCGGGATACGGGAAGCGGTATCCTGGCAGCAGGTAAGCAATAACTCAGTCTCTGGCCGGGAGTTTTTCTAATTTCTTTCGGCTAAAATACAGTTTCGGTCCTTGCATAGTAAAAATGCCCAAAGATTTATGATGAGGCTCGTTGAACGTGCACATACACACATTCTCTCTCTTTTTGGATCTCCCTGGCTAATCCCGAATGAATGAATTGCGCTCCTGGGCTGTCGTCCTTGCCACAGCCGCTGCCACTGCCACTGGCTCTGCTCCTGCGGAATGGAATGCAAATCCGTTGATTTAGAAATTCCATTAATATTGGAGTTCCTGCAGCCCCGCCTCCTATATATTCTTTATCAATATGCCACACGAGGACAGCCAGGAACCCTCCATTAAATGTGTGTGTATATACTATATAATATATGAGTATGGTATGGAAAAACCCATCAAATTCCAAAGAAATATATTTATATATAATACTGACGGTAAATTTTGAAGACATCTTTGACAAAAAATAGGCTTTTTGGGATCGAGTTATGCGTAGAGACTGAGCTAGTTTGTATTTTTAAATATTTTTTAAAGTCTTAAATAGAGTATCAAATATATAAATTAATCTTAGAGCCTTAAATATTTTAAATTTAATTATGAAAGCTAACCAAAGACATTCTTCTTGTATTTTTAAATATTTTACAAAGTCTTGATGAGCTTTAGAAAAAATTTCAACAAACATTTTGAATTCAAATCGTTGAAATGAAAATAAATAAACTATCCAAAGATTTTCTAATAGTATTTTTAAATATAATATAAACTAAGTTTTATAAATAACTAGTTTAAGCTTCAATCTTTAAAATTAGAATAAGTAAAGTACCCAAGGACCCTTTGCTTATATTTTTAAATATTTTTTAAATTACGACAAAGGCATTCTAATTTTAAATTAATAATAGAGCTCGAAATCTTTGAAATAAAAATACCTAATTAACCCAAAGATCTTTTGCTAGTTTGGGAAATTAATTATTAAATGTCATAGATATTAAGTATAAGCACAACAAAATAAAGAATTCATAAGCCTGGGAGACCACCCTGAATCCTAGTTAATTTTATTGCCTGTTTATTTTTCTTCTTGGAACATGTCAGTTCCCTGTTCCATCGAGGCTAATTTCCAAAAAAAAACCTCGAAATGTATTCAATATTTGGCCAACACCAATGGACAATGCAGTGGTCACTGCCGCAGACACATTCAGAGATGGTAAATACTTACTTGGCCGGGCCAAGGCCTGACCACATTAGCATGTCACTCGGTGGTAAACAGAGAAAAGTTACGGAAACTTCTTGGAAAACTTTGCTTATGTTTGTGTGTCCCCAAAAGAAAAACTTGGCAGATAAACAGAAAAATATACAAAAAATCGGACTGGTTCGATATGAACTCCTAACTTTCCTTTCTGGCTATTGACACATTTGTGACATCCGACGAGTTGCTTACCCAAATACTGAAAACTCGTGGGCGTGGCAGGGCTTGTTTTTGGGCCTTGTCCAACGGGTCAGAGCTCTGGCCATGGTGCGTGTGAGTGTCATTTTCATTCTGTTTATTTGTCAGTCATTATTTTGGCCAAATATTGACGCTCTTGTCATGCCCAGTAGCACTCTGCGTTAATTGATTTCGAATTCGGAGCCACTTTTATTGTTATTATAGCAGAACCCAAACAAACTCCCCTTAAATCACACTCGAAACCAGACCTAGTACACCTAACTTCCATTCAAACTGATGACCAATCGAATAATCAAGCGAAATCATCAAATACTCAACCAGTTCAAGTCCGAGTATTGGTGACTTGCACTCCCAAAATTGTTTAATATTTTTTTTTGGTACGTTTATGAGCCATTTCAAATGGCTATTAGGGCTTGGGGCTTTAGCTTTGCCATCTTAAATTATCTTTTTATTTATAAACTTTGCTCGAGCGAAAGCCAAATCGATTTGTCACACAGCATTTAAAAACATATTGCCAAATTTAAGTCATAACCAGAGTTTTGTGTTTAAAAATTTGCATGCCATTTCGAGCTGAGTTTAAAGACAATTGAATTTTTAAAAGATAATTTTTAATGCAGATGTGTTATCAGCAGAATGGGTTATTAAATCGATAAATATAGAATGTTGCCACCGATTTAATAATTAACAAGCGTTCGGAATACCCTTTAAAAATGTGTTTAAAATCAAGAAATAATATTTCTATGCATAAAAGTTATTTCTTTCAATTTATTTCCTTTCAAATTTTATTCCTTTTTAACCTTAAGACATTTTTAGAAGATTTTTACATACCCTTTTTAGGTATTTTAAAGCTATATTAATTGCATAATCAAATCTTTGTTTAAATTAGATATTTTAGAGTTTTTTATTTAATATACAAATATATTTATTGAATAAATTCTTAGCATTCTTTTCCTTACAAGCTTTTCTTTCTTCAAAATTGTTTAAAAAATACCTATAAAGTCTTATACTTAATATTTTTCTGCACAATATCTTCTACCTCTTTTTATTACAGAAAACATTTATAGAACAATGCCATAAAATACTATAATATTTTTACGATTGTGTTTGTTGAAATTGCAAAGCCGTGACGTTAATCCGCGATTAATCACATTGAGATTGTCAACTGGTCTGAGATCAACTTGTTCTGGCTCTCAAGCTCGAGTGTTAATATTTGTGCAATAAATAAGCAAATTAAGTGTTTTCACAAACGGCTGCAAATATGCCCAGATACATGGGCACTAAGATACAGCAACAGACAGTGGCCGCAGATACGGATACGGGGCCAGGGGATGGGCATAAATAGGCGCATAAATATTTGTTTATGTTTTCACATCGCGCTTATCAGAATGCAAACATAAGCGGCGCTACTTCGGCTCCCCCAACTCCGATTTCCGTTGCCTGGTTTTCCGCTCCGTTTGGGTATATCTCCTCCGCTTCGCTGCTGCTGTTTGCCCACGGATTTTGCCTCATTGCACGGCTCTGTTTTTATCTTATCGCCGTTTTGGAACTACGGGTCATGCCAGGCCAAGCTGTTGCCTCTGCCACTGCCACTGAGTCTGTTCCCTCCCCGTCGCTGTTTGCTCAATTAATACGAACTTTAATTGAAAAACAATACAATTAACTAAATCAGTTAAGCGCGTCGGTCGCCGGGAGTCTGGCGCCCATTATCAGTAACCGTCGTCTGCCGTACCGATTCTTGACTCCATAGACCACATCTGGGTACCAAAACCCACCGAGTTCCAACTCCAACCACAAATGGGAGGGCAAGGGATGCCGTAGGTTCCGGCTAGTTTCAGTTAAAACATACTTTTTCCCAGCGAAATGCAACCAAGTTTAATTTTCTGAAAAAGAGGAGAGAATGAGATACTTTATTGGTAGCTTAAGAAAAGTTTTTAAAGCCCATAAAAATGATATAAAATAATATAAGAAAATAATAATTAATAAACGATATTTATTATATTTATTTATGGTAAATTAGGCATATAAAATAATTTATTAAAAATTCTAGTCAAATAATTTTTAATTTCCAGGGATTTCTAGATTTAAATTTACAAACCTATAACGATTATATATAAAAAACCATAACAATTATGCCTCTACTACTTGGATATTAATTATAAAAGAATAAAGAATAAAGTCTTTTTAAAGCCGTTAACAAAATTATTATTTTCTTAAATATGTTACTTCCTTCCCAAAAAGCTGAAAGATTTATATGGCCTCCCCTTAAACCAAAGTTATTATATTATAAATTTCTTCAACTGAAAAACATTTCACATTATTTCATAAATTTCTTAAGCCAATTTTAAACTCATCGCCCCAGACGCCACAAATAAATAATTCTCGCAGCTGTTACGTAATTGCAAATTCCACCTCGCATTCAGCATTTAAAATTAATGAAATTACTGAAAGATACTTTTGCCTAAACCAAGTGCATTGCCCATTTGTGGATGCCCCAAACCCAGCGTTATTTTTTCTTTTTGTTTTTAGGAGGCAGCAGGAACAAGATACTTTCTGCTAATTTCGTTCTTGTCGCCCGGCGTTTGTTGTTTGCTTGTTCTTTCTGCTTTCGGTGTGTGTTTTTATCTAAATTACTTTTAATCGCCATTTAATGTTTTTGTTTTTCTTGTTTTCTGTTGCTGTTTTTGTTGTCGATGTTGCCGGTTTCGGTATTGTTGTTCGTGTTTTATTGCGACGTCTTTTGGGGGTTCTCTAATCTAATTGCAAAATACAAGCAGCCAAAGTGAATGAATCTGAGTGCGTGTATGAATATGGGAATGCACGAAAAAGAATTGGTATTTGAAAGTATTTAAAAACAAACATTTTTTAAATTTAAATATATATTATGAAGTTCTTTCTTATTAATAAGAATTTTATGTTAAATCTTCAATTATTTGAAATTATTCTAGGAAGTTGGAATACTATTCTGTGAAAATATAACCTAAGTTTACACTTTTTATCAACAAAATAAAATACATACAATAGAATACATTTTTTTTATTTTAATTTATTAATGGTTATATTAATATTTTCAACTTAAATGTTCCACGACTTAAAATATCTGTAAGAATTGTATACAAACTATCACTCTTTCTAAACGAAATCAAACGAAATATATACATTTAAATATTATTTATAATTATTAACATTATCAATACTTTAATTAAAATTTCCAATTATTTTTATCTCTTCAAAAAGTGATTTAAGTTTTCGTTAGTTATTTTAGTTATGCCTTTTCCTCAAACAACTTCAAGAATACATAGCAAAACTTTATATTTAATAATAATGATAATAAAACCTTTAAATAAAATCTTCTGTGACTTAAATTCTCTTCCTTTTCCATTAAATAACTTCTGAATATATTCCTCCTGTTAGTAAGTGAACTTCATTCCTTTTTTTACAGTGCATCGTTAACATTGTGGGTGTGAGGGCTGCAAGTGTGGGTAAAAGTGCGTGTGACGGGATGTTTGTGTGCTTTTCAAGGCCCCTCAGCCGCCCCGTAACCGCCCCACCATAATAATAATAATAATAATAATCCGGCCTTGCCCATCTGGCTCCCCATGGAAATAGATTGCGCGCTCCGCTATCTGGAAAAGTTGTTCGGTCTGCAAATCGTATAAACAATTATAAACAAACAGTCGTCGGGGCGAACGCTTCTTTATCATGGCCTAGTTCTTTTATTGATACCATTAGGAGACTAAGCAAAATATAAAAAAAGAACGCAACTGAGAACCGAAATTCCCCCTGTCAGTCCATCGAAGTGCCGCTCGACGCGTGCGAATCCATGAGATACATTTGGCTGTAAACAAAGTCATTCATTATGCCAATCCTCCATATGTCCAACAAGTCGCCCCGATCCTTTGCATGTGGAATGGAATTGCGTCAATCAGTTAACCGCGCTAAATAGTCTTTTCCTATAGCATATAGGCAATATTTATAAATATTCAAAATATCTCTAAATAGTGGAAAAAAACAAGTAGCCCGAGGGACTTGTAGGCTTTCTACAAAATGATTAATGAGACGCATTTATTTGTTTTTTTTTTTTGTAGATTACAGAAACATTTACCAGACCCTAATAATCACAAGTAGAAATTATTTGAATTATTCTCCAAATGAAAACAATTGTTTTCCGGCCTTCGGTACAAACTTGAAAGTTGTCAAAAGCCACAACAATGGCGAGGTCTTCTCTAGAGATTTAATTCGGAGATGACTGACAGAGCCTCTAAGTCTCAGCATGCACTTCACACAAGGTCCAAGACATAAACATAAACCATTTGCATGGCAATAAGAGTTCAGTTTTAGTTTGTTTCTACACTTTTTCAAAATATGTTTACTGCTTAAATAATTCATTGCCTCAGTCGACAGACATAAAATAATTATCTCTCATTTGACATTTACAAATGTTTCCTATGGGTTCATTAAAACCACAAAATATATTTTAAAAATCCTTTAATTTAATTGGTAAAATGTTAAGTGTGCCAAAAGTACAATATGTAAAAGATACAGTGGTTAACAAAGTAAAGCTGATTTATTTAAAATGCATGGCTATATTTTTCTAATTATTATTGAAGGTTTAAATTTGAATTGAATGTGAAGAGTTTATTTATTTAAAACCTACAAATCTTAGTTATATATTTAATTTAATTCCAGGCAGTGCTACACATTAATTGAATGTCTTCTTATGTTGACGAGTGCCAGTAGATGGATGTTGACCCTTGGACAATGCCTTCTACATAAGTACTTGTGTCTCGTGAGCCTGTTAATGAGATTTTCTTTATGTCTCTTTGTGGGCCAGTTCCTCCAATTTTCAACACCCACGATTTTCCAAAATATCTTTTTGAAATATCTTTTTGAATCTCTGAGAGAGAAAGATATTCCAGTTTCTATAATAATTATATGATTCACATTGTATAACTCTTTTCAGCTGCCTTACACAATTATGGTTAATCAATTACAGCAAATCGTTTAATTATCGATTTCCATTTGCCATTAGTTTGTTGTCCATTAATTAACCCATAGCAGGGCACGTTTCACCACCTATCCATAGATATATATATATATATATGTATATCTATAATGTACCTAGTGTCTGTTGTTTGTTTTTTTAATCCGAAAAGATAAAGCTGGTTTACAGAAACAGGCGCCAAACATGGCATACGAATTAATTTGGTTGTTGTATTTAAATGCTCCAAGCAGAAAGTGGGAATCATTTTTTCAGTTTTTGTTCAGCCTTTTTTTTTAATAGATTGCAAACAAAACAAAAAATTAACATACACCCCGATGTGGTGGTGATCGTGAACGTGGCCGGCTTCGAGGCGAGCAAGGCAGAAAAATAATAATAAAACATTTGTTATTCTTGTGACATCACCAGGCAAAAGCAAAAGGGGGGCTTCTTTTCAAAATAAACAAAAAACGGGCGCCAGGGCTGTCCAAGTGAACAGTAGCTTCTAAGGCAGACATTAAAAAAATTAATTTCAATGTTAATTAGTTATATTTTTATCAATAGAAAAACTTATAAAATATTTAAAGCGATTTTGGTACAATAAGTAAAAGGTTTGCTAATCATTATTCATATCTCTGAGCTTTTCTTGGCTTTTAAAATTAATAAAGTATTAAAAAAGCTATTGAATTCATTAAGATTTTATATTAAAATATTAATTTCTGTCTAATTAAACTCAGAAATATTCAAATATCTCAAAATATAACCCATTACTTCTTCCACTTTACGGCCTACTGGTTAAGAGCAAACGATCACTGGCCCAGTCTGTTGGGTTCTCTCCTTATCTCCTCTATGTAGCCCCCAGCCTCAGCCCCAGATACAATATATAAAAAATAATATGGCAAAGACCCCGGGCTACGGTTGGAACCCCTCCTGGGCCTGGCTCTGAAATAGGCGCAGCTGTGTGTCTCGTATTAGATAAGTTCAAACGCTTCGGGTGTGCGGGTATTAATATGCAAATTAGTTGGGCAACAACAACAACAATAGGCATATACATAAATAACAATGACAACAACAACACTAACAGCAACAATATGATGAGTGATTAAAAGTAATGTGCAGAGGCAAAGTCGAATAGCAAATGCGCCAAATGAGGATCGCACTCGTGCAACAGTCACAAAAAACGGGGGTATTAAAGGGTATATAAGTTTGGATTTTGGGATGACAAATTAATTTTAAATTATAAAAGTAAATGCTAAATAAATAAATGTAAGAAAATGTTAAGAAACATAATTTATAGATTTATATTTATAAGATATTGGAAGAACAGCATCTCTAAATGATAATCTGACCTTAGATTGCTTAAGGATAAAGTTGTAGTAATGTATCTTATAGGTAAAAAATATAAATAAAAATTTAATACAATTTTTAAAGTAACCTAAAATTTCAGTGAAAGAAAATCCTGAAATAAAATCTTATAAAATATATCATAAAACTTAGAATTAATTTAAAAGTTAATAAATGATATGTAGTATGTTTACAATTTCCTCATTATCATCTCTTTCAGCAAACCGAAAATCCCCCTTTGATATCCTAACCCAACCACACTACTAGTGGGTCCCCCTTACCATTGGCCATTTCATTTCATCTCATTTTATTTTTCTCATAGAGACACATATCATGCGACGATCGAGTGGCCGCCACATGGGGCTCCCGCTTTCGATCTGGATCTGGATCGGATCGCAGCACCAGCATCGGCTAGGGGGCATAGGGGTAGGGGTCGGGGTTGGGTCCGCTTGTCTGTCATCCATTTGGCAAAACTTTAGCCACAGATCGTTTCGTTTCGTCAACAACAAAGCGAGGCGAAAACAATGGATGCCACTCATCGAGTGGGCTGGGGACTGGGGTCTGGGGAACTGTGTGGAATAAAGCCAAGCCAAGTCGAGTTGAGCTGAGCTGAGACAGCATATAGAGATGCCAGTATGACATGGAATTAATATAGGGAATATGAACAAAATCAAAGCTAAATTGGTGCTTAAAATAAAGATGAGTTTGACTGGGAAAGAAAATTATTATTACTTTAATTTCTATTTGAAAAAATCTTAAAAATTATAACAGACTGTTCATATTTTATGTATTTTTAGTATTGATTTGATTGAAATTTCTATAAATTTTAAATTAAACTAAAGCCCAGTGTCACACTGTCATTTCTGACTGATTGCTGGGCTCTTCTACTACGCCGCAGTTGAAGGCAATCGGCTGGGCCCTGCGTAGGAGGTGTTTGGCGCGTGTGTCGGCATATTGAATAGGTCGACCCCCAGCTAAGGAAAGACAACAAAAAGCGCGATCTAGCAGCACTCCACACCACACCACACCACTCCACCCCCCAATCCGTCACCACCACCAGCACCACCCCCACATCGGTTTGCCGCGTTGGGGCGTGACAAATTTCCAAGCGTTGCCTTTTCATGTTTTGTTTATAATTTTATCTAATATGCACGGAGCACTTTGGGCTGTCATATGTCCCAATCGATGGATCTACCTAGGCCCCAAAGACCGTACCCGAACCCCTTACCCCCCGATTCCCCTTGATTCCCATACCTTTTCTGTTTGTAAACAAAGAGCACAAACGCCTCTTGAATTCGAAATTCAGTGGTTCGATTTGTGCGATGATTTTGAAATCGCTTTCAAAAATTGCCCCAACATTTCCTCAGCTGCGACTGATTTTGCCGATTTTCTTCCTGGATTGAATGATTGCCTATATGTTTTTGTATATTTATAAGCAAAGGAAATATGTCACAGGGAATGGAATCGTTTGGTATTTGAATTATATATGTTATGTATGTTATCTTATAACTCATCTGGATAAGAAAATATATTAGAAAGTAGGAGTATTTCATCTAAACTAACTGATTTTAAGAAAAATTTAAATAACAAAAATACTTTCCTTGTACTCTTTATTTTAATAGTTTAGAATCTCTTTTCAGCTTAGCTTTAATATTTTTCTGTGTACTTCTTTGACCTCCAAATATGGAATAAGTAATTGTAAATTATTGGGCATATTAAACACAGTTAAAAAATATGATAAATCAGAGACTGATTTCCTTCATTTGCATTTTTGGCTTTGTTTTCAATTAATAATATTTAATTTTTCATCAATTTCCATAAGTGGTTGAGATTCGTTCCAAAGATGGAGAGGCTAACATCAAGACAAGGTCAAGCCCATCGAGCACGTGCCTAGACCAAGGTCTTAGCTCATTTTTAGGCAACAGAATTAAATATAATTACAAAGCGTTCTTATTTTTAGAGATTACCCAATGTGACAGACAACCTGCAATTTGCACAGATTTTATCATATTTATTCGAAATATTCGGCTGTAAACAAAACGAAGGTAGGGGAAGCTATTGAAATAAACAGAAACAGAATTGAATTGTACAGATTTTTGGCTCTGCATAATATGTTTGTATTTATTTAACAAACTTAGAATGGCTAGGCCAAAATGTTGTATTATTATTTGCAAAATGCCTGCAGCCGACCATCCCTCATGTGCTGTCAAAGGGATAAAGCCACAATCAGTTGAATAAATAGGCTTCTTTAAGTGACGATGATTTGTATTCCGCACATTTATCACTAAAAACAACAATGCTGTTAATGTATGTGCAGATTTTAAGCTTCGGCATCGTTGGAAAAATATACGTAAAATAAATACGAGGGAAATCAAAGTGAGTTTTATTTGCAGACGCCGTTCATTCCCATTTTCCATTCATTCATTCATTTGCTCATTCATATCGAAATTCGCCAGCGATATGCTCTTGTTTATTAAAACATGTGCGTTTTTGCCTCTGTTTTTGTTATTGTTTTCCCCCCCACCCGATTCTACCAATTTTATTTATTTATGCAAAGAATTTTTGTTTTGAATGCAAATGAAGTGTGTGTGTGTGCCAGCTGAAAAATATTCGCAGAGAGCAATTTCACATTTCACCTTTTGCCTGCGACAGCAAATCGTGTGGAAGGAAAAATAGTTGAGCCAGACATTAATAACACCTATAAGTTATTGCACCTGTTGGGAACAGTTGATGGCCAATGAAATACGGAGCCAGTTGAATGAAGTTGGTCTCGGCGGTAAGTTGTTTTTAATGCCTTCCTTTTCCCGACCGATTAAATGACTGAGTGAGCTTAGCGACTTTTTTATAAGCCAAAATTTAATGACAACCGGGGACACTGGTTGAGAAATGTTAGAGGGGATTTTTTAATAATAATTAAAATATTTAATATTTTTCATCTATTATTAATAACATAAATAAATGAAGCCTTTGATAAAGCAAAGTAAACTCCTATTAATTGCATGTAAAGCAAATGTTTCTGGACATAATCATAGTTTTTCATTAGTATTTTCTATATTTAATATGAAAAATTTTTTTAAAAGGGTCTACAAATATTTATAAATCAAAGATTAAGGCCAGCAAACTATGTAAACATTTTAAAAGTATTTAATTTCTTGTAGAACCTAAATGCTTATTAACATAACTTGAGCAGGGCTCCTCTAGATACTACACAAAAAATTCATTATAAAGTTAGTTAAATAAAACTATTAACTAAAACTTAATAATATTCTTTTGAACTTTATGATCCTTAGATATATTTAAAAAATATTTTATTTAAGCCATTTCATTAATAATAATAGTAATACATTTTTAAACTTTTACTCCCTGAAATATTTATTTCAAATATTTGTTTTAAATTATTCGAGCTTCCAAAAACTTTTCTTTACTTAGTAAAAATAAATAATACAAGTTTAAACATTTTCCTCTTTAAATATTTATGTAAAATATTTTTTATTAATTTATTAAAATCCCCACACTATTTTTCTTATATTTTTCCTAATCAAAAAACTCCCTTTTGAGATACATTTCCCCTTTCTAGACTAACATTTTTCGTGTGGCTGCTGCCAATATGATGTTGTCTCGAATGTGTGCCAAATCTATTAAATTTCAAGCGTTGAAAAACAAACCAGCAACAAAAAAAACTGAGCGTAAAAAAAAACGCAAATTGCGCTTTATTTAAGTACAAAAATAACAAGAAACGCAGCGGAATTGTATAGAAGTGTGGCCCAGGGGCGTGGGCGGTGAGATTTGCTAAAAGGGGGTTGATGGGGGGAGCGGAACAAAATGCGGCGGCACTAGAATAAATTTGAAAACCGCACTAAATTTTTTTCCCCATTCTGCCGGTCCGAATTTGTCGGTTATATGGGTTCATTCGCACATTGTTGTTGTGCTTGATGGCGTCCGCCAGGTTTATATGGCATACATATCCATAGGCACACATATATGTATAGGATGAGGCTGAGGAAGGGGTTCCGAACGGTTGGGTGGGTGGGTGGCAGGTGCAAGATGGATCCGAGTGCCGTGGAGCAGGGCGGGTGGGGTACAAGATTGCCAGTCTTAACGCCTCAATTTAGATTCTTGTTTACGCGCCGACGTCCAACAATTTTTGCGTCGTCTAATCAAAACGAGAGAAATTGTTTTCATCCTTCCTATACACTAGGAAAATATATGGTTAATTTAGTAATTCCATTTTTGAGGAAATTTCTTTGGAGAAAAATAATTATTTACACAGTTTTTTAATACAAAAATTCTTGTTTTAGGTAATTTTCTTGGAGAAATATATTACTTCTTGCGATTTTTAAATGTCCAATTTAATTTTCTCTAAGGACATTTAAAGATTTTTGTTTTAATATTTGATAGATCCATAAAAAGCATACAAAAATTAAAGAAAATTAGTTAAAATAAAATAATAATGAAATAATTATTTAAAATATAGTAAACTAATGTTTAAATTATTATTTATACATTTTTTCAATATACAAAATCTTAATTTGGGGCATTTTCCTAAGCTAAAAATATATTTTCCAACATTTTTCTTTAAAGGATAATGTAAACTTTCTCGTATGCCTTGCAAAATATTTACATATTTTTTTAATATTCTCAGGATCAATAAAAAGTATTTTATAAATATAAAAAATACAATTAATGAGTTTAAATACTTAGTATAAATAATAAAATTAATATGTGCAATAAATAATGTTTTAAATATTGAAAATTATATGAATCCACCTTTTGAGTTACATATATTTTCCACTTCCCGTTTTTAGCTAATCTTTTATAAGGATTTTTCTTGTAATATCTTTTAAATTAACATCTTAATCGAATATTTAAAAAAATCCCACATTTCTCCCAGTGCACCCTTTTTTCTTGGTTTTGTTTTTCCAACTTTCCACCTGCCTCCTGCCCCTGGTTTTCTTTCAGGTTTGATTGCAAAATGTGCGAGCATTTTCCCTGCTGTTGTTTCGCCTGTTGTTGGCTTTAGTTTTGCATTTATTCTGATTATTTATTTTCGTACATTTTCCTTGCGTTGGCTCTCGTATTTTTGGTTTGTATTTTTGGGGCCGCAACCTACGAAACTTTCCACAATGCAGTGGGCGGCGGCCGGCGTCTATTTTCAGCGGATACGTTTAATGGGTTTTCTCACATTTGACATTTGCGCGGAAATATACAAAAACCGAGGTGCACTCTCACTCCCCATGCATGGTCTTGGGTATATACTATATATAAGTAAATAAAATTTTACATTTTGTTTACACTCATCCAATTGGGCGTGCACAAAATCAACAAAGTCATCGATAATATGCAGACAGGGCTTTGACATTTGCCAAAACTATAAAAATTTAGTTTCTGCCATAAAAATAGGATATTTTAGCACTTGAAATTGTTTACTAACAATAAACTGAAATGAATATATGTTAATATGTGTCAGCGGGATAACAAGTGAAATTCTATTTATACTTACAAATTTATTTATTAAAATGGGAATTCTTCTTTCAATTAATTTTTAGGGTTGATACATTTCTTTAGCAAAATTCAAGGTAAATTTTAAGAGGATGTAAAGAAAAATCTTGTCATTGATAAATTACAAATTTATTTCTTTCGAATTTTGTTAACAAAATATTTTTAAAGCTTAGCTTTTAAGAAATTAAATAATTTCTAATTGAATTTTAATCGAATCTAAAAATCTGAAAGAATTAATTTGTATATTTTACCCGCATGAAATATATTATATAAAAACCTTTGAAACAATATCCCTAACAAACTCTCAATTAACCATTCATATTGATTTATCAATAAATAAAAGCAAATTGAAAAGAAAGCAATATCCACAGAAATTTGATATCCATATTCCTGCTCCACGAAATCTGATATTTGATGACGTTATCGATATTGGATTGATTTGCGGAACGCTAAAATGCGTTGATGGTAAATACGTTTGACAGATAACCGATTTGATTGTTTAACAGTCGACTGACAGCTCTGCTCTGCGTTAACCGGGAAACGTCAAAAACTGGCAAGTCGCCGAAGGATGATCTCCTTAGAGACTGCTTATTACCCCCTCAGGACAATGCACTTGCCAAATCCCAATGCATTGCACATTTCCTGTTGTTGGGAGATAACAATCAGCTGCTGCCATTCAATTATAGTCGGGGATCCTTAACAAAAACTCGTATCTATGGGATGTCGGTGCCAATCCCAGGCTTAAACCCTGAACCCAGGAAAACAAAAAAACTGAAGAACGAAAAACTGAAAACCAAAAAACAAGGAATACAAATCGTATCGGCTTTCCCTTATGGCCTGCAAGTGTTTGGCAACCTGATCAAGGGCTTATCGCGCCGATCTCGGCGAGTGCATTTGTCATGGGGATCAGCCGAAGATATATATATATATATATATCGTTTGGATGGTCGGGGGGCCTTGACCCGGCCACAATAGGATATCTACAATGCCGATTGGGCTCACTGCCTGCTGCCATTGTTGTCATAAATTACACATCAATTGTTGGCCAGGTTTGAGGCACTTGGCCGAGAGGGATGAGAAGGGATATGGGTTGTAGTTATTTATTATATATGTATACTTCATTACATATATATAGGTCCTTCGGAAGAAGTATTTTTGTCAAGCAGAGGTACAACAAACAATCAAAAAATAACATTAAAATGTTTAAAAGATGTTTTGAAATTAAGGAAAGAAATTACAAACAATTTTATTCAGAATTAAATTCATTTAAGTTTAGGAAAAATGATATTTTTAAATATATTTTGTCATAGATAAATGACCATGTAAAATTTTTAAATAATTCAAATCTTAAAAGATAGTTTACTAATCTATTTAGTAAAAGATAGAAAATATATTTTCTATGTATTTAACTTGTACCTAAAACCTGCTGTAATTTTCAGTCTTCACCTTTTCTAGAAATCTCTTTGCCACCTTTTCTATATATCTAAGATATATATAACCTTTTCCCCCTCTCCCTATAATAAGGATTGGCATCAGGCTTTGCCAAACGGCGCGTTTTTTTTTGTTTTCTTCGGCTACCTATTTTCCTTTCTCCTAATTTTTTACAGGTCCCCGAGAAGTGTCAAAAATATCAAATGTCCTTCTTTCTTCACGCTCGTTGCCTTTCTATGGGAATCTCTAGGATATGGCAACAGCACCGCTACCTGCCAGGCATAATTAATTTAATCATTGCTCATTGCACACATTCAGCCACGGACAAAGGCAGGGGCCTAAATCCAGGCCCAAAACCCAAACCCACCGAGCACAAGTGTCCATTGTGCCGGCAATCCTGGTGACGTGCCCCAGACCCACGACAGGCAGCGGGCACTTGTATATGGCAGTCCCAAGCCCAGACAATATCTCGACCCCTCAGCACAACCCCTCTCACACTCCCGAGACCGTGACAGACAAGATTGTGTAGGGAACAGAAAGAAAAAAAAAGCAGAACCCGAACCTGGAACCTGGAACCTGATTCTGGGTTCAAACCTGAAGAATCCTGTCCTCACCGAGAGAACCCTCATCGCCTGATTGAGGTTTCGAGAGGTGATCTTTCCCCCGGTTCCGCCGCGTCATCGTCGTCTTCGTCTTCGTCTTCATCTTCATCGCCAGCTCTTCATTTGTGTGACAAACAAAGGAGACGGAATCAAGTCCTGCTCTGGACCCAGGGATGGGCGTGCATAGTGATCGATCGTGTCCATTAGAGCCGTGGAGAGCTTGGCTATTGATAACACAAAGGCTGCTCATTATTATCGGGGGTGCACAGATACCTGTTTTTCTTATTTACCTTTTTCTTGGCTCGAATGTGGATTACAAATGAGGGGAAATTTTGAAGAACAAATGCTACTGGATAGAGAAAGATATGAATTTAAAGGAATAAAAGGATAGTTTACTTATTTGTTTACTGAGTACAATAAAAAAGAGGGGTAAAAGAGAAATATTTTATATGGAAAATAAGTAAATATATCTCTTAATGTTTTTCTAAAGATATTCCTGAAGGTATCCTTAAAAGCTTCTCTAAAAGTAACTCCAAAAGATTACCTAAATTATGTTTAAATGTGTCTCCAGAAGTATTTCTTAAAGTATCTCCAAGAGTATGTATGTAAAGTATCTCTCAAAGTATGTCTACAAAAATCTGTAAAGGAACTCTAAAAGTATCTCAATAGGGGTCTCTAGAAGTATCTTTAAAAGTCTATCAAAAGTTTCTCCATAAATATCTGTTGAAGAATCTTTAAAAATATTTATACAAGTAACTCTCAAAGAATATCTAAAAGAATCTATTGAGGTAGCTCAGGAAAAACATAGAAAAGTATCTTTAAATTTTCATTAAAAATGAGAAAAGAAAATTTAAAAGATTTATAATGAAAGATATAAAATTAGTTTAGTAAAATTATATTTTTATGGAAAGGTATATCTAAGGGCTTGAATTAATTAAAAAATTATATGTATTTTACTGATTTAATGTAGTTTTTAAATAGAAATTGAATAGGGATTTAAAAGGTGTTCATATGCATTTCAAAAGAGATTTAATAGTGATTAAATAAGTTAAATTTAAGTAAGTAAAAAATTTCCTCACCAATAAAATAAATGTTCCAATGATTTTCCGACTGAAACTAATTTAAGGAAAATCTATAATCACCCTTGAGAGTGCGCTATATAATTTGTCTTCAAAAAACCCTTGAGAAATGGAATATGCATGACATTTGGCGTGTCACGCAAGGTGTGCCCGTGATTTCAACTTCTCCTTGTTCCTATTCGTCACGCACTCATCCCGACCTCAGCTCTGTGATGTCCCACTGTGAGGGTCTACCCCTACCCACAATACCCTCACCGATCTGCTTGAATATATACCCTATATCTTCTCCATCGCCTGACCAACGACAAACAGAAGACTCAGAAAACACAGGGCAGAGAACAAAAAAAAATCAAAAAAGGAAAGAAAGGAAAACCTGTGTGCGTGCTTACCAAGAAATGAAATTAGGGGGGAACCTCTGGCGTATTTTGGTAGTTAAATTACGGCCCATTGTCTTTGGCCAAGATCGCTGGCTGAGGCAGAGGCCGAGGCTATTTGTACAAAACAGTGGACATGCATAAATGGTTGCTAATATCGGTATCGATGGTATACGAGCAGAGAACTGGTTTTCCTGGGCTTGGCACCTACGGATCACCCTCATATACCTGTCCCATTTAATGGAATATACACACACTATATCCCCCCTGCCAGAGGTAGGGAAAATGCGAGGAACTGTGTGGATCTCTTGTGGCGCGCACTTTGCATATAAATCATTTTTATGACTTGTTATTTTTCACTATTTATTTTTTTTTTCGCTTCTCCTCTCCGCCTGGTTCTTGTTTATCGAAGGAAAAGCAAACGAAATTTCTGTTGATTTTTCTGTTGGACTTTTTTTTTGTAAATTACAACATTATTTCGATGCGGGATTGAATAATTGCCGGACTCCATTGGGAGGGCCTGTGGGGGATCGTAATTAAAGGCAACTCATACCCACAACCCCCCGCTGGGCTATATATAGGCATCCATCTGTTTAATTAACAGCTTTTGACCTTGTCCAATCGTTTATAAACAATTGCCCTCCGATGTCTACCGAGAGAGAGTGCTGAAATCGGCATTTGTCCATTTCTGCGGTAGGAAATCCGATGGAAAATGGAAAATTACGGAGGGGGAAAAGGGTTGAAAGATTTAAGGTAATCCCAAACTATTTTCCATCCCTCGCAGTGAATTATTTACAGCGGAAACTAAAGCCAACTCGCCTTGGTAAGGGTCAGATTTATTTCGTTTTTAGGCAATTAAATTTAACGAGCGGGTTTTGACTTTTCCTAGCTGGGAAAATAAAGTTGTCCCAAATCTCCTAAGATTGTTATGGAAGTCTAAAGTAAACAGATTAAAAGGGATTATAGATTTTACAAGGGAAACTCATGAGCAAATATTTAACTTATTCTCATTAAAACTAATTTAAATTTATGTGTATTTATAAATGGGTAAATTAATAAAATTTTGTTTAAAGGAGCAGCATTTTCTATTTGTTTTTACATATTTAAATATTCCGAAATCCCAAAAGTTATAACCCAATTTAAATTCCTACAGAAATCATTATAATAAACCCTACAAATGTTTTCTCTTTGAAACTCTCATTTGCCTCGTAATAATTCCTAATATTTTTTAATAAAAACAAATTCCCAAACATTTCTAGTTTGCAGAAATCAATAAAAATATGGGAAATCGAACATGATATATTTTCCTGTACCGCTTATTGGATTTTCCTAGCCTCCGGCCGCCGGATCAGCGCAATTTGTTTACACTCCTTGACGATTTATGAGGCATTTAAGGGGGCAGATGGGCTCCATACCCCTGTTATCCCCCAACCAATATTGGTAAAAGGGCCTCAGTCCATTGTAAATATCACATAATCCACCGCAAACAATTTTCCCGAGCACTGTGTTCTTTTTGCCCGTTTTTCCTTGTTATTTTCCAGGGGAAAAAATTTTAATAAAAAGTAAATTTGAAATAAACAAAATGTTTGTAATATCAGAAATTTATTGCAATCGTAGGGCGGAAACTGAGGACGTAGCGGGGGATAATGGTGGGGCCGAAAACAGAGAAGCGATTTATAAAAAGAAAAACCAAAATTACGCGACTTGTTTAAATTCTGAAAAGCCATTAAACGCAGCTGGGGCCCCATCCAAGCAGCACACACACACCACACCACACACAAGCCCGGAGAGCAGCATCCTCAGGCAAAGGCCCACAACCATGTCGGGTTCCAGGCCGGACCAGAACCGCAATTATCATGAACGCAATATCCCGGCGCGAAGGGAGGGCTGGGCCCCATGGCAAACACTTTGACGCAAAAACTTAAATCGTTAAATATTTATAAACGAGCTGAGAAAGCGCACACGCACACAGACACATAGGAGTTGGGAAATTAGACAAGAGGGAAAACCCCAGGAAACGGACATCAAGTGGACACCAGCTGGACGCTGCTGTATATCAACACATCATAATCCCAGGAGCCCGGGGCCAGAAATGGCAGCGAAGGTACACAGGCACAGAGTATAAGCCCCGAAAGCCGCAGCCTGTTTATAAGGCTTACGGCAACGCCTAATATGGCTTTAATGAGCTGTGACAGGCGGTGGAAGAAAAGCCCAAAAAGGGGTGCCAGGATTTTCATAAAAAAAAATTACAGGTATGCGGAAGAAGGCTAAGGCATAAAAGATTTCTTTTTCAAGATTTTCAAAAGCCATTTAACATAAATCTTAAACAGTTCCGGCTTAACTTGCGGGGTTGTACAGGTAACAGGTAAGGAAATGAAGGACCTTTCCTAATTTCCAGCTGAAAGTGAAAATTTTAGAAACGGCTGGCGAATAAGGAATAGATTTTCTTTAAAAATAATATCAAGGGAAATATTGGAAAATTGGAAAAATAAGATAAAAGAATTATTTTCTGATATATTTATGTTGGTAATTACCTGAAATTTTAAGCATTTGCGTTTGAAAATTTTTAACAAAAGAATAAATTAGAAAATTATTAAGTACCTTTGATTTCCGGCTGGCAACTCAAAAAAATAATGATATACTTATATGTTTATATATAGAAATTGGGGAAAATAAGATTAAAGTCTGTTTAGACCAGATAAAAACAATTTCTGAGATATTTAAGTCAGTAATTATTAGAAATCTTAATCAGTTTCGTTTGAAAATTCCTAAAAGTAGTAAAAAAATCTATTAACACATTACCAAGAACCTGAAATCTGCATTTTATTTATATTAAAAATACCTGAATCCATATTCTTGGCTAATCTAATAACCAACAATGCCCCATATTTCTCAAAGTTTTTATCCCAACCAAAATCATTTTGAGGCCACCAAAAAAAGAGAAAAAAAAAAATATAAAGGAAGCAAGAAATAATGGAGCTGATCCTGGAATGGAAATCCAAAGTGCAAACTCCGCAGAATAGCAATCCACTTGCAATCTCCACTAACCTTGTTTCAGCTTGTTCTGCTCCTCTTTGTTGGCGATTTATGGGCTTTTCCTGTGGCATGTAGCAGGGGTGGCACGGGACTCCCCCACGCTGCTGCTGCTGCTGCAGGCACTACAATAGTTTAATTAACATTAACGCTGACGCCAACTACTGATGGCAATAAAAAACCATTAAAAGGAATTTATTTTAAGGACCGAACAGGCAATAAATCACATTACATGTCGCTATAAAAACAAAAGGAAAGCTCCCTTTCCACTCGCTGGCTCTGCCTGTGCGGCAAGGTGCCAGTGGATGAGGGGGCGTGCCACTAGCAGCATGGGGTGGTGGCAATAAAACGGATGAGAATGTTTTGTATATCGAAAAATCAATGCATCAATTTCAGTTCTGGCGCGGGTGGCAACAAAATAAAAAAAAATACTACCCAAAAGGGGTGACGACAGGGTGGAGACTTCGCCTGAGTCGAGGTCGAGCGAAAATAGTAGTAAAATGTTTGTTTATTTTTTATGTCCATAGTTTGTTGCCGCTTTTATTTGTTATCACGAGTGCCTAGCCAAAGGGGGGCTAGGAAGGGGTATGTGTGGCGTTAAAAGCATCGGCATTAAAAATGACGATAGGACATCAAAATGGAAATTAATGGCGATTATGTGGCACATAAAAACATGAACATGAACAAACTAACTGCCATATAAGTAATGCGATTACAGACCCAGTTCCCAGTTCGTTTGAAGCTCGAATTGATGAGGGAATATATATATATCTATGGTATTTATATCGCATATTCTCTTAGGTTTATGCATCCTTTTAATGGCTGATTCGGGCTTTTCAAATTAGCACAAAGAGTTGTAAAAAGTGTTTTTAATGTGTGCTTGCCAAATGTATTCATCAATTTTATGCTCTACGTGTTGGGAGTTATTTTTCATCAGATTAATTTTATTTTGGGACGTTTTAGTGGGCTAAAAGTATGATTTTCCCAAGGGAGTGTCTAAATATAGTGGGATTTTTTATGAGGGGTGCAGAAAGGTGTCCAAAAGGATGCATAATTGGGTTCTTTTCTGCTTGAAATAATAACATGATATTAAATTATTAACTATTTTTATTTTCTATTATATTTTTTACTTTTATTCTGGTTTATTTTATACTCAGGCTGTGATTAATTTATTTTAGAATATATTTATATATTTACCTTTAAATATTTAAGGCATAAAGTGAACCAACATTGCTTGAAATTTAAACTTTATTTTATTAGTTCTAAAATCAACAGGAAACTTATCTATATTAGATAAATATTTTAAACTATTGATGTTTAATTATGTTTATTTATTGCTTAATCTACATATATTCTTTAATATTTCAATATATTTTTAGGTTCTCCAATATAAATATAAATCCAATGCCCCTTCAATGTATTTACTATCATTTCAATTTATTAAATTCTCCCATTAACTGTTACTTTGACTAAATATAATTCAACTTAAATGATATAAATCCCACGGATGCAGTTACTTTTCCAGGTAATCTGGACTAAGAGCTACTATAATGTCCATGCTATTTGCCAGTTTTCTTTGTGCTCGAAGCAACTTTCACCCAGTTGAGCGTATCTACTGCCAAGTAGAACATCAACTGGCTGTCGGACTGGTTCGGTTCGTTGGGGATATGCCAAGCGTGTGTGTGTGTTTGGGGGACCATAAAATTGACTGGCAGAGGGAAAACACATTGATTTGCCATTTGAGCGCAAATTCATTGCAATAAAATCAGCGCTGGTAAAGTTTTTTAATGCCACTTTCAATATTTGTTTGTGAACACCACACATTGCCACCCATCGCCACCCACCGCACCCCCCATTAACCCACCCACCCTTCTGTAGTTCTGGTGGCTGTTTGTTCTGCTGCTTGTCTTATTTTTATTTTTCACCCCCTCGCCCGCCGTGGGGCAATTGTAAAGCGCGTTTTGTAATCGAAACTTTTAACGACTTGATGCGATTGGAAATTGTGTAATATCGAGGCACTAATACACACACCACTGGCAAATGGAGGACCCAGGCCACATATCCGTATCCGGAACCGAACTCGCATCCATATCCGCACATATCCTTGTGCGTGTCTGTCCCAAGTGGAGGGTCCTTCAGATTCTTTACTGCTGCTGCTGCTGCCAAGGGCGCTACGTTCCGCTGAGCAGGGCACATCGGTTGATTGCATAAATCCACTGATGCCCGATGCTGTATCGGACATATGTTCGAGTACTATATAGCCGTCGAAGGTCCTTAATTGATGAGGTTTATAATTTCGCTTTTTTTGTATGGGGATTTTCTTTGCTTTGGAGAGTGCTTCAGTAGCTGGGGTGATATTCCTTTGATGTGCCAGTTAAGAGCTCGGAAGCAATCCAAATCGGCTAATTAATTGAACTTTGATGCGGGAAAAATCAGTGGAAGTGAAGGCAGGTCTCTGAGGTAATCACTTTCCCCCCCAAGGACACTCCTAGCTTGTCAAAGTAACATCGAAGCTAATTAGAAACAGTTTTATAGGAAAAATTTGCTTTTACTATATTTTTAGATAATTTTATTTAGAAAATTAAACATAAAACTTGGTTTAAATTAAAACTTAATCTAAAGAAGGGCTTTCAAAAATATTTCTAAAATTATTCAGGCTCTCTAAACTATTCTATATTTAAAACAATATATAAATCTTAGTAAATAAATCTTTAAATAATTTTATTTCTAAAAATAATCAAGAAAACTTTCCTTAAATTAATATTTGATCTTTAAAAAATATTTTAAATATATTTAAAAAATTGTTTACTAACTTATGTTAAATAAAATATGAGAACCTTAGTAAAAAACCCAACAAAAAACATTAAACACCCCACATCCTTTTGGGAAAACATTTTCCTAGACCCTAAATACCAACTGCTTAGTGGGAGATTATTTTTCGATTTGTCCCCGAACTTTCTTGCCGCTCTTAAAAAACTCACCTTATTTGTGAGATTTTCCTTGACAATTTATGTAGCGCCATTTCCCACAACACACGCACATTAATATCAGCTTTTGGAAAAGCGCTCACACTCCTCCTTCGATTGAAAAGGAAAAAGGGGCTTTAAGGATTCGTCACAGACCGTTGAAGGAATCCCTCGAAGTGCTGGCAAAGCAATCCGAAGCGACGACAAAGATGTGCTAATAAATTTCAACTTAATTTCCGAAATGTGCAACTAACACATAAAAAGCACGCACACACACACAGAAACTGCCGAAGGATCGGCACCGGAAGCAGGACCCTCTGGAGAAATTGTTACTCCTCCTCATCCTTGGCGAAAAATTTCGAGTATGGTTTTTGCATAAAACTTCAATTTAAATTGACATTTGAGTGGAAAGTAATTGCATGATATGCACGGAGCATAAAAAAGGCAGCACACTGGCACCCGTCCTGGGAAATGGTGGGCGTGTTTAATATATATGGGCCAATCCCCTGGAAAATCCCCCCACATCCTTCCATTTCGCAGCTCATTTTGTACACTTTGAATAATGCACATATAAAGTTTTAAGTATATAAATTTAAGCTGGAAACATTTAGATGTTTAAAATAATAAAATAAGTTTCGATTTTAGATAAGAAATATTTATTGGGAAACATACAATTATTTAGAAAAGGTAAATAGGTAAGTTATTTCCATAAAAATAATTGTAATGAACGTTTGTATTTTTTATTATTTTAAAACTTAATATTTAAAAGATATATATAGGTAAAAATTGTAATCATTTAACTATTTACCCATATATAATAATTTTCTTATAGTTTAACTAAAATCTTGGCACTTGTCACCTTGATGAAGATTTAATATGTGGCATATTCTTTAATTTACAGAAAAACTTGTTAACGTATTTTGGCATGGCTTAAATAAATAAATCAATAAAGAATTTAATTAAATTAGAAAGATAAACATTTTAAATCAATCAGAACTATTTTTAAGTAATAGAAAAAAACATTGTTAGGTTAAGAAATTACATAAAATTATCTTGAATTGTGCAATAAATATTAGCTCAATCTTGACGCACAAGGATACTATTTAAATAAACTAATCAATAATACATTTCATTTTTAAATGAATATTTAAGAGCCAAAAAATTAAGTTTTATAAAATTGTAGGCTCTAAAAAAAACTTAAACAACTTTCTGTAAAGACATATTATTATAAATATATTTTCAGCTGTCGGATCTTGGCATCTATCTAACTATGGATTAATCCCTTTTCATTGTATTTTATCATAGAGTTTTCTCTATATATTTTATTTATTCCCAGTGTATTTTTAGGCATTAAATGCGATTTTCCTCTACTCCCATCCACCCATCCATCCATCCAACCATCCGTCCATGGCGGAAAGTTCTACTGAGCTCATTATGCGCTCGTTTATATGCCGCATTTGTTGTTGCGGTCCGCTCCTGTTGTTGTTGCCAAGTTTTGTGCACATTATGAGGGTCTGTTCTGTAGAGTCCCGATGTTCTGGTGTTTTTTGGATGTTCCCGGGGTTCCCCGTGCCTTTGGGTTCCGCTGCTCCGTTCCGGGTCTTTGTGCCGCGAATGCGGGCAATTCTCTTGGTCTCTATGCCGCGTTTTTTGTTTGTTTCTGTTTCTCTTTTAAATTAAATGCCAATAAATTTGCATTTTTTTTTCGAGCCACACCCCCCGCCAGCCCCGCTTTTCCCTTAGCAGCAATTGCTCTAAGTGCGGAGGAAGGGGGGAAAGGAAAAAGTGTCATTTGCTTTGGGCACTCGTGCCTTCGATTTGGTTTACTTTCATTTCGTTTGGTTTGGTTTTGGTTTCGTTTCGTTTGGTTAGAAAAGTTTTTCAATTCCCAAACCCACACACACAGGCACAGAATGACCAAGTTTTACAGTCGCAAATAAATGTTGTTAATTTGTTTTAATTTCGTGCACATTTATTTGCTAATTTCCCTGACAAGCCAGTCCAAATGGAAAATGGATTTGGATTAAAATAACTTTGGTTCTGGGGAAACGGAATGCCTGCCAAGGTTATGTGTTTTGTTTTCCAAACAATTAACCGCGACAACTCGAGGAAAGTAATTTTTGGGAGAGAAAACAGGAAGAATTATGGTGGGGTAGAAATTAAATTAAAGAAAATTAAATCATTATCCATCCAGGCAAGGGAAAATGGCAAGCTAACTAGGCTAGTTTTCTATACAAATAAAATCATATTTCTAAGTCCCTTTCAAAAGAAGTATTTTCTGATAACCCAAATAATATAAATTAGAAAATATCTTTTAAGTTTATTATTTAAAAAAATAAATATATATATAAACGATTCACACATTTCAACTCTTATGTTTGAAGGAAGTCCTATCACTCTCTATATCCTTCTGCCTTATCATTTGATGCATCTTGTCGACATGGCTAGGATCCAATTGCTCCGTGCAGCCATAATATAAAATATCGGAGATCAATTTACGGGCTATAGTCCTTTGCCTATGGGATAGTTCCTCAAATTGATGACCCCAAGCTTGGGTCAAAGCCTCCGTTTCACTCAATCGCTGTATGGAGGAGGATTTTTCCTCGGGAATTTCCGGCAAAGTGGAAAAAGCGTAGTTATTTTCCAGGCTGACCGACTTGGCAGGCGAAAGGCAAGGTGCCGGGGAAAGCAGAAACTCCTCCTTGATCTCCACAAAATTGTCGCATTTCGGAGGCGATTGAGTTGCCTCCGAATTAAGGGACATTGGCTTTAATTTTAATTTATTAAATTAATATAATATATATATTAAAATGGGTATATACCAACCTGATCCCCATCTTCTTCTTCTTTCGAAGACTGTTGCGATTCCGTACACCCCTGCTCCACTGTCCTTTGTTTCCTGGCACCTTTATCCTGGCCCTCGAGGAAGCTCAAGAGAGGAAAGTACCACAAATTGGACTTAAAGGTCTCCCCTGCGGCCAAACAAAGATCCCGATGACGCAAATCCCGCCTGAAGTTGGTGCGAAACGAATTGATCTTCCTGACCACCAGCAAGCGGTTGGCATCCGGCTCCACCTCCCTCAGCTTCAGCACCAGCTGCTCATAGCCGGCGCTCTTTAGCTCCCGGCAACAGTAGTCGGGACTGTGGACCCTCCAGACGGCCGGAAGGGATCGATAGAGGAGCAGGAACTCTGTCCAGAACTGGCGGTTGCGTGAATTCATCCCTCAAGTGTCCGTTGCCAGCGAGAGAGCTTCAGATACTGAGCTACCCAAGGTTCTTAGCGCAATATTGAATGCGCAATCACGAGAAATTTACGAAGAGAGCAATGCGACACTGAAATACATTACTAATTTAGAAATTATAATTTAAAATTGTACAAAATTTTATATTGAAATTAAAATTTGATAGAAATTGTATGTATTTTTATTTATAATTTTGAAAGAGACTCACTAGTTATACGCTTTAATTATAGAAAAGATTTCAAAACAATTTGTTAAAAATATGTATGGCTATATTTATTTATTGGGTATTTTATTTAGTTTATACATTTTTCAGTTTGTAAATAATTTAAGGACATATTAATAAATCTATAAAGAGAAAGTCATAAACCATTTTAATTGGAAGTTAATAATTTTTATAAAATCTGAAAAGTGTTTTTTAGGAAATAATTTCAATATTAAATAACCAAATAAATTAAATTTTTTATATATTACAAAATGTACAATTTATAGAGATTGTTTATTTGTATATTTTACAAAATATACATTCTTAAAAAAGTGTAGGCAATATTTGGTTTGTTAATATGAAAAAATTTGCTTTAATAACAATTTTTTTTTTAATATATATTATTTTTACGGTGCAGAAAAAGAGAGCTTGCTTGCTGTTTGTGCAAGCTGAAGCTTTGATTGTGCCGCTTTTCGCTGATTACGTGGCAGGCGACTCCGGCTGAAAGGGGGTTCGATTTCAACAGCCGTTTTCCCTCCTGCAATTTCCACTCAATTTTTTTTCGAACATCTGGAGTGTTGTTTTTTCGCCCCGTTCTCAATTTGCACAAACAATTCTCGTTGCTGTTTGTTATTTCTATATGCAAAAACGCACACAAACACATTACCGCGAACACAATATTATTGAATATTTTGCGAGAACTATCTTATGGATCGCATAGGCGCCATTGACGCGCTCTGCTCACAAAAATATTATTTCGAATGGCTGCCAAGTAAATTGACGCAATCGGAATGGAAATGTAAATGTACTCTGAATAAATTTTGGGTGCACTTTCCATTGTCTTTTTATAATTTACGAGTTTGTTTTTGGAAAAGAGTACTTATAGGTTTATAAAATTAAATAGAATAGAATTGGGAGATAGTTATTGGGTCCTTTAAAGTATAAAGTATTTTATACCCGTTTCAGGGTATTATAATTCCATTCAGAAGCTTAAAAGTCATGAAAGGAGTCATTTTCGATCCCATAAACCACATATATTCTTAATCAGCATTAAAAATGGAGTCAGTCTAGCCATGTTTTGGCCAAAAAAAAATTTGTATGCATTTTTTTCAAAATTTGATAAGGGGTTATCATTAAAATTTTCAAAAATTGGCAAAAATTTTGATTTTAACAAATTGAAAATGCAGTATGCAGATTTATTATTTTCCCCTATTTTATGCGTGGCTTTATCGTAAGTAAATTGTCGCTCAAAGTTATTTGGCGAAGGCAAACAGTCAATATCGAAAGTATTGCAATCCCCTTTCAAGAGCTTCGTCTGGCTTCCGTTTCCGCTTCCTTGCCCGCTGCTTCCCCTTTTATTTTCTTGTTCTTTTTCTCGTCCTTTTTTCCCATTCCTTTTGCCTTTTCTTTTTATGCCATTCTGGTGTTTTTGGTGCTGTTGTCCGTTTCGTTTACATCAAGTAATTGAAATAACGTTATTTACATGACAAATGCCAAATATTTGCAAGGATACAAATATTGATGCCGCGAGCACATTTAAACATGAAAGCAAACAGACGGACTCGAGTCCAAGTCCGATTCCGATTCCGGATTCGAGCTGCTGCCGCCAGGACGCCCCCTCTCCCAAGGATAAAGACATTCTGCACTTGCTTCAATTATGCGTAAAAGGGGAGAGGGGACAACAAGGACATTGAGGGAAGAGGAAAGGAATGGGCCAGGGGAATGGAATTGAAGTGAAACTAAAGCCTTTTGCAAATAGTTGTTAAAATATGTCAATAACCTTGCCATTTACTGGACCGCCCCGCCCCTGTGTCCCGCCCCCCTTTGAGAGGTCCCAGAATCAATAGTAAAAGCTACCCCCGGACAAGAATTTCGGACAGGACATTGGCGACGAGGTTGATGGGCAGAGGCACTGCTAGAAAAATTTATACAAAATATTTTAAATATATTTTATATATATTTCATATATTTTTTTTAATTATGTAAACAAAATATATATCTTAAAGTCGACAGTGTGGTCTGTAAATATTTCTAATAACCCTTTTATTTTAATAGTTTTACTAGAAAAAAAATGTAAAAAGTTTCTGTTTGGTTTCTTATAAAATGGCTTAAGTTTCACATTAAGGTTTACATATTTATCCACAGTGTAGTATACAGAACCGGAGGCGTGGGCACTACTGATGCACAGGAAAAGCGACAGAAGGGACGAAGGGTGAAACGTGGCATACACGAATAAGCGCAGAAAATGTTTAATTAAATTCCGGGACACATTTGGCATGTTACATTGCTTCGGTCCGACCACAGCCGTATCCGAACTCGGGACTCAGGGACCAGGACACGAAAACGAGGACTAGGGACCGGGACTAGGGGGGGGCTGGACTCATTGGCAAATTGCAGAATGCTGGCACTACATAGTGGCCCTGTCTCCTGTCCTCCTCCGGTTAACCGAATGACTGAAACAGAAATTGCAATAAAAATACCGAAACGTAGCAGAAATTAAGCAAAGCAAATTATGTCGTTGCCTAAGCTATTGACATTTTCCTTGTTTTCCTTGCCGTTGCCTTGTTTTTCCTGCCACGGCGAAGGGGGAAAGCCTCAACAAGCTTTCCACGTTGCGGTTGAGGTCACCACGTTGAGTGGTGTTATATTCCTTAGTGGTTTTTCTCCTGAAGAGGATCCTCGGTCCTTACAAAAATTGTAAATGCACTAGTAAACTATGTTTGTATATAAATTTAAAGTATTAAGCAGTTTTAGCTACTCAATATGGTGTTTTTTAAGACATTTTAAATGTGGTTAAGTTACTTTTAAGACATTAGTTTTTTGTTGTAATTAATTAAATATTTAAGATTTCAACTACATGGTTTATATTGAAATATATTTTATATTTATATAAAAATCAACCTATAATTCTTACATTTATGTGTCTTAAAGCCAACTAATAGCTAGTTCCCTTGGCCAACTTAGAAACCATCTCTCGCCAGCCAATTAGGAATATAAATTTCTACCCCCAAACCTTCAGATTTTACAGCCCCCAAAGAGCGGAAAGCAGAAGGAAAAGAAGAGATGATTTAAGTGCATTTTCTTAGGGATTTTCCGGGGTCTGTAACGTGCAATCAAATGAGCGTCTAAATTGCTCATTTCGAGGCTGTAACTCATCCGAGTTGGGCATTCATAAAAACCCTATAAGTATAGGGTATATGATTCTGGCCAGGTCGTTCTCTCTGGACCCCCGTTTATGGGATGCCATTCGTAGAGATGGCCTTTTAGAGGCCGGGTCCGGGCATTTAGGCCAGACTTTTACGATCTCAACTCCGGGCCGACGGTCAGTCTTAATGATTGATAAACCACACGGGACCAATCAACACCAAAGACGGGCACCCGAAGGGCTCTCTGGAAAATCAAATCTGCGCGGTCATCCCATTTCATCTCATCTCTTGAATCGTTTCCTATGCAAACTAAAAACTGAAATCGTCTCGTGCTATATACCCATACCCCCCCTCCCGTTCCCCTGCCTTTTGAGATGCACATCAAATTGGCTAAATTGTCGTGAGGCTCAGGCTCTGACTCTGGCCGAGGGTTTGAGGCAGCATCCAGGGGACTGGGATTGCTCCTCCTCCGCCTCCTGCTCCATGGCTTCGAGTGGCTGTAGCTGTGGATGGGTCTTGTTCGTATACCAGTTTCTTTATTACAAAAAGGGGCTTGGGTCAAACCAACAACCGCAGCTACAACATCAACAATCGCGGTCGACAGCGACGACGTCGTAAAAGAAAACAATATTGTAAATAAAGTTTAGACTTTAAGCCAAAACTGGTTTTGAAAACCAGCGAAAACAAGCAAGGGGCTAGCTCAAGGGATCGACCGGAGGGATACCTTAAAAATAAAGTTTGATTTTTGAAAAGAGATAATGTTAGTGTAAATATTTTAATTAAAAAAACATTTCTTTGTAAGCTTACTAATTTTTGTATATTTTTTAAAAATTAAGTACATTTTCTGACTGATTTGATCTCATTTACAATTAACAAGGATTTTATTTTATGTTTAATTAAAAAACGTGAAAGATAAGTTGGTCATAAAAATAAATATTTATGGCTAAGTTGTGTCAAATTTTTGCTTCAATAAATCTTTAAAAATATAATATTTCGGGTACCTTTATTTTCTTAAAAGTTTTATTCATATTTTCAGCAGTTAACTTTTCTTTAAAATATTCTTCATATCTATGCTTAAATTATATAAAATTCTTGTATCATTTAAAGTCAATTAAAACCCATTTCCAGGGTATGAAAAACCAAACCTACGAAACATCGTGACTTTGTTCGTGTTGTTATTGTTGCTCCTGTTGGTCTTTGATGACTTTTTAACAAAATTCGGTGCTGCTGGCTGCCACTGCAATCGCTGGGAGTGTTTCGAATTATAGCTTAAAATGGTGCGATATAAAATTGGAAACCATATACAAATTTTTAATTACAAAAATCCCTTGAAATAAAATCAGAATATAAATCTCTAAATATTTAAGTATTTATATCAGTTTTTAAATCTTTAATTTAAGAAATTGTTATGCCATTTTAATAAATTTATAAATTAGTATGCAAAATTATTATATATTTTAATAGTATTTATAAAATAAATCTCAAAATATTTAAGTATTTAAATTACTTGCCATATTTCCATTTATTGCTTTTGAGTTTTTGTTTTTTTTACGAAAATATATCTGAATGAATTTTTAAATGATTATAAAAAATTGTTTTTTGGTTTATTTTTATGTAAGCATAATTTGTAATATTTATTTCAAGTTTGAATATTACGATTTTTTTGTTATAAAATTAGTTAAAAAATGGTTTAATATTTAACAATAAAAATTAAGATAAGTCTTTAGAATAAATACATTTTTATACAGATTTTATTTGATTTAATTCTGTGTTGACAAGATTTAATTAAAGCTTCCTCTATATTAATTCCTCCAAAGAACTCCGATCTTTTCTTAACCAAGAGCATACAGATTTCGTTTCGGGGTTTATTTCGAAAACTTTCTTGTTTTATTATAATTTTCTTTATTTTTTTATTTGTTGTTTTCGTTGATTTTTTTATTATTTTTGTTATTTTTTTTTTTGTGTTACCATAAAAGCAGTTAAACCACAAACCAGATCCATAGCCGCAAAACTTCTTGTTCATAAACAACAGCAACAACAACGGCCGGACTTTGGGACAGACTCTTTGTTGTTTGGCTGGCCGAACCACTTTGGTTGGTTAGTTGTTGTTGCTGCCGCTGGTGACTTGGAGGTTTGTCTCGGGCCTCAGCCTCAGTCCCTGCTGCTCCCCCTCTTCACCCCTTCTTTCCTCACCCCAGCGGAGTTTGGGCCAAACACCATAAACATAAAACAAATCTATGACACGAAACAGGTCTGCGACGACGGGGTCTTCTGGCCCGCAGAGAGAGATCTGATTCGAGCAGAGAACTAACCTAGGTCTAGGAACGGGTTCCATCCAGCTTGGCTTGGTCTTATTTTTTTCCATTTTTTTTGTTCTGTGTGTGTGCTGTTTTTTATGCACATGTTTATGGGTTTTAAGATAAAAACTATTATGATTGGTAAAACGTGCAAAAAAAAAAGAAGTAAATAATAAAACAAAACAAAACAAAACCTAGAAACAATCTTGACAGCTTCGCAGCAATGGAGATGGAGAGCATTTGCACTCCAGCACACGACTCAATAGGTAGATATATATATACCATATATCTGTTAGATCTGAATATGTGTCTGTGAAATTTATGCCCTGGCATAATTAACTTCAAAAATGATCTCATAAATTCATGTCGCGTTCTCAGTCTGATATTGTTTACATACAAATATCGGGTCTAAGTTCTGCCAATGCGACGACAATGTGCGATCTGGGATCTGGGATCTGGTATCTTGAAGTGGAGCACTGAAGCAGTGCACTTCACTCCACACCAGATTGACCAGTTGGAACTGGCTGAAGCCGAAGCTGATGCTGAGGAGCCTCTAGAGCTTTCGAATGGTTCTCATTACGGTTTCCTGTTATGGGCAGTGAGATGTCCACATTCGGCCGAGTGATAAACTTCAGCCATGGATAGTGCCGCAGCCATCGATCACGATCCACGGCCATCTGGATCTGTTCGGAATCTATAAGTAGTGCCGAACGTGTGAATCTTTCGCCTATAAATTGTTTTTATTTAAGCCATGAAACCGCATGAAGTGAGGAGCATTGATATCCGGCAAAACAAAGCCTTAAAATATAGGCCATTAAGGTTTAATAGGTAATTATGGGAGAGAGTTAAGGGGAGTTTTATTGTTTTATTTTTTCAGGCATGGTTTTTGGTATCATTTTTGCTAAAAAAGGGTTTTTTTCCGAAGGCAATCAGCTGACTTTTTGGTATAGATTTATAAGTTTAGACTATCAGCCAATAAAATTCTTTAAAAACAAATTTTGTTTGTGTGCAAACTTTACCTATTTTTATAATAGTTTGTGGCTGAATTTTTAAAATATAAAAATTATAAACAAAGTAAATAAATAAACCTACTTCCTCTTCACCACTTCAATTTCCAAATACAAACTCTCTTCCGATTTATTCCCTACTCAATCCAGAAGGTAGGGTCTTGTTCTTGGCTTCCTCCTACCCCCGATTTTTTTGGAACCCAATCAAGGGGCTACACCCCTGCAGCAATCGAGCGGAAAACGAAGAGCGAGGAGGAGGAGTCGACGGTGAGGCACACAGCATAAACTGCGACTTCCTGAATTTAAAAACGCATTATCAAAGGCACATAAATAAAGGTCGGCGGCGATCGACAGGCGGCCGTTGTCGCTGCCAATGGGGAGAAATCATTGAACGAAATCGACATTCGGCACCGGGAATAGTAAAATTTATTGCACTTTTTCCGCTGCAGCAATCCTTTGTCATGACAAAAAAATACAATAAAAATAAAGACGAAAAAAAACCCAACCAACGCTCTGACCCAAGCAGCAGCAGCAGCAACACTTTCAACTCCAATTCGAGAAACAATGAAAACTCTTTCAAATGCAGCAGCAGCAGCAGCGAAAACAAAACGAGAAACACATTAAGCCGAGACCAAAAAAAAAAAAACGCAAAAAACAAAAAAACAACAAAATCAAAAATAAAGAAAAAACATTTTTCACGAATTAACGTGGCCAGTGAAGCCGAACAGCAAAGGTTTTTTATAATTGATTTCCTGCGATTGCAGAGCAAACGAGAAAGAAAAGCCTTCAACAGCAGCAACTAAATTACACAGGAAAAAAGTTTATAACAATAAAATTCAATTTATAAAACCAGGGAAAGATTAAAGATGAAAAGATGCAACATAAAGTTATAAATAAAAATATATTAATGTTAAAGCAGAGTCTTTCAAAGTTGTTGTATATTTGTAATTTTCACAGATTTCTTTATAAATATTTAGATATTATATTTAAATAATTTTATTTATTAAAATTAATAATAAATTAATTTATTTCAGGTTACTTTTCTATATTTTCTCTCTGTAAATCCAGCAACCTGAGAGCAGGTCCACACCAAATCGGACTACGACTACCGTGCAAACCCATTTCGCAGTTAACAGCGCAACAAATAAAAATAAATTATACCAGCCAAAAGAAATAGCACAAAATATTGTTGGGTTAAAGCACAACAACAACAACAATATATATGTACACACATTATTTTATTTGTATGCAAGTTGTTGCATTGCCACAAAGAGAAAATCATGCCGCAAACAAAGGATGAAAATAGAGAGAAAGGTGAGCTAAGAAGGTTAAAAATCAGGCATAAAAGTGAAGTGTTATTAGCCAGTTATAAATGGAGTTTAAGTATGCTTTAAAAAAATATATATAACCAGAGGATTTTGAGAGGGAAATTAATAACCATATCAGGAAGAAAGCTAATAATTAATGAAAGCCTTTTCAATGTATTGTTTTGCCAGTTAATTGTTTTAAAAAATGAAAGCCCAAATAGAGCCTGACAAATTTAATGATAAATAAAAATAATATTAAATTATTTAAACAATTTTATACATTATATTTTTTAATAAACTCCTAAAACTGCCAGTTACCTGACTTCAATACATTTTATAATATATCCACGAAGGATCTTAAGATAGATCCTTAGTTAACTTCTCAAGATAATTCTTTAACAATCTTATTTTTTTGTGGGTACCTGGGCAACACCTTAGGGGATGCTGAGAAGGCACTTGGTCTCACGATCCAGGGATGATGCTATGGGACAGATAATGCCTTAGATGACCCATATCAAATCGAAACTCCCTCACATATACATTGTACCGCAGTCAAAAAAAAAGGTTAACAAAAAATTACAAAAAAAAAACTGAAAACTGAAAAAAATATGGGGAAAAGAAACGCTGAAAAACAACACAACAATAACAAAGTGGAAGGAAAAAAGTACGACGACCATCAACACGATCATCAACGAGAACCATAAATAAGACTTAAATGGCATAAAAAAGGCAAAGCAACAACAACAATAACAGCAACCAAAATACAACAACAATGGTGAGTGCAATCAAAACGCAGGCCATAGCCATTACACCAACAACAACAACACAACGATAACTACAACAACAACCATCAACCGCAGCAAACAACTGAAAAGAAAAAGCAGCTACAAAAAAAAATCCAACAAAAATTATCAACAACAACAACAACTATAATAATAACAACAACAACAAGACAAAAAACCATACGAAGTCAACGTTATATATCGGGCTATAAAGGCAACAAAAAACCGCAGCAAGTCAGCCGCACCTTCGAACCCACACACACATCCACACGTACCTGTATAATCTCGGTTACTATATATATATATATATATATATATATATATATATCTGATGCCTCTGTCTGCTTCCTCTTCCTCATGCTCCGACTTCGACTTCGACATCAACTCCAGAGCGAGGAGCCTGCAGCGTTTGGGGATCAGGCGACCTGAAATGACGAAAAAAAAAATAATAAAAATAAAAAAATGGGTAAAAGAAAATACAGAATTTACACCGAAAATCCCACATACTTTTTTTTGTTATTTAATAAATTTAAAGATCTATATTATCATCATCATCATTATATTATTTAATAAATTTAAAGATATATATTTTCATAATAACATCATAGGATGTAATCAATTTAAGTTAAGTCCTTTGTAATTTCTTTTAATAATTTACTTTTGACCCATTATATAATGTTATTAACATAAAATATATTTTATATTATATTAAAAATTATTTAATTAAATAAATTTACATATTTTTAAAGCTCCTGAAAAAGTACTTCCATCCTTGGAAAGGGTATTAACAATCACAGCGAGCGACGGACGCGTGTTGCTCTGCCGTATCTTTGACTCAATCTCGAGGCAGCCTGGCTGAAGCCGTCTTGGATCCCGGAGCTCCATTCGATCCGCAGCATGCATCCCCCTTTTGGCAGCCTCACCAGCACCCCCCGTGACGGTCCTCATAGTGGTTCGGAGGGTGGGGCGATGTTGGGGCGGAGATAATGCCAGGTGAGTGCTGAGGGCGGCGATGATGAACCCTCACATCCAAAGGGGGCGGACGGCAGTTTCGTTTCGCTTCGAGTGGAGTGGAGTGAAGCGAAAGCCAGGAAATCCTTCGTTATTCAAAGATCAGGTATATGGTATAACCTGAGCAATTAAAATACTCCGTTTAATGCCATAATTTAGTGGCTTAATGCCGAAACAAATGGAATAGATAAATTAGCCTGGCGCCGGACAATCCTCTGAATATTTATATGTCTGCTAAACGGAGATTTCGGGTATTTTCAAGCTTTCTAATAACAAAAAGACAGCCCAACTGAGTGTGCTAATTTATGCAAGAATAAAGATGAATGCATAAATAAAAGAGTGCTGAAACTAGCAAAAAAATATACATATAACTTTAACCAAAAAAGGAAATATATAAAACACAATTTACCCTTTGAAAGTCTTTATAAAAAAATACAGGAAAGAGGTGATTAATCCTTTTAGGGAAGTGAAAGAAAGTTTGAGTTGTTTAGAACGAGTTTTATCGTCAATATCTAATGATGTCACCTTTTTGTAAGACCCATTCTTTAGGGTATCGAAAACGGGTCCGAGGCTGGTAAACAATGCTTGTTTGTTAGCTTGACTGGAAGATTGTTTTGCAGACATAAATCTCAAGACCAACAGACAGTCCAAGTGAACAGATGTGGACCAAAAAAAAAAACACTATATATATGTATATATACCAGGGAGAACCCGCAGGGTTAGAGGCGACCCAGACACAGGTCCACCATAAATTCTCTGCTGTTTCATCGAGTAAATTGAAAATTGGTTTATAGCCAAAGTGCTTAGGGGTTTTAGACCAAAAATATAATCGATCTTGGGTTTCTTTCGGTTTAAAGTTAGGGCATTTTATTTAGTATGGGCTAAACTTGGATTAAAATGTGTAATAAATTAGCAGAGATATTTAAAAATAATTAATAAGGTTTAAAGGCAATTTTAGATACAAGAGTTTCTTTTAATACATATTTTATATTTAACTAATATTAAAGAGGTTTATTAAATAATATAGAAATAATATTAAAAAGGTTTAAAGAAAATTTCTGCAATAGTTAAGTATTATATGTACTTTAGGTTTATTAAAAAGAAATAATTAAAAAGGTTAAATAAAAATGTCAGATTCTTTTTAAAATATATTTTTTAACAGAGGTTTATCCAGAGCCTTTACTTAACATTTCTGGTTTATATTAATATATTATTTAATGCACTGCAATGTCTCATTAATTAATTGGGTTTTAATATAAAATTAATAATAAATAAGCCCTTTCACTTGTCTTCTTGAATTCCTCATTTGTTTAATTAATTTTTGTAAGGTTAAGCCTAGTCTTATATTTCTGAAAAACAATAAACAAGAAGTTCCTACTTCCAAATTTAAATTAATGTTTTTAATATATTTAAACTGCTATAATTTCTATTTAAAATTTTCAAGTTTTAAATTATTTTCTTAATACAAAATTAACCATATTTAATTGCTTCCCCAATTCTAAAACTCTTGTTAAGTGTATATCGTCTTCGGTTTTCTTAGCCCCAAAATTCAAATTTTTTGTTTCTTCTTATTTTATCTTATTATTTTTTTTATTTATTTATTATTATTATATTTGGCAGACACTTGAGTAAGGTTTGACTGTCTGCGCTACTCGCAGAGTGTCTGGCTGGCTTATGTGTTCATTTGTTTATCGTCGCAAAACCAGTTCTGCCCAGATGAAGTTCTATCGTAATTGCGTATAACTTTAAGTACAATACATTAAGGTCTAATTGACAGACAGACTGGCAGCCCAAAGGCACAGCCCCCTCCCGAAACACCATCATCGAAATGGGATAGAAGTTGGCTGCTCGTGTTTGGCTTTTGGGATTTATTATATAAGCATGCGGAATTACGTAAGCACTTGTCGAGCAGTTGCCTTATGGCATTAAGTAATTCTTTTGGATCTCCGGACGATCTGAGCCTGAGTCACTCAATGTCGGGGTAATTACAGCCCTATCAGAGAATTGATTGCCATCAGGGAAGGGTTTCTACAAAGCGATCATTTCCTGGAGTCTTTATGCCTTTTGTTTTCGTGCATGGAGAATTGATTGGAGCTAAGGTAATTGCAATTTGGTTTAAGTCCAGAACGAGAAGATTTACTAGACTTTTTAGTAGAGAAAAGAAAAGTTAAGAACTAGCATTTCAGTTGAGAAAAATGTCTCCTTGGGGAAACAGTATTTTCTGGTTTTTACTCACCACAAGCCTAAACTGTTATGGATCTTTCAGAGACCACAATATGTACCAACACATTGAACTGAGCTTTGATCACCTGCTTCGCTTAGCTGAACTCTCGGAAGTGGATCATCTACGTTATATAGTGCAATCTCTTGCCATACAAAGAGTAGTCGATACTCCAGGACATACCAAGGTGCGGGATTATATAACTCAATTCATGGAGAGGCTAAACTGGCAGGTGAAGCTCGACATATTCACGGAAAAGGTACCCATTTTGGGTTATCTCACCTTTATGAACATTGTGGCTAGACAGAATCCCAAGGCCAAGAGATACTTAATGCTGGGCTGCCACTATGACAGCAAGTATTTTCGGGATTTTGAGTTTGTGGGTGCCACAGATTCTGCAGTTCCTTGTGCCATTCTACTGAATCTGGCCGATGCTCTGAAGGATCAATTGAAAAAGTCTGATCTCAGTTTGATGTTTGTCTTTTTTGATGGCAAAGAGGCCTTTGGGAATTTGACCAAGGAAAATTCCCTCTATGGCTCCCGGCACTTGGCTCAACGTTGGCGACAGTTGGTAGACCGTATTGAGCTCTTTCTATTGCTGGACATGATTGGCGCTCCAAATTCATCCTTTAAGCTGCTTAATAACGAAACTTTAGAGTATTACCAAAGGTTGGTTGAGCTGGAGAAAAGGATCGTTAGAACGGGAATTATTCAGCGAAAGAAACATGTTTTTCTCATGGACCAAGGCCTGGATGTTAGGGACGATCACTTGCCATTCTTGGAAAATGATGTGCCTGTGGTCCATCTCATTGCTGATAAGTACCCTAAGGTGTGGCATAAACCCGATGATGTGGAAAAGAACATAGACTACACGATTGTGGAGCAAGTGGATGTGGTCCTGCGAATGTTTATAATGGAGTTTATAGGCTCAAAGAAGTCCTCGAAATCTACAGAAAATACAGAACTTAAATATATATAAAAAATATTTTAAATATTTAGAACAAATTTTTTTTGTAAATATTTTATTAAATATATATACATATATATATTAAAGCTATCTTTAAAGACCCAAAAGGTTAGCTCTGTTATGAACTCTTTTTTTTTGTGTCATTCTTAATTCTTGACTTCAGCTTAACCACAGCATTCAGTTTGTTATTTTCAGCATATCCTGGCCACCGAATCATATCAAATTTCCATCCATCCGCACCCGTTTTCCCAGCCTCCCCCCCTCAAGTCCAACCCTTCTCCGATCCCCCGGGTAAAAGCCATCAGGCCAGGGGCAACACTCGAAATTTATGTACGCTGCCGCCGCTCGCTGAAAGCAACACGAAAGTTAATTAAACTTGAAAATAATAAAAGCAAAGCGGAACAGACCAGAACAGAAGCGGCGGCAGAAGGATCTCGATGTGGATGTGGATGTGGCTCTGCGGCGAGTAATGAAACACAAAAAGTGTACATCACAGCCAGCGGGCACCAAATGGCGGACACGGGCCCTGGCAATGGCAGGGAATACATAAAAAAAAAATATATATATACATAAAGATATATATGTACATATATATTATATGGGTAAGGTGCGGAGGTCGGTGGTCATCATTAGCATATCGCCGACAGCGGCGCGAAAAAGGGTTCCCATTTGAAAAGTTAATCGCCAGCTGATGCTGCACTGCGATTGCGATGGCGATTCCGAGTGGGGCAGGGCGACGATGACTGCGTTGACACTGACAGCCACCCAAAAAAAAAAAATAAATAAAATATAAAAAACAGCAGAGAAACCTCGGGAAGCCCGAAGTCCTAGCCTCCCGAAAAACCTACCAACACGCCCCACCGAAGGCCATATCCCTGTCGTCGGACCTTATCTGCGGAGTGCAATAAAAACGGACAATAATTAAAACTGGCAAATAGAAATGGCACACAGCGGCAGCATACACTTGAAAAAAAGCAGATTAAAAATATATATATTATGTAATTAAAAATATAATAATAATAAATGAATTCATTGACCAATAACTGTTTAATTCTAGAGTGCATTTATGTGGTTCACGAGTAAAATTTGCTTTAATTTATTAAATACAATAATAAATATATTAAAATTGACAGAATTAAAATGAAATCAAGTTGAATTAAATCAGAAATGTGCCATAAACTAAGTCTATTGATTGAAATATTTTTTAGTGTTAATTCATCATTATTTGTTATGTGCATTTTTCATTAATTGCATTTTAATCTTTATTTATTGAAATATTAATTCTTCATTTAGTTGAGTATTTATTCCTCATTTAATCTTTTATTTTTCTTTATTTAATACCTAATCATCATTCATAGGAACCTTTCTTTTATAAATATCTAAACCGTCTTAATTTTCATTAATGGGATATTAGTTTTTTTTTTGTTTATTTCAATATTCTATCTGTAAGATCTGTAAGCTTAGTATTAATCATTATTTACGATACCTGATTCTATATTATATTTTTTTATTACATTTTCTTTATATCTTCAATTTAAATTTATTTTATTTGTAATTTATTCATGGGAATATTTATTTTTTTTACATTAAAAATGACTAATAAATTCATTGCTAACTTTATTGGTAAAAACCATTGCTAAATTCTTGGAAATATTCTTAACTAAGCTTATTTGTATTATTATTTATTATTAACTTATGAAATATATAGGTTATGAAAATTATTTCCGTTTACAAAAAGGAAAAACTCCTTTTAACTCTTTCAGTGCCCACAAAATTGATTAAGCCCAAAAGGGAAATTGTTCTTTTGACTAAATACTGATAGCATATTAATTTGAGCTGCCTCTTTTGTGACTTTCAAAGGATTTCCTTTGAATATATATATATATATATATTTTCAGATTATTCTTTTCTTTTTTAAAGTAGACACAAAGTTTGGGTATTACAAGTGCCACCGAAAATCTTGCCCAACATTCATTAACAGTCTGTGCCGTCACTTTGGCTAACCCTTTTCTGCTTAATCAACAAAAAAATTGTGTACTTACAAATACATATAATTCGTACAGTGCACGCCATATGCTTAGGTCACTGAAATCATAATGGAAAAGTAAAGGAAAATATTTTTATTCCTATATAAACAATGCTTTAGCTAGGGTTTTGAGGGGATTTATGAAATCATAAAATATATAAATCCTTTCTAATACCTTTTATTGTCTTGGCAACACTTTTAAACTTCTGCTAAGCACTGTATCTATGAAAAAACTTATCACATTTTCCGGTTTGGTCGCTGTTTGAATTACTGCAGGTCCGCATTTTCCTCCTGTTTTATTTTTTGCTTTTTTTTCCAAACAAATAACCGTAAAAATCTTTGCCATCCACATCAGTCGTAAAAAGGGGATTTCATTTTAATTACATACGAATTTCTTGTTTTTTTCGGATTCAGATTCAGATTCAGATTCAAATTCAGCTTCAGCTTTTTGCTTTTTGGGTTTTTTGTGTGTGCCCAGTGAATGGGTGCGAGTGCATCGGCGGATGATATAGTAGGAAGGGAGTGAGGCCTAACCCCCTGAGCTGAGCTTCTTTGTGAAACGCTTTCCGCCGTGTGTTGACTTTTATAATTAAGCCTTTTGTGTACATTTCCAGTTGACGGCATTCCCAGGGGGGCGGGGCGGGCTGGCAAACAACCCCTGAGTGGTGCTCACCTGGCCATGTTTGGTGGAGGAGCATCATAAAAAGGATTAATTGTGCGCAATTAAAGAAAATATATTGCCAAGTTTGTGGGCCCAAGTTTTCTTTCGTATAATATATACATATATATATATATATATTTTATTTTTTCCGACACGGATTCGAAAAGTTTTGGTCCATTGAATTATGCAAAATCATTTAAATGCGTCGCCCCGAAAAGTTTTGCCAACATTTCTTCGGCGACTTAACCACTTTGGCATGTGTCTCAGATTCTTATTGTTATTGTTCTTGTTGTTTGCCAGGGCTTAAGTTCATAATGTTCGTAGGAAAAGGGAAAAGGAGTAGCCGTAGAAGTGGGTGGTGTCCCCCAATAACAATTGCCTGGGTCGGCATCCCTTTCCCCTCCTTCCTTCCTTCCACATGCGTTCCCGGGTTAATTGCTCAAGTTCAAAATTAAAATATTTATTACAATGAAAAACTTTGGCACTTTCGCGACGCCAACATGATGAACAAAAGGCAGCTTACGAGTGAGTACCGACCGAGTATGGAGTACCCTTTCCCCCGTACTGGATGGGTGGGTTTTCCATACCCAGCCGAGCCGCAACCCAAGGCATCTCTCCCCACATGGGAGTTGTTTAATTTGTTTTCCGCTTAGTGATGTTTGCCCGTAAAGGGGGTGTGTGTGGTGTGCTGTGGAGACCCTTGAAAGGTGCCCTGTAACAATGGAACTTGTCATAAATTAAATAATTTCACAAGAGCTCAGCAGAGTGCCTGCTTCTAATTGACACACAAACAAACTGCAACTTCCTTTGTGTATTTCATTCTTATCAAGAAAAGAAAAAGGAATTATTTGCACTTGGGCTTGGCTTCAGCTTGAATTTGTAAATATTTTTCTCTCTTGAGGGATTTCAGGGATTTGTTTTTAGCAGAACAAATTACTGCTGGAGATAGGGAAGCTTTGGGAATTATAGATAATATAATACCCTAAAAGTTTATAAATATTATCTATTTTATATGCTGCCCTTAAACCCTTGCTTATTGAATTTCAAATTAAAGTCTTTTTTAGACTTTTCTTTGGATTTCTCCTAGCCTCTTAAGCATTTTTCCAAGCTGCTTAAACAGGAAATAATCCCTCTTGGCCTGCCTTTTGATTGATATTATTCCTGGCCCTGCCTTTGAGTCTTGAGATCTCTCCATTTAATAGGCTTGATTTCCCCCAAACCTCGATTAGAACAGGTGTTGCCTGTGGCCACGTTTCCCATTCCAATAAACTCGGAAATAAGGGGAAAATAAAGCGAACTGAACTCGTTTGCCAAATGCTTTAAAAATGTAACAGGCGGCGGCAAGGCTTTTTCATCAAAGTCCTTTTGCCTGGCTTCGGCCTCCTCTCGATTATCATTTGAGTGTATTGAAAATTTGAAACGCATGAATAGTCAGCCTAGATCGTCCTGGGGCCATATACATATATACGGAATGTATGTATATGTGTATTTGATGGGTCAGACAGCCACCGAGGGTTTATCTGCGCACTTCAGTTGAATTTTTCCTTCTTTTTTCCCCCCTTGGAGTGGGCGGATATGGCCAAACACATCCGCTGGCAGATGTTTTTCACATACCTCATAAGACACTCAACCAGGCAGAGGCAGAGACTGGGGTATACTCTACCAAAAATCAGGATTTAGTTTCTATTTTATTTAAGAAAAATAGTAATAAGATTTTAACAATTTTTACTGTTTTATTTGCTTGTTTTATTATTTTTTTTTTTTTAATATATTTTCATATATTTTGTATTGTAGGGTATCCCTTTATCGGTGAATTCTGGCGACTCACACTTGCAGCCATTAACTTTGACGGTGCTACGAATGAGCAAGAGTAGCGGAAATGATTTGGTAGCTCCAAACCCTGGCCACCGCACCTCCCCCCTTGGCACATTGGCGCAGCAAATTTTCATCTATGCTCACGTGTTTTCCGAGATTGAAAAGAGTTTTGGTTTTGATTCTTTTTAAATTTTTTTATTTTGGTGCCATAAACTGAAGTTGGCTGTATTATTGCATTTTGAGCTGCCTTTTAAAAACAAAGTAAAGTTATTCAATTTAGTTTACATTTTAATTCAGTTTGTTTAATATTTGTATATATTTTTATTGGAAATATATATTAGCAATCATTTCAATTTTATTTGTTGCTATTTTTTTATTTTACATAGTTTTAGCGACGTCGTCTATTTGGCTCCATAGATAGAATGCCGTAAAACAAACCTGCTAAAGCAACTCCTCTTGGAAAAGTCAATTCCTTAGTATTTTCCTTGATAATATCAACCAGGTTGTCCACATTGAGATCTGGACTCTCATCTAAATAAAGAGTATGTCCCTCAAAGGATATTCTAAAGACATTTTTGTCCTCCAGCAAGCTCTTTAAAAAAAAGTAAAAAATGCATATAAGTTTTGTTTTGAGAAATGCCGAGTCTGGCTAGTCTTACCGAGAAAATAAGAAGGAAAGACAGACCAACTATAAGCCGTACTATTTTACCCTTCGCGAAAAATTTCCCGATTAAATTGTAAAGTCCTTCGAAGAAGAACTCTAGAGCGAGGATCAAGACCAACAAAAAGACATCCGGTGGCTTAATCCATCCACAATTTACTGTGTACTCTGGGAGGCGTTTCTGTAGTTCTGCTGTTATGTTGTGATATTCCAAATAATCCCAATAATTGAGACTGTAATAAATATATTTTTACAATTAATTTGTAAGAAAATGTAGGCAGAAATCCAGAAATCGATCTCGAAACACATGTTTGCAAATATAATAAGACGTAAATTCTTGATTTTTGAGTTCAGATGTAACACTTAATTACTCACTTATAGCTTATGAAAATCACATTGAAAAAATATTTGAAGTATAATGCAACTAAGAGAGCAAACTCAATAACTAAAGCTTCCGAAATCATGGCGACTTTTCCCTGCAATTGCTCTCCGAAGACTGATTCACCGATTTGGGCACAGCTCAATTCTCTGGACTCCGCAAACTGCCAGCTGCTTAGAAATTAAAGCTACATAAGACCTCCCCACATTTGCAATTTCACAAAGTCAGCAAATCGATCGTAATGCAGCAATATGTCGAGCATATTCCTATTTCTTATTTGCCTATTCAGCAAAAAAAAAGTTGATAAATATTGTAGTATTGGTCACAAATGCGAGAGAGAAATGAGGTTCAGAGGGTTATCTCTGATTTTATATTTTATATTGAATTAAAATTAATATAAAGGCTTAATTTGTACATACTTTCTGAGAAGTATATTTATATTAAAAATTCTGTTGCCAAGCAAGTCGGATTTTAAGATTTAAATAAAAGTTTGAGTAAAAATTGTATCTTTTGTATATAATTTCGATAGCTATGTAAAACATTGATTTCTATTTTAACTTTAATTTTAATTTGAAAAAAAATTACACAGAAATACCTAGCAATTATTTAAATTAACTTCAAATTTAAATACAGATTTGCAGAATTAAATAAAACTCAATTTAAAAATTAATTTGCTTAAAGAATTAAATTGAATTAAGTATACTTTTTAGTAGTAAATGTATTAAATATTTTTTTTATTACTTAGAAACTTTATTTGTATTTATTTGAAGTAATATATATTTATAATAAATTTTCCCAGATTTATCTTGGCCTCGCTATTAGCTCAAATCTTGAAAAGAATTGTAATATTTTGCAGTAATTTTGTGTTTTTTTCATCAAAAATTATAATGAAATTCTTTATTTTTAGAAAGTAAACTTAAAAAATAAACCACTATTTATTTAATTTTTGCATTAAGTTTCCTAGAAGGGATAACTTTGATGTTTTTTAAACAACATTTTCTAGGTTTCAGCTTTGGCAGCGGAGATGCTGAAAATCCTATTCATTTCCTCCTAGCTCTAGTTTTTTTCTTGTTTTTTTTTGCACTTCTCCTAATCGTCATCATCATCATCATCCTGCGCGTTCGTCATTATCGAGCCAGAGTATTTCAGCTGTCATTACTTTTTATGGCCCAGCAACATGATGCACTTGCCTTGCCCCATGTGGTTGAGCCTGGGTGGGTGTGTGGAAAGCGGGGGAAAACAGGGGAGCTGGAAGGGCGGCAAGGGCCTAATGGTCGGTGGCAACGGGGGCGGTGTTTTGTAGCCGAGGCTGACTGGCAGTTAAAATATAATTTCAGGAAAGAAATCATCATAGAGCCCCAGCACAGAAGCCCCAGCCTCGAGAGGCAGTAAAAGTAAAACATCAAAGTGAATGCCAGCCTGTTTTCCAAGGGGTCTTAAGAGGGGGTTGTTGCAAGGAGTTGACTCTGCTACGCTTGTCACCGCTAGAGAACGCCGCGGGTGATGCGGGGGGGTGGTGGGTATAAAGGGAAATGGGGGAAAAAGAACGCATTTAACCAAAGTCCTTTTCCGTCCGCACACACGCTCATGGCACTGCCATGTTTCATTTTTCACTTATCTGCATGTGAATACCACAGAGAGAGAAAAATATTGTGTTTTCAAAATAATAATAAATATAATAGATATAATATTAAAATAGCTAATGGACTTGGGATGTTTGTCTTATAATTTTCTATTAAAAAATGGAAATAATTTAGTTTTTGTGGTAGACATAAATGTAATTTTTCCCATTTAAAAAAACATAGAGTACTTTCTATTATTTTCTTATTACTTTTCTGTTTAATATATATTACAAAAAAAATACAAAATTATATATAAAATCAGCTCAACATTTATAGAAATGTTTTCAGCTTACATTTTCCGCAGTGCCGAAACCAATCCTGCCCATCCCTTTGAGCTGGAAATTGTCAGCCGTTTGATTGTGTAATTGATTTAGCGGGGAAAACTCGTTCTGAACGAAAGTCTTTCACTGCCACTCCCCCCCCTTTTCCCACTCTCATGCGATCCGTCAATCCGTTTAAAGTCGTTGGCTAATTAAGTTACGTCCCAAAACGCCAGCAAAGTGGAAAATTAAGAGAGAGAGAGAGGGGAAGGAGTGTTCTGGCGAAAATATATCCAAAGGACTCGAATTTTTTTCCTGTTAACGTTCTGGTCATAAATGAGGCTTACCGTTCGTCAACCCAACCCTTGGCCACCACCCAACCACCCTCTCTCACCCCGCAATACAAAACGATTTCAATTGCGAGTCCTCGACACCAAAAGTTTACGATCGCTGCTGGTATTTTTTATTTCGGTCTTAATTTTTCACAATTTTTACACTGCCAAAGGTGTATAGAAACTTGAGTAAAGGTTTGCCAGTAAAAATTAGAAATTAAAACATTTGTAAGCTAAAAAAAAAACAAATATAATAATTAATTAGGCTTTGTAAATATTTTGGGAATTTAAACTTTTAAGCCTATTAAACAATTTATTTTAATTCTTTAATATTTTTAATTTTGAAAGTGTATTCAAAAAACAGCACTAATATTTTCCATCATCACTGCCTGGCGGGAACATTAATTTTAATGTCGTCGAAAGGCGTTTAAAATAATTTTTTTTTGAGGGAAATATAAAATATAATTCAGTCGGTCGGTCGTTAAAAAATAGACACCAGCCGTGTTTACCTATAAAAAGTGGAAATATATATATGTATATATAGAACGGTAGGTAAATGCTTCAATATCGGCAAAAAGAGTGACGGCTAAATGGGGGGAGCTTTCATTTGGAATTTCGGCATTTGAGCACGCGGCTTTTTATTACCGGGGACAATGAAACGGCAGAGTGGGCTCAAAGCAGCTATGGTCATGTCAGCACAGTGACGTGGAAAAGTCTCTGTCCCGCAACAGCCTCACCATAAAAAAGGCGTAAAACTCGAACCCACCGCAAATAGCCGGGAACCTGTGCGAACACACCATAAACAATTTTCCTAATCACATTTCACAATCGATGCAGATGCTCCAGATCGCAGAGTTTTATACATTGAAAATCCTATTTATTCATAAAAATAATAAAATAAATAAGAGCAGCATTTTAGTAATTGGAAAAGGCATATAAACAATCTATCAAACTTTATAATATATTTCTAAACCTATTCCCTGCAAACTACATAAAACACTTCCTCAATTTCCTGCTTAAATTTCCATTAAACAAATTTCAAAAAAATACTTTAAGACATTTCGCTAGCCTCAGTTGTGGTTTGTGCAACCTCCGAAAACACAGAGGGGAAATTAGCTTTTAACACCCGAAGAGAAAAATTGGTACCACAAAAAGTGGCAGCAATGGTGGCCAAGGGGGGGAGGGTGACAGCAGCGGCTTATTTGAAACGAATTTTAATTAAAATACAACGGAAAAGTTTCGTTTTCGACTCGGGCAGAAAAGTTTCCCTGACGCACACTTGAAGTTGGAAAAACCCAGGAAATGTCAGAGAGGACTCCCAACCCCTCCCCCCCTAGAGAAAATCAGAGCAATTCATTTTAAAAACCAAAAACCAATGAATGTGAATCATCATTCTCAGTCTAAAAGGAAATTAATTAGACTATCGATAAAAGTTTTAGGGGAAATTAAATAAATTAAGCAAATGCATGAAAATCATAAGCAACTCTTTGAGCTGATTTTTATTTTATAATCAAATCAGTTGAATTTGGGATGCAGGTGCTCCCATCTTCTCCAAAAGCTGAATATTATAGATGCGCTGCAATATAGACGGCCTGTACAGATGCCACATGAGGTACACGTAATCCGTATATGGAAACTCCAGATTATCTGCAAAGAGCTTCAGCAGGGCGGCCTTCATGGATATGCCAAAGCCACGCCGCCACACATAGTTATCCGCGGTGTACTCGAAATGCCGCAGGAAAAAGTACACAACCCAGATGCAGGCAGTGCGAATGGGTGTCATCAGGTACATGTACACCAGCCAATAGCCCACGACATACGGATAAACATGGGTAAATCCAGCCGCCGTGTACATTATCTGCCACTTGTAGCTGAAACCAAAAATCACCAGGTACATCATGAGGCACAAATGAAACATAATCAAGCTTTTGGTCACATGCGACAGCCGCCAGTGGGCCAATTGATGGGCTACATAAGCCGCCAACTGCATATCATTAAGGCCTGCACCCACCTGATTAGTGGGAAGATTTTCAGCATTTACATTCCTATTCAGCATCAGATTGTCGTGTATATCCAGGCGGAGGCAACAGCAGGCACCCATCACCCAGGCAGTGGGTCGGCTTAAGTAGAAAGTATTCACCACATAGACTTTTCCTATATACTTAAAGGAGTGCAGGACCACCGTCAGATGTTTATTCATTTCCGATGAATCCAAAAGACGACTCTTGCCCAGGCAAGGAACTCCAAAGATTCCCGTGATAAGGTGGATGCTGAAGGCGACAATCCCCAAGACCAGCCACGAGACAATTACGAAAACCCAGATTTCCAATTTTGCAAGCGTCACCAAAACTGCAGTTAATGGAATTACGCCAATCTTTTGAGAAATTAAGTCTATATATAGTCTTGATTTATCCAGAATAAAGAGATATTACCTGCATGAAAACCACAAAGAAGGCCAGGCCACATATTAGACCAACCAAAGGCATTGATTGCTTTGGATCAACATTGTATTTCGGATCCAAAACCATTTTCTCATAGAACAACGATGGCGTTTTCCGGATAACAATATATGTGGTAAATAGCGTCATAAAGACCACATTTAGCCAGATATTAGGGGCAAAGCGATACCAAGCCACAGTTATTTTCCATATGGCAGCCAAGGTACAAAGATACATATCCAGGCAGCTATATACAGTGTCGGCGCAATTATTGAACAACTCCAGCTTCACAAAATGATACGCCTTGTCTTTGGAGTTCTGTCAGTTGATTAATTATGTTTATGTTTTATTTATAAATAAATATATATATATTTTTCTGTACCTTAAACTGCTCCAGCGACATAACTCCTTCCATTTCAGGAGGCGGTGCTACGCTCTTTCGAATCAGCGCCAACTGGCGAAGGCAGAGTATGGCATGAAAGGTACCCTTAAGCAGTATCATTAGGCAGAGAAGGTGACGCAGGAATACAGGATCGTTGAAAGCCCACGCTTCTGGCACCATTTCCATACCAATACTATATCCTGAGATCGAAAGGGGCTCGCTGCGCGATGGGTCCTCATAGAGAGTGGCCATTCCTTAAAAGTTTATGTATAAATGCTTGAAATATGTTGAATATGTTTATGAATATAATGAATAGAATCTACCTGGTGACTGGTTAATATTTAAATTTAAATATTTTGGTAGATAATTAGTGCCATCCACTTCCTAACTTGAGTAAATTTCAAATACAAATATCACTTTTATCTTAATTCCCCTAAGAGCTAATATTACGTATACGAAGTGTTGCCTGTATGAAATTTCAAAATAATGATGCCAAGATATATATAGAAAATTTAAATGATTTCTTTATAAAATTAATATCTTATTCGTTAAGATCTATATACATTTAATTAATTTAATGATTTAAAAAAAAATATAATAATTAGAGTTAAAAATACATAGAAAAGAAATTTAATGTTTCTTTTTGAAAATAATAGAACCTAATTAAAAATCTTCTTTTTTATTAATGATTGTATATATTATTAATTAATGTAATAATAATACAAACTATATCGAAATCTTCTCCCTCAGGTATCTATATAAATATAATTCAAGTAATGATTTCTTTCGTAAAAAAACCAAAATAACAATCTCTTTTATCAAATTTTTTCACGCATTTAAATTTAATTAAAAATCAGCAACAAATTTTCTTTTTAAGTTTCTCAACGAAACTAAACCCGGACCGCCGTTGGTTGACAGTCAAAAATCAAACTTGTCGCCTTCACATTCTCGTAATCCCTGATCCAGGAATAAAAAAAACAGGGACAGGATTACGCCCCTGTCAGAAACCGGATGCTTACAACAAGCCAAAGATTATAATGGCGCCAAAGAAATTACATATGTGTGCACGGAAAAATCCTGTATATGTATGTGTGTGTGTGTGTTGGTGTACTTGCTGGGTGTAATGGTTCTTTGTAGTTTGTTTCGAGGATTTGAACTTCTTACGCCTGGCATATCAATAATGAGGCAAGGGCTTGGCGGGATTCTTGGGGGAATTGTGTTGCCAAGCTGGCTGCTTTGATGGTTTCGGTTCAGCGCCATTACTTAACCCACAGAGCCACACACTCGCACACCCTCGACCGCACACACGCACACACTCAAACACACACACTGACACAAATGCGCGAACATTCACTTGGCATCTCTAATTAGTAGAATTTAATCTTCACACTATGGCAACGTCAAACGTCCCGAACTGCGACCTCTCTCCTCTGAGCCCCATCCTTTCCATATAGCCACCCCCTCTGTATCCTTTATTCCGCCCATTGCGCTGCTCATTATGAAAAATTCCAAATTAAAAAGACGAGGGGAGTGGAGCATGCACAGGAAGAAATATAATGGAAATAGTGGGCTCAAATGAGGCATTAAAAGAGGTTTTTTTCTAATATTATATTATATATACAAATAGGTAAACAAATTTCGTTCAGACATGAATATATATCTATATCTAGGAGTATCCTTATAACTAAATAAAAGCAAAAAACATAAACTAAGATTAAGATTTAAATTTAATTTAAAATTTTTAATAATATTTTTGAGATAGTCTAGTAGTTTAAACTTTAAACTTCCAAGGATTTTTCCCAACACAACAAGAAACTGTATCCTTTGGCTAGCATTATTGATGACTGAATATCCTTAATATCCTCCTAGAGCTCTGTGACTACATTGAATTAATTAATTATTTATTAAACTGATGTGAAATTCAAAAGATGGAAAATGGCTAAGATCCTGGTGTTCCTTTTTTTGCTCTGTGCGGCACAAAGTAAAAGTTTCTCGCAAGAAGTAACGGCAGGATTTGCATAAATACCAGGACATGTGGGGGCGTGAGTGTGGGTGCTTCTGTTGTGTGTGTGTGTGTTAGTATCACACATCATGATTACATAATTTAGCTATTAAAACAGCGCCAAGTGGCTGGTTGAAGGCGCAAGAGGAAGACTGAGGGGCAGGGAAGGCGGCTTATTTATGCCTCGACACGCCGTTCAGCGGCGCAGCTTCAAAGGATCCGAAACAAGGTGGGCAGGGGGGGAGGTGGCTGGGACTAGTGGCTGGGTATTCCAGTTCAACGGCACACATGTGCACTTGATTTACTCATTAGCGTTACTTTTCTGTTCATAATAGGGCGCTTACCAAGCCGGAAACCGCAGCGCCCCGCCATCCTTTCCCGTCCTGTCCTGGCCACATTTGGTTTCATTTCGAACCGCTCTGGATGCGTCGGCATAAGCCGCTTAGGCGTATCCTTTGTGCATGTGTAATTGTGCTGGCTCTCACACGCTCCCCTTTCCTTACTCAAGCCCTCCCCCCTTTGCCTTATTACCCTTACACACACACCGAAAACACCCACACCCTTACGCACACCCACGGACTAAGCCCTAATAATCCTCACTATTTGGCCCAAAGGAGGAGAGAAAAAATGTAAGGCACTGCAAAAAATATAAATAAAGTACTGTTTTTTTTAAAGGAAATATAATTTTCTAATGGAAAAAATATTAAATTAAGTATTTATCTTAAACTCAACTAAAAACGTTTGGAGTTAAAGATAATTGCACATCCCAAAAACCAAGCAAAAATTATTTAAATTGATTTTATTACCAATTCAATAATTAATAAAATAAGTTAAACACTCACCTTACCTAATTATTATATTTTAAATACAATTTCTTATAGGTTTTCAATGTTTAAATTATATTTATGCTATTTAATATTGAAGTATTCTACGCTTTTCATATTCTGTTTATTTGTCAAAAAATTAAATTATGAAATGTTTATTAGCAAAACATTATTTATAATAAATTTAGCTTGTTATAATTTTATTTTTAAATCATTCCCATTTTATTAATTATTTTTCCCAGTGCAATGCGTAACTGAGTAGCAACCCAAATCGCTCTGTTCCCATTTTTGTACGATTCTCCTTTCTTGGGCAAACTCAAAAATTTAACATTTCACATTTGCCGAAGGCTCAACACATTATTTTCCCTTTGGTTTCCTTGGCTACCAAAGATGCACTCTGCAGATATACCTTATAAAGAGATATATGTATATATGTGTATATATACAAAGGAAAAGGTTTACTTCTGGCTGGCAATCAAGATGGTGCGGGGAGGACTCCATCTCACCAAGGGGTATATAAATAAAGATTTGCTTTGAATGGAGTTAAACCTTAACGAATGGCACTATTCCAAAAGAGTTTATCTTAACAAAAAGTCTTACCCATATCAAATGGGAATAGTTTTTTGTGTTTGCTTTAATAAAATGAAAAGCCTGAAAAGCTACAACTCTTTGAATAAGGAAACTTTTAATAAAATTTGACAAAACAGGGAAAAAGGGAAATGCTTTTAAGTTATAAATTGTAAAGGAATTATTGAAATGAATAAAGAAAAGAACTAAATGTAAATAATAATTAATTTAAATGCTCTTTGAGTTGTATTCTTATATTTATATTTATATTTTTCATATTAAAGTTGATGCAGTATTTTAACTATGTGTTTAGCGCTTTAAATTATAAGTGGTAAACCTTTTGAAATAAATAAATAAATATATGTTTATATATTTTTGGATGAAAGATGACTCTCACAAGGTTTTCACAGGTTTTCGTTGCATTATTTATGTAGAATCTCCTGGACACTTTCCCCTCTTTTAGTCGGCGTCCGATTTAGTTGAATTATAGCCGAGGTAATCCTAAGCCTTATAATTATGCGGTTTCGACTCCAGACAGCGGCTGAGCCCTTTTACCTGAGGGCTTGATATATATTCCCGACCTGTCCCGGGTTGTGTGATATATAGGCAGAGGTTAAGGTTTATGTAGACCTCAATTATCTGGCGCAATTGTGTGGGAGATAATCCGAAACTGATTCGGATTTGTTGCGGTCAAGTTGTGTGCCGTCATCTTCGGCAATCGATGGGCTACGTCTTTGGCTTCAACTTTAACTCTGCCACCTCCTCCAAAGATAAAGGCAAAACCCGCTGCCGACTTATATATATATATTTTTTGTAGACCATCTATTATCCGCGATAAGATCTCTAGGTGAGTAGAAGTTTCCGTTTCGTGATAAAAAGATTTTTAAATTAATAATTCACTCTCCGCGGCACGAACGTGAAAAACGTTGGAAAATTGCTCAATTTTCCATGCGAACACGGTGGAAATGGGGGGAAATGCGAAGAAAAGAAAGAGAAATTTATGCTAATTTCCAACAACTATCACTGGCTCAACATCGGTGGTTCAAGCCAACCGAAAATCACAATCCCCCATGTAGACCTGGTCTGGTTGGTGGTCATGTTACGTCGTTGGCAGAGGCAGCGTAACGAAGTAACCTAATTAATTTGTGGCACTCATTAGCAACAATTGAAAATGCCAAAGCCAGCAGAAGCAGCCAGCTCCTCCGGCCACCTTTAACGCCCTCCTCCCCTGTCACTCGTCAACTCAACCAGAAGTTGGAAAAAGCCCGTAATGGGTCCGAGGTGTGTGGGGGCATTCAACGAACGCCCCCAAAAATGGTACAATTTATCCACCGAAAAAAAATATACAAGTTTTAAGGGGGATAAAATGCTATTTTTTCTGTGTACTAGAAGAATTTTAAATACTCTTCATTGTGGTAATTTATTTATATTAATTTATTTAATTGTTTTTGATTGAAAAAACCTGTACATCCCTAAGGTTCTAATGATTATATTTATGTAAAATGTATGCTAGGTTTTTAATTATAAATAAAGTATTAATAATCTTTAAATTAGAACTTTAATAAAGATTATTTTTGGGATTTTCTTAGGATATTTTATTGCAAATTAAGCAAAATTAAGCTTGAGGTCCAGGGTTTGGTTTCAAGGGTTCTTAACTATTTGCGAAATCTCTACCAAACTAACAAATTTAATAAAAAAATTCTTTAAATAATATTCAGAAAGTTAAAGATTAAAAATTAAATACGTATGACATGTTTTTTTATTTATATTTAATTTGAAATGTAACCTTTTGAATGTTCTTTTTAATGCCCAACTTTATTTGTTTCTGGTGAGTGTCTCACGACTTCCAAACTGATATATTTATGCTTTTAATATTTAAATACATTACACATTTCCAAGCTTAAGTTGTGACGTGATCCTAATTACTATGCGAACATACACACGATCACTCTGCTTTAAAGTCGATTAAGGTATATGAATATGCCATAAATTTACCACGAAAGTGCAACGTGACTTTGTGGGTTCCCATGGCTTACATTTACATTAGAAATAACATAAATTTGTAGCACTCACGATTAGTGACCAATAAATATAAGGTTTAGTTTCTCTAAAAATGGGTTATATATATAAATTGATAATTATTTCAAATCAACTGTCACTTATTCAATTAGCCGTCTGATAATACCCTCTCATTAGGAGAGTGTCGCTTGTATAGAGACACTTCCGCACATTCTACAGAAGTCCTGGGGTGTGAATGCCTCTCAATCTATCAATTAAGATTAATGTCCACTTCCCTGGATGCTTCGATCATTTATAACGATTGTTTCGGAGACATCTTCATCCAGGGCAGCAGCCAGGTCATCGATCAAGTCTGAAATGTTGCCTAAGCAGCTTGTTGTTTGGCGACTTCCTGAGATCTTTCAGCTAATGATCTTTTGGGCCAGAAAACTAAACACCAAACTGGGGAATATTATAAGGGTTAGAAATATATATGTTTATGTTAAATAATTAAGATTAATTGATATAATATAGAAGTAAATAAAGTAATTATTAAATATATACCAGCAATATATAAATTTCTTGTTAAAAAAAATATATAAAATCAAAGTAAAAATTTCTTGATAAATTAAATAAATTTTCTAACCCTAATTCCTATAGTAAAACTTATCAGATAACTTCTCCTATATATCCCTATCCCAACCCTTATTCCCAGCCTTTTCACACGCTGTCAGGATCAGCTAATGGACCCGGGCTAATGAGCAGGTGTGCAGAGCATCAAATACCCAAAAAATGTTAACTAATTTTCGGCTTTGCTGCGTTGACGTGTGAAGAGGCAGGAGTTGGGGAGGTTTGGCCCTGCTGCCTCCCACCAGCTCTCACCTGCCTTCAGTTAGTTAGCTGACCAGAAAAAAAAAAATTATACACAAAAATAAATACAAGCCTTGGCTTGTGCGTGAGCCGGCCCTATTCGAGGCCCTGTCAGTCGTCACTCACCCGGCCTTTTTGCCTCCGCCATCTACGCATGACATTTTTACCATTTTTACCACTGGCAGACGGCGATATGCAAAATCATTTGACCGGGGGTCCCAAGGCCCAAAACCGCGGACCCTTGGACCTCGATCGCTATCTGGGCGCTAATATATGCCGCTGCCACAAATGCCTTTGGTAATGCATAATTCGAGCCACTTTTCCGGCGATGGCTGGCCACCACCACCGAACAACCGAAACGACAACGATGTCGGTGGTGGCCACAATCGTGGCCGTTGGTGCTCTTTGTTTTCCATTTGAGCCCTGGCTGGGAAAATCATTTAATTAACATTTTCAGCCGCCTTCGAGGCGCGAAATTATCACGCATATGCGTGGACCTCACACAGTGGGTGTCCTTTTTACAAATGGGGTTATAGAAAAGGTAAAGATATATGTTTTTCATATTAAATAAATATATAAAAATAAATTTTATTAATAAGAACAGTTTTTATTAAAGGAATATAATTTTTAAATAGTTTAGACATCAAATAAATCATTTTTAAATGTACATACCAATATTGTTGGTTGTTGTTTGTAATATTTTAATAAAGAAAAATTTCTTTAATACAAACTAAGATTAAATAATGCAAAATATTTCGTTTTTGTAAATTAATTAAATATATAAATACATATTTTATGAAATATAATAACTTGTAATAATTCTCTTTGTCTTAAAACTTATTAAAATAAATTGAATAGTTCTAAATATTTTTTGCGGATTATTTCAAATATCTTAAATATTTCCTTACTCTTCTCTGCTTTTTAAATGTAATTCTTGGCCTTCTAAAATTTTTCCTTTATTTTCCATATTCAAAGCCCTCTGCCTTCTCTTTAATTATCTTCCCCGTTTTTAATTATTTACTTTACCCTCATAATGAGCCCACTGTACCTGCCATTTCCGTCCACTGTGTGTGCGACCGTTACCGTCAGCTCAGCTGTTGTCCAACTGAGCGACCTTTTTGGCTTAAATTATGATTATGAGAAATGCAAACGCTATCCGAGCCATTTGCCGCTTGGCATTTCTCAAAACGCATGAGCAGTGCGATGGTTAGCGGGGGGTTGGGTTATGTAAATACATTTAATTTTTTAGTTTTGCCGCTTGGCCATTTTCCGTTTTTGGCTTTTCCATAATTTTCTATTGAATCAGCCAGCACGCACACCAAAATCCTTGGGATGTGGGGGCGACTGTTGCGTATCTCACGGATACGCGCATGAAATACGAGCGTTCTCTACCTTTTGGCTCTGCGCTTATTACCCCTGATTAATTACCGGGTCGAGTTCTTTTCTTTTACTTTTTTCCTGTTGTGTTTTTTTTTGTTGTTGTTAGTTGCTTTTATTTTTGTCGGTTATTTTTTCTCTTCTTGTTTTTTTTTTGTGAATTCTTTTTGGGGCCGTTAAGTGTGATATTTGTAACACTTTGCCGACTTATTGTTGGCCAGCTGAAAGGCTTTTAGGGCCATTGGTGTGCCTGGGATATGGCTAATTAACCCATTACGCCATTATTGTTGCTCTTGTCGGTGGCCAGCAAAGGGTTTGGTTTCTTGGCCGGTTGACCGGTTGGCTTCTTTCCGCTTTGGGCACACGTGTGTGTGGTGTAGCTCCCCGGACCTGACCCTGTATGGCTTTCAAATCTGCGCAATAAATTCCAATTTTGTGGCCTAATGAATCCACCGAGAGCCGCCCCATTCATTTGGCCAACTTGGAGAGCAGAAAAAGGGCCGCAATTAGCCAAGCCCTAGACCTAGGCCCTCAGAACCCAGACCCCAGACCCCGATTCTAAAAGGTAACTTCGTATTCCAATTTCTAGGCTCTTGTAAATATGACGGCATCTCGATTGGGGTCGTTAAAATAAAATTAAATATTACATAATGCCCGAGATAAATTGCTGATAACAACGACGTTGCATACACAAATTACAATTTAAGGTAATAAGCTAAATTAAAATTTATTTGCCAAATTAGCCAAAAGACAAGCCAGGCATTAGATCATCGCCTGGCAACGAATTTTACTTTGAAATTGCTATCAAGGTATCTAAGGTTTTTATTTTTTTGGGTGATGTCAGAGCCTCAGGGCTTAACATTAACAATTTTGAGAAATATAGATTATATCGGAGGGTATAAAACATATGATTAATATTTAATTGCTTAGTTTTTAATGGTAACCTAACTTGGGTTTCGCAATTATTTGATTTCTTTGGTATGATATTACTTTCGGTGTTTGCTGGGAGAAGGTTATTGTTTAGATTAAAGAGCAGTTTAATATATATTTAATTAGTAATAAAATATTTAACATTTTCAAACACTTATCTTTTTAATATGTATTTTAATATTCCTTAAAAATATCTCTATAAATGTAAACAAATCTATCTGCGTAAATATAGCTCCTACCCCCTCCCAATTTTTTTAAATACTCCTCAAAATATTTATCAAAAATTCATGACTTAATTAATTAAAGAAAAACGCAACCCACTTGATGGTTAGCACCCCTTTAGATCCCAAATTAAAGAAGTGTTTTTGTTAACTGCCTGACAATTTGCAAGGCGACTCCCCAAACCGCAAGGCAAGGCCACCACAAAGGAGGACGGCATGAATCCTGGGAGGATGGCATTCCATCCATCGCGAAAAGTGTCAGGCTGTCATAGAAAGCCCCCGCAAATGAGTGGAGCAAATCTGGGGGGCTCAAGGAATTTATGAATTTCTCGTAAGTTTCAATTTTCATCGTAAGCCCCCCACCGCCAGAGGACAGCGGCCGTAAGCCCATTGATTAATTTGAAATTTATGATGCTCCTGCGGAGGCTGGGCATCCATAACTTTTGCTCTGCGGTTGGTACAGACCCCTTCCCCTTCCCCCCAATCCCTTTTCGGGGAATGTGTTCTCATCTTTCACTCGCTCACGGCTCATATACATTTTAATTAAACGCTGCCGCACCGGAAGAGCGGCAACAACAGCAACACTTGACAATTTCACGTTAATCCTGGTCACAGGACCAAGCCACGGTGGCTGCCTATTTTTCGGTGCTAGCCCATAATCATAAACATCGAAACCTGGCAAAGAGCGGGTTGGTTAAGAACATATACTGCACTTGAAAAATAAGTATTTAAGAAATGAACATAAAAAATATTTAAAACTATTTTATAATAAAATTTTTATAGCTAAAAAAAATCTAGGATATTTAACAAGTTAAAAAATAATTTTTAATGATTTAAAATTACAATTACAAGTATTTTCCCAAGGAACTTATTTATAAAACCAATTTATTTACTATTTGTTTAGTCTTTAATTTTGAAACCAATAAAGTTACAATTTGCCTCAACAAATCTCTCTCCTCATATACAGAATATCTCTAAAAAAAACCCTAAAAATGTATATTTTCTTATTAAACTATAACTTCTCAATATTTTTCCCAGTGTAATGCCGTACATGCGACTTAATTACGCGTGCCAAGGCAAGCGGCTTTTGTTATTATCATTCAGTCAGCCGGTTACCGGCGCCACTAACCACGCTGACCCCCCTCGGCCAAAGTCCCTTTACCTTCCCGATCCTTGTGCCTCCCCCCCCATACCTCCTCTCTCCTCCTGGCATCGCTCCTCACTGCTGACTGCTCCTTTTGTTTGGCCTCTGCCCATTGATGATAATGTTTGAGCGGCATTGGCTGCGCTTAATGAATTTATTTGTTACGCATGGCGTAGCTTGAATTGGCGTTCATGTCAGGACGAAGTACACACACACACACACAGACACACACTGGGTGTATATACAGAAACAGATACAGAGCCAAAGAAGGAGGCTGAATAGTTGGCCGAAGCCGCGCCTTAATGAAATCCATTATTACGAAACCCATTGCCGAGGCCCAAAAGTAAATACACTTATTGCGAAAAGTGTTGGGCCGAACCCTCCGGGAAAGGGCAGGCATAAAACGCAGCAGGAGCAGGATATTACGATATTACGCACAGCGAATGATGTGCGACGAGGAGGGAGCAGGGAGGTTAGAGGAAAGGAGGTACCGGGAACCAGGCGGAAATGGAAATGGCAATGGCAATGGCAACAACGTTTTAACTGTGCACTGCAAAGTTTTGTTTTTTAAAACTTAAATATTGCAGGAATATGTAGAATTAATTGTAATATTATAAAACATATAAAAATATTTAAAAATACTACTTTAAAGTGTATTTATTTAACTTTTTTATGATCTGAATGGTTTGAAGTTTGTTTAAAAATTCAAAATTATAACAGAAGCTTTTTAAAATATTTCTCATAATTATAACATAATTATGAAATAATATTAATCATATTTTAACATTTAATAACAGTTATTTTAGGGTCTTTTTAAGAGTATTAAAAAATAAATTATAACCTTTTAAATTTCTTTTAAAATACAAAATAAAAACGTCTCGAAATGTTCTGCATTTTGTGATTGATTTTATATATATATATTAGAGACATTTTATGGATAAATATCTTGATTTAATATAAGAAATAAAGAATATTTATACCACAAGTCAAGGGCAGCAAGTTGCTTTCATATCCTATTTCCTTTTCACCCCAAGAACTCATCATTAATGATTTCTTCTCGTTTCTAAATTCGCAGAAATTATTTATAATGAATTTAAATATTATATTTTTATTTAACAATATTTTTTGCAGTGCATCGGTAACGGTAAAGGGAAATGGCACTGTGGAATGTTGTATATATACATTTTTTTTCGGCATGCGAAACCATCTGATAACGATGCGAACCCTCAATTGACCGTTCTACGAGATGCAAATATCAAGCGGACCCCGACAGCGGCGGCTATATAGTATATGTCCCATAGCTCGCGAGTTGTCACCAACCCTCGGAGCCCCGTGACCTCGTCCTCTCTCTCCCTCCCCTCTGTGACCTTAACGTTTTCCGGATGAGGGTTGCTATTCGTGGCTATTAAAGTCCTCAAAGAATCGCATGCAATTCCAATTTCAACTTGAATCGAATTTTTCGCACATGAGGAGCTATCAATGATGTTTAATGTCAGCCGAATGGGAGAATCCTTCAACTTTGATGTGAGGCGTGTTTCCATTAGGGGACTGCATCGAAATCATTAAGGGAGCACAAGTAATACCGAACTTTATGGCAGGGGAAATGGCATGCCTTTCCTTTCCAGTATTATTCCAGGTGCTTGGGAATTGTATAATTAAAGAGGGAAAAGCCTTCCGAAATATATCCTAGAGGCGTTTACATAGCCCCAGCAAGTTTCTTTTACTTTTCCAGTTTCCTATGCCAATGGAAAATTACGATTAAGATATTTGGTCCTGCATATAATTAGGGGCCGAGTCCTTTGGTATCTTCCAACCATTCTCACTCCACCCACACACATGTGTGTATATGCCACCGATTGTGGCTCATTCATCACGCTAACAACGTCCGCAAAGTATCTCAAAGATTGTTAGCACTTTCTTGAAAGGGGGAAAGGGGCGGCGACGACGGAAACCATAACGGACGACGGCCCAGTTGCGTGGCCAGTTATTTATGTTCCCCGGCGAGTGGCTAACTATTAAAACTAACTACTTAGCAAACACCCCCCTCCATCCACCATCCATCCAGAGGCCAGAAACTTTTTCGGCAAAGTGCCATTTAGTTAAACATTCTGACACATGATAAATGAGTCAAAGACCGCGTGTGATAGATCTGGCCAAAGCCCATCTCCAGCGGAGCATATGCCTGGCTGCTGCCGGATCCCTCTCCGTTCTATTCCGTTTTGGTATCCGTGTCCGGATCCTGGTCCAGGCAATTAAACAGCCGGAGAGCTACGAAACATGTAAATTTTGGCAAAAGAACACGGAGAGGAATTTTGTGGGATTTTTATTTAATTGAAATTTGTAAGAAAAATGAAGTGGAAAAGGGTCCAAAGAATTGTTAGGCATAAATCTAAGCTCTTTACAGAAATATTTATTTAATAAATCCCGCTAAATAACTCACATTTCAAATTAAACCATATATAAATAATTATCTAAAAATATCGATATTTTTTTTCTTCCTGTGCATCTCTTTAGATAAAAAGGGAGAAAGCGAGAACTCATTAAATAGAAAGCATTTAATGCGTGTCCAGATACAGATGAAGATAGTTCCCAAAGATACAGTAATAGAATGTCAGCGGCAGCTGACGGAAGAGTGGAAAATTGAATGGGCGAATGAATGAGTGCGATATCAGGAGTCAAAGTTTGCAGCGCCCCTCGAAGAAGGGGAATCCTCATCATCATCAGCACAGCACGGCACAGCACACAGCAGCAGGAACAGGAACAGCATCACAGGAAGGTCATTTAAGTTTTAATGATGGAGTTGTGCCCGTTGGAGGACTGAATGGATGGGGGATTTCAAGGAGGAGGACACGCGAAATGGGCGAGTACAAGTTGTGGTTGTTGTTTGTCCTGGAAGGAGAGTGACGGCGAATGGCCTTCTCCCCTTCCCCCCCTCGAAGTTTCCTCCTAAGAACTAAAGTAGCAAAGTAAACAGAGAACAATGGGCGGGCCCGGGTAATAGCCAAGTTTGATGCGAAAATTGAAAGAGGGTGTCGACGACTGTATATACACCGTTATCATTCACTGGACCCCAGCATCCCCACTCCATACAATACCTATCCGAGCCAACCCTTTAACATCTTTTCAGCAGAAAAATATTGTGAAACTTTGCCAACAAAACAACTCAAACCCCAGCCTCACCCCATTCCTCCTCGAAAACTTTTCCTGAACAATGTCAATAGAATAGTCCCCAGGGGACAGGAGCCACTATGACTAAGGGCTTTGTACCTATCAAATGATTTGGATTCTAATTAAATGAATGCCCGAAAGTTTACCAGCAAACTGTGAATGGTGGGAGAGAAGCTGTATTTTAGGCCTTATACTCTATATAACCGTCTGGGGAAGAATTTCTTTGACAACGACCCAAGGATCTAGAAAGGATTTTGTAATTAGGGTTCGTCATTTACATAGATGATGTAACTTAATACAGTCTCAGTTATTTTATTCAGTTTCTCAGTCTCAGCTTTAATATAATTACTAAGTAAGAAGCCTTTAATATATATTTCTGTTGAAATAAATAAGCTATAAGCTTTAAATGTAAGCCTAGATTTCATCTAGAATCAATTTCCTTTGTGGATGCATTTCTAATTGAATCCAAAGCAAGTTTGATGCTATTGAAAGAACAGAAAAGCAAATCTAAACTCAGTTGCGATGCCTCTGGACGTGTTTTTTTTACTGTGTTGGCGTTTTTGTGTGTTAGCTGCCTTCGCAAATCGACGCAAAGCGAAAAGTTAATTAAACAGATCCCAAGTGCTGACCACTCGAGTGAGAGAGAGGAGGGGCTGTCCATGGGTATTAGGCTTAATCAGATGTGCATTCATTCAAATGCACTTCCTTTGGCCGCTCACTCACTCACAACGGCGACTTCCCGTTAGCACCCGAGAAGCCGGGCCAGCTCAGGCCTAGGCCAAGACCGGAGAACGGACAACACACTGGTACTGGGACTCGACTGGACTGGATAGGAGCAGGCCAGCCATCAGATACGCATCAGTGGCGAAACTGAAGCAACTAGGTAAATAAATAAAAGCGACTGCAATGTGCCAGTATGACATGGCTCTCAATGGAGATAAAAGTATAGGAAAAATAAATTATTAATAAATTTATTGTTGAAATTATTTAACTGCTTAGTGGTAAAAATATAGTTGACAATATTATTCTTTAAAAACACTGATCAAATATTAGAGAAGCTTAACTTTAATAGAAAATGTGGTTCACGAATTTAACAAAAATTATACTATAATTATTTCGAGTGGAGAAAATGAAAAGTTAATCCATAGAGCCTTTGATTATTAAAATCTTTAATATAATACGTTTGTAATATTATTTTAATATGTAATATTTTATAAGATTACTGTATTTTTTATCTACTATATTATATAAAGGCTTATATTTATTTTGAAGCATATTTAAAATGATTTCTTTTTAAATTTTAAATTTTAAATTAAGAATTAATAACGCTTGCCAACTTGTATAAGATATTTCCATATATCCCCTTAAATATTCTACATCTTTTGATCTTTTCAATTGCTTCTCTTCATTTTACTTCCTTAAAACCCCCCCTGATTCTCTTCCCCAAAAGCCAGTGTCATACTCCCATTTTTAACTGGCAAACAACTCGACTGCCGACTGCTGACTGCCGCCTGCCAACTGCCGCCTGACGGCTGCCCACTGCATTTAGAAGGCGACTACCATGTAGCCATGGAGCTCTGCTTTGCGATGGGGAAATAGGGAAATGCTTTTCCAGCGCCGCGACAGCTGCGTGGCTAATCCGACAGGCTAAACAGTTGAACAGTTGCCCCCGGGGGAGAGGTGCAAAAAAATAAGAAAGCAAAAAAAGAAATGTAAGGAAAAATGGAAAAGAAAAGCATTGTGCGCTGCATAATTGAAAAAAAGCGGGGAGCAAAAACATCATCAGATAAACACCAAGCGGGTGGTGGCGGGGGAGGGGTTGAGCGCGTCAGGGGGCAATCGCAAAAATAACAAAAGACAATGCCGGAGTGGCGACGTCCCGACGTGATGTTGGAAATTGAATAAAAATATGTATTTTTACTTATAAGTATTCCATATAGCCAACGTCAACAGCAATTTCCACCAAAGTGCACGCAACGACAAACGGTGCAATGGGAATACTAAAGACACTTTAACAGTCACGACCACAAAATACCCGCTTTAAAAAACATAGCATACTTTTTGGGGATACTTTTAGCCAAAATAGATAGCCTTTAGAAAGCTTAAAATTGGTTCGAATTTGCTGAAATTTAGATATATTTCCACTTAATATCATATATATACACTTTCCTATATACCTTTCTTTCTCGACATATACCCTTTTCCTGTGAGGAAGTACCAGGTAATACATAAACTGCAGCAGGCAACATCAACAACTTCCACTGCAGCAACACCTTCAAAGTTGATTGATAAAAAAAAGGCGGAGAGAATAAAAAAAGAGCTTTTGGCTGTAAGTAAAATGCTGAGCTGCACTAATGGAGGGGGTGCTAAAAGGGGGCGGGTCACTGTGGACTGACGTATCGAGTTGCTGCTCTAATGTGACAGCTCAATGCATTTTAGATGGCAATGACAAAATGAAATGGCAACAACAATAACGCTGGCAGCAGCAGGAACAGAAATTGCAATTTATATATTTTGCTGGGAAACAGTGCTTACAAAAAGTTATGTTACAGGGCTTCAAAATAGAAAAACTTAAAGGAAATAGAGGTGTAAAAAAAAGAATGATGAAATCAGCAAAAAGAAAAGGAATAAAATGCTATTTGAATCCAATTTTTATTTAAATTTTAATTTTAATTTCAAATTAAAAGTTGTTATAAAAATAAAAACTTAATACAAATTATTTGTTTTTCTTCGTTAGCCTATTTATTTCTCAATTATATAATGAGAAATTATGCGTAACGTATAAATAACGTATACGCAGCGTATGCTTCAGTGTGTCAAAAGCAAAATGGCTTTTTTATTAAATACATTTTTTTTAAATGTAATAATCTGGCTTTAATATTGTGTATTATTATTATTACAAATTATTATTTTATATAACTTTGTTTATTTTTCCCATTTTTTTCGAAATTTTATAATAATATATTATGCGTATACGTAACGCATACGTAACGTTTAAATTACGTATACGCAGTGTATGCTTCAGTGTGCCAAAGCTGAAATGGCTTCTTTATTAATTAAAAAATTACATTTTAATGTAAAATTCTTGTTTTAATAGTGCAGATTATTATCTTTAATTGTTAACCCAACAAAAAACACTTATAAGCTGACTTTTTGAGCCCAATGTGGCACCGTCCATTCCCAGCTCAATCGCATAGTCGCATTTATAGGTGGCGAAACGGAGTGTACCGTGGGGAATCATAATGTAATAAGGAACCTGTACAAGAGCGGATGGAAAAACGAACTGCTGGGGGGGGGGGGGGGGGGGGGGGGGGTGGGGGGTTTGGGTGAAAAGCCTGGGCGGTAAAAACGAGGAAAAACAGGCAGTGCAACCGAAACTGCAACTGAAATGCTGCGCAAACAACTTTGAACGTCAATTTGTCAACTTGGAGCGAGAATTGAATGCAAAAAGCTTTGCGCCACTCAGCTGACGGACGACGGAACGACCAACGACGCCGAGTCGCTTGCCCTGACGCAGTCCCGGCCAATTTTGGACGGGTCTAATGTGCGACAGTCACGCTGCAGGCCAGGTTATTTTTGTGGATTTTAATGGTGATTAATCGCACCTTTTCCCGGGCAGCTCTTGCCTCTGATGCACTCTTTTTAAAGCCTTTGATATTATTTTAAGGCAATTATTTAATTTCTGAGTGTTGGAGCTATATTCCCCACTAAAGATGCAGGGTATTTCGATGTCAGTGCAACCGGTTTTTGGTGCATGGAAATGTCAGCTTAATACCGTTATCGTAGGTGCGGCAAACACGTCGCTGCCACGGTCGAAGTCGACGTCGATGCCAACGGCAACAGCGACGCAGCTTGATAATAAGCTGTTAAGACGGTGGGAAAGAGAAGGGGGGTACAAAGTCAGAGCTTCCGCAATGCAAAACAGCTGTGAGGAAAGGAGAAAGAAAGTACAGAGAGAGAGTGGGGGAGTGGAACAGAGCGTTTATGCCGGGCATAATGGAAAACTGATAAGAGAAGTCCGCTTAAGTCGCTCTAATTATGTATGCTCCTTCATACATACACACATGTTTATTTATTATTACTTGTGTGCGAGCATTGAAGCTACCAAAATTCTGCGAAATTGGTTTAGGACACGCAATGCCACCGAAAGAGAAACAAAGACGGAGAGCGAGTGCAGGCGGGCAGCTGCTAAAGCTAATGCCTACCATGAATGCAAAAACAAAACGCTGCCTACGTGAGAGGCAGCAAAATCACTCCATTTCTCTGTCAGCCACAGGCCCCTTCTCCCCCGCACCAGGCGATTAACCACCAGAAAGGAGAGTTAACGAGAGATCGAATTAATTAATACCCTTAGCAGCCAACCGATGATCTAATTACAAGATTTTACATTTGTTAGATTTTCAAATATTTCTACATTTTAAATATTTATAGCAGTTTTTTATGTGTTAAATATTTTTGTAAATGTACAATTAAACACTAATAAAAGGATAATTAAAAATCCAAACTATAAACTCTCCCTCAAAAAAGAGTAAAATTAATAAGAATATCAGCAAGGCAAACCCGAAAAACATCCAAATTCGCCGTGAAATGCAATTCCTTTTTCGATTCTTTTTCTGTTATTTTGCTGACTCGCCAAATTTGTTACCGTGTTTTTAAGCTTTTTGTTGTTATTATTATTATTATAATTTTTTTTTTTTGCTTTGTCCAACAGCAGCAGCAATAATAATAACAACAACGACAGTGGCAACGATAACAACTTCTCAGCTGTGCTGATGAGAGAAGTGCGAGGCGAGAATGTTGGCGAAGTAGGCTAGAGGGGGCAGTGGAGGAACGGGAGGACCAGGCAGCGACAGAGGCAACAATATTTACAGCTTTAGCTGCCAAATTCACAGTGGAATAAAGGTGGTTATAGACACTTTTATTGGCTACTAACCAGAACAAAATATTGGAAAAAATATGGACTCCAACCCACGAAATATTTTTGGGAAAAATGTTTATTATTTGACTTTTTATTTATGTATTTTATTGCATTTTAAAATTAACAAATACATGTTTGTTTTCCTCGTTAAAGCTTGTTTTAATGATTTTAGCTTTTAGTTCCTTTGGCTTTCTGGGCATTCAATAAAAATAAATTGTTTCCGAAAATTTAAATAAATATGTGTGTTATTTTATAAGTTATAAGCGTACTACCCTAATCTTTACTCTACTACCAAACTTGCAACAATTGTGTGGCCTTTGCCACACTGTGCCGTGTGTCGCTATTTATAAATAGGCTTTTTGCCCAGATATCGGTGTGTATGTGTGTATGCCCGTGTGTTTCCAGCATCATCTCATGGTCGACGACGTTTTGGCAGCCGCTGCCACATGCGCACACCGATCGGGCCCACTGTGCAACGTGTGGCTGTTGACGACAGCAACGGCAGCAGCAGCAGCAACGATCGCAGCCACTCGCGACACACGAGCAAGGCGAACGGAAAGGTGTGCGGGTTATGAGCGGCATCGGGAGCGGGGGAGCAAAAGCAAAAGCAAGTGACGAACTTACGGCCAACAGCAGCGGCAACAACAACAATAACAGCAACAGCAACCGGCCCGTTTGGAGCAGCGCGCATGCCACACACAGTTTAAATATGTGAAATTAGTACAAATCGTGATTTCAACAGCGAACGACGAGCGACGAACGAGCGTCGACGAAGTGGCGACAAAACCAACAACAACAAAAATAAGCAAAAGCGAGCAGCAGCAGCACCAATAACAACAACAGCAAGCCCCAGAAGTAGCCACAGCAGCAGCAGCAACATTAACAACAACTAATAAAACAGAGGCCAAAGCTTAAGGAGGAAACATATGCAACTACTGTAAGACACAGAATCAATCACACAACAACAACACCAACAGCATTAACCGATATTTATTTAGATAATCATACTGAAAGCACTATGCAACCTAAGCTCCAATGACGAGTCCATTACTAATTAACACCAAGAAAGCTAATTCCTATTAACATTAAGGAACACCAACAAAACAAACTCCAACACCAGGAAATACACCAATACTGGCTACACAAATCGACACACCAACAAAAACAACAACATCAAAAACTAATACACAAACGCTCGTCGCTCTGTGGAATCAAGTGGCAACCACAACAACATCACTCGTCCAACAACATGCAATAAAACAGCTGATAGCAAATAGAAACGCCAGCAGCAGCGGTAGCGGCAGCAGCAGCAGCAACAACAAAGCCTGGCATTATCAACCGAGCAACAGGTCGCGCGAAAAAGCAAAAAGCCAGAAGAAAAAAAAAAAAAAAAAAAAAGACAACGAAAAAGCCCGCCTGCTGCAGCACTCACACATCGACAGGCAGAAAAAGAGACAGCGGGTGTAGGAGAGAGAGGCGAGTCGCACACCTTTGCGTTGATTTTGGACGGTGAAACATACGAGCAAGCGAGCGAGCCCTCACTCTCTCTCTCTCTTACACAAAGTGCAGCTGAGCTGGCGCTGCCGCTGCCGCACTTGCCGCTGCCACAAACACAGCGCCGAACGTTGCGAACGCTCAACGCTCGCCGCTGCTGCCGCCAGTCGAAAGTCAAAAGCAACGTGTTGTGGACGCTTTTTTCGTCGCGTTGCCGTTGCGTTGCGTTGCGTTCGCCTTTCAGCCTGCTGCGGCCCCCCTCTCTCTTTCACCATCCACCTGCCGCCTATCTCTGTCGCACCCACCCACCGCTGCAGCCACCACCCCGCCAACTCCCGCTGGGCGAAACTTTCACCACTATGTCCAGCAGCGCAGCCGCAGAGCAGTTTACGCTTGACTCCAACTCCAATGCCATTGCATTGATCGCCGATGTTGCCTCTGCCGCGGCGCAGTCGCTGCCGCTGCCCCTAACGCTGCCATTATCGCTACCTCCTCTGCCGCTGCCACTGCCGTCATCGCCCACGCCGCCAGCCACGGCAACAGCGATGCCAGCTGATCGCATCGAATGGTCCCGCTCCACGATCCTGAGCTTCATCGAGGACTACCGACGTCAGCGGGTCCTGTGGGACCCCAACACCAAGGGCTATCACATCAAGCAGACCAAATACGAGGCCCTCAAGCTGCTGAGCTGCAAGTATGGCACGGAGATCCGCTCAATCCGCTCTAAGATCAAGTCGCTGCGCAGCTCCTTCCACCGCGAGCATGGCAAGGTGATCAGCGGACGCAGTCGCGGCGTTCACTATCAGCCCATGTGGTTCGCTTACGAATCCATACGCTTCATCCTCGACGGTGAACGGGATCACGATCAGGATCCAGACCCGGAGCAGGCTTCGGAGCGGGAACATGATCGGGACCGGGACCGTGACCGGGAGCTTGATCTGGATCGCGAGGCGGAAGCAATGGCCAACGAGAAGCTCGCCCTGATGCATAGCCTAGACCTGGCGCAGCTCAAGGCGGACAAGCAGCTGCATCAGGTGGATCGGGACCGGGAGCTGAACGCCGAGGAGCTGACCGCCCGCATTGCTGCCACCGTTGCTGCCGTTGCTGCTGCTGCGGCGGCCGCTAATGCCAGAGATCGGGAACGGGACAGAGGACGGGATGCGGACTGCATTGCCGATGACGCCATGGATACCGCTGGTGTTCTGGATCTCGAGGAGGCGTCGAGGGCAGTTGAGTCCTCCTCGGCGGCTGTGGTAAGCTAACAATTCAATATTTATACATTCATACATATTATTACACACACACACACACACACACATACATATTTCCCTTGGCTCGACTTTACATATTTGCATGTGTCTCTCTGTTTTTTCCTCGATTTTTCTTGTTGTTTTTGTTGTGTTCCCCTGGAGCTTTGCATGAAGCGCCGGTGTGTGTGTGTGCGAGTGGTTTGACTTGTTTTGCGGCAGCAGGCAGCACACGCGCTGCTGTTGCCGACACCCCCACCGCTCCCGCAACCGACGTCTTTGCTACGCTGTCTAGCGGTTCGTCAACGGCAGCAACGCAACCGGTGGCGCACAGTGGGCCAAAATAGAATACATCAATTAGAAAATATTATTTCATTTAATTTCAATTAAAAAAGGGTTTCAATTTGGCTTTAAACAATGTTCTAAAGCTGGCCAACATGTCGTATGAGTAATATTGTCTTATAATGTATTTCTGGAAACAGCTTTTTTTGTTTAATTATAAAATTATATAACAATTTAAATTCAATTTTATAACCACAAATAACATAGTATGTTGCTCCTTGGGATTCGATTCTGAGCACAGGTTGACGCGGCGTATGAGTATTTTTTACTAAAAACTATTTTAAAAATTCTAAAAAAGGGATAGTTATTTTCTCTTCTTTGTCATTTATAATGAATGTAAATTATAATAATAAATATAAAGCATAATACAGATGGGTTTACTTGGTACACATGGCGTATGGGTAATTTTTTGTACTCAGGGTTTTCACAAATTCTAAATAAAATGTTATATAAATTTGTAGTTTAAAATAAAATAAAGATTGCCATGCAAAATATATACATTTAAATTAAATTGTAAATTTTTGTTCAATTTTAAGTGAAGTATTTTAGTTGAAAATAGTTGTAGTTATAGTTAAAATAACATTGCTTATTGCCAGCTCTCCTCTGTGGTATCCACTGTGCGGGGCAGTTGCTCTTGCGTTGCGCTTGATAAGCCAGTATTGGTGTTAGTGTGCCATTGTGTGTGTGTCAACTGGCTTTGATTTGCGCTGCCGCTTCTGCTGCTAGCTTTACACTCACACCCGCCGGCTCCGCTCCATGCATGTGCACATGTGTGTTGCATCAGCCGTAGAAATCGGCAGCCCCACGTTTTGCACCGACCACGCCTCCCTGCCCCATCGGGCGTGTGCTCTCTGCCGCCCCCGAAGAGCAATATCTCCAATATAGCAACTTGCTCTGGACTGCGTTTTGTTATTGCCTCGTTTGCCTCGTCCGCTCGTTCGGTTCGTAATGCCATTTGATTCTCTCCCGAAAAAAGAGTACGACGCTTTTGGGCAGAAGCTCCTCGTGTCCGTCCGTGGTGGAAACTTATTCCGGCCGTAAGGTAAGCTTTCTCCTGGGAAGCTTTGAAGAATATACAAATACCTAGCCATTAAGTAGATTGATTGGTTGGATTTGATTCTCAAAAGTATTGCAGTGTTAAATATAATAAAAATATTAACTATTAAATTTAGAAAAAAATATACGAAATATAAATATATATAAATATAAAATATATACTAAATAATTTACAAAATATTTACATTTACATTATATTTAATTGAAATTGAATTTTATTTGCTGACCAATCTCAATATTTGGTTGGATTTCCACTTGAGGTCATTGGGAATTCCACTGCTAAACTAGCATTTTATAATTTATAATGAAATAAAAATGTGATTAAAATTCTAAAGCATTTTACCAATAATATAATTATTGTTTATTATTATAGGGTATTTACTATTCGTTACCTTAATTTCCTATACATATCTTCAGATATTTCTCGTGTGTATTTGTGTTTATTATTTTTTTGTTGGTCACTCGTCGTCTCGCATCTATCTGCGGGTTTTGTCCACCCGTTGGTCCACTTCGATGTTGGCTTGGCTGCTGCCCCGCCTTGCCTCCCCCCCCCCCCCCCCCCCCCCCCCCCCCCCCCCTGCTATCGGTAACCGTGCCACCTTGTCGCGCCGTGACTAATTTAATCGCCATCGGCTCTCGACTTGGATCGGTCTGAAGCTGTATGGGTCCCAGTCTGCATCCAGAGGTTTTTTTCTTCTCTTTATTATTATTCTAATTTGTTTTCTATTTCTTTTGCGTTTCTCGCTTTGCGCGTCTGTCCACTATTATTATTATTATTATACTACATATACTATAGTGTTGTTTTTTGTTATTATTTGTCTGGCGAATTCTCCACACTGCCCATAATTGTGCGAATATTTGTTGTTGATTTTACGCTCGCCGCTAATTCTATTTTTTTTTCTTTTTTTTTATTTTGATCTCTCACAGACACGTTCCTCTTCCGATTTGGATGGCGAGAATTACTGCAATATTAGTGCCGAAGATGTGAAAACAGAAATTGTAAGTACCCTCTGACTTTTTTGATTGTTAATCGCACTTTAATTGATTTGACAGGCTTAAGATTTGCTTTGCCATATTTTTTGATGGGGGATTAATTTATTATTTTTTTTAACTCAATCTTTGAGGTGGCATGACAAGTGATCAGTGGGTGTAATTAGAGAATATTTGACAGCCAGAGATTGGCTGTTATATTATTATTATTATAAGATTGATATATTTTCTAAAAGCAGAATTATTATTTTACTAACTTATATATATTTTAAAATCTTTATTAAAGTAAACCCTTTTTCGATTTTATTGATTACAAGTTGGTAGCAAACAATGCGATACGATTTCCATTTCATACACTATTCCCACTTATCTGATAAGGCTGCTATAGTGAATTAATTTCTGTAACTAACTTAATTCGATGACGAATCTTATCAATTCTATGTATTTATGACGTCCCACAACTTGAACATTGACCGTCGAGGGTTTTCAATTGCTGAAGGTCACGGCCTGTTGCCAAGCCAGATATAGATACATCCGTAGATATCTCTATAATGATAAGCCAGCGTAGCGGTTAAATACCTGTGAATCATTTTGGCTTTTTGTTAAATCCATTTCGAGAATTTATTACTAATAGAAAAATATATTTCTAAGATTTTGAATCCGAAATAAAATTAGTTTAGGTTCGTCAAAAAATAGAATAGAAATCTAATTGTGAAATATTATATTTAGAAATTATATTAAAAGAATTTCCTTGACCTGATTTGGGAGGGTATAATTTTAAAGAACTTTTTGAGTTTTTCATAATTAATTAACTGACTTATTAGTAATTCCTCTCCCTTTGCACATCTCAGATTGGTTTGTCTATTTTAATTAGTATTCAAAACTCGAGAGATGATCATCTGGTAAATAGTTGATGAAATAATGCCGCTTTGATTTCGTCAGTCGTTTTATACTATAAATTTATATATATAAATGTATAGGCAAAGCAAATCAGGTTCCGGTTTATTCAGACGAGCCCATCTTTTAGCAAAATAATAATAAATAGGGCTGATGAAATATGACTGAGATTTACTTTAACAAGGAAAAAACTCATCCCTTTTGATAAAGTGCAAAATCAGTGTGAAAATTCAAATGTTATTAAAATTATAAAATGCTGAATAAGCAATATTAGGGTATTTCCTTTGGAATTAAACAAAATATTCCCCATTAATAGTGAATATAAATTAATTTCCCTAGTAAAAACAACTTAATGATATTTCTATTATTCATATTTTCATTAAAAGATTTTTAGTTAGTCACATTACTCAGTCTATATATCTTTTGATTGCCATACAAATTTGCTTAGTTTTTATTTGGAAGACAACAAAGTTGCTAATAATTAGCACAATTGCTAAAAGGCAGCCATGACGCAAATGGCAGAGTTAACTTTATGTGCGTAACCATTTTCCATTAACTAAACAAATAAATATAAATAAATAGTTAACATTATAAAGAAATAGGTTATCACATTTAAATGGTGCTAAAAAGTTATATATAAATAGTTAATGATTTAATACTAAATATATACAAGATATCTAGAGACCTTTAATATCACATTTTCAAGCAGATTATTGATTGATATTTAGATAATTACTAAAGGAATCAATATATTCATTTATTCATAATTTTATTTATAAATTTAAAGCTTAGTTTTTCAAAGTTCAATACCTTTCAGCCCCTTTTTCTAAACCCCTTTCCATATTTCTTTTCCCACTTTTCCTATTTCCAACCCTTCAGATCGAGCAAGAATCGGAGCTGGGTATCCTGGATCGCCGGACGAGCACACCGTCACCCATTAATTACTACAAGCCAACGGACCTCACCTTCAACCACCGCAAGCGCAAGGCAATGGACGATTGCAGTGGCGTGGTTTTGGGGGGCGTGATGGGCGTGGAGCATGTTGTGGGTGCTCTGACACTGACGCCGATCAAGTCATCGGGTGGCGAACGGACAGGCGGAGGCGGAAATCCCAGTCACCACCAACAGCAGCAGCAGCAGCAGATGAACCACAGCCAGCTCGCGTTTCAGGCGCTGCAGCAGCACTTTAGTCACAGCCTCAGCTTAAGCCACTGTAACGGGCAACCACATCAGCAGCAGCAGCAACAATCGCAGCAATCCCTGCATCTGCAACAACACCAGCAACAACATTCCAGTAACATGGCACAGAAACGTGATCGTGACCGTGATCTCCTCCAACCGCCAACATCGAATGGCCATAGTGCGAGCAGCAATGCCACCTCGCTGGACCCCGCTGCCACTTCCAGCACTTGCAGCTCCAGCAGCAATGCCACGCCCCCCAAGCCCGCCAACGGATTGAGCTCCAATCACGTGGATGAATACGGCGTATTCGGAGAATATGTGGCCATCACCATACGCAAACTGAAGACATCCAAGTCCAAGATCGTGGTGAAACACCTGATCAACAATCTGCTGTACGAGGCCGAGCTGGGGAAGTACGACCAAGGGATGCCGGCCAGCAAGGAGCCGCCGCAGCTCTACAAAATGCAATAGCAAGTATCAGAAAATGGGGGAAAATTAGGAAAACTATGTATGTTATGGAGGGACAGACAACGCACTAGTCAGCAAAGCAACAATGGGCTAAAGCCAGAGCCAACAATTCTAATGGGGGGGAAAGAGTTTTCGGGGAGTCTAGAAGGTATCGAAGGAGCTTAATGGGGTGGGACATGAGCATTTCATTCAGGGACAAAGACCATATAAGTACTTTATCTACATATTATATACATTTATTAACGATTTCAGTGGTTATATGCTATATATCACTCGAAGTCAGTCAGTCAAAGTTAAATAAAAGGAGTGCAGTTGAAACAAACATACCATTAAATAAATTGAATTAATTTTAAATGCTTTACGTTAAGTGTGCATTTTTATGCACGCGCCCATTTAAATATTTTTATTTTCTCTACCGACTATCGTTTTTTGATTTTCAACAACGTTATATATATATTTTTGATTTTCGTTTATATGTACATACATATATTTACATTTGGCAATAACACTTTGAACTCAGGTGCCTTTATTTTTTAGTCAATTAAGCCTTGTTATCTTATGCATAAAAGCGAAACAGTAAACAACAAAAAAAAAAAAAAACAACAATGTAAATTTAATTAACTTTTTATAGCATATGCAAATCCATATGTATAAACTTAATACTGTAAATATATATAGAGAGTATAAATGAAACGTGAAAATGTGCAAATCTTAATTTTTGTTAATGCATTAACTAATTTTGAAACGAGCGACAGGAAGGCTCGCAAATAAAAGTGCAGAAATGTTGAATTTAATTTTGAAAATGATTAAATTGTTTTTATTATTGATTTTTTGGGTTTAGGAGGGAAAAAAGGTAAAAATATCTCCATTATTGAAAAAGTATCATTATTAATTAAACTCCAGGACATATTTTCATGTTTATAATATTGTAAAATATATTTTACAATTTTAAATATCGAAAAATTTGTCATAAAAATTGAATTTAATTTATTTTTAAACTTAAATACACAATATATATTTTTAAAAAATTAACCAAAATAAATATATAACCCTTAATGACCCAACTTATTGCGCACTAATCCTTATTAAGTAAGCCATGTAAAAGGCTCCGATTGTGTTTACTTTCTGAGTATTGCCTAATTATTCCGACTGTCAGAGCTATTGAACAACAGATAGCTACCGCCCAGAACAATGAGTCTCGTTGTTCGCCTTCGGCTTGATTATTCATATTCATAGTACTCGCATTCAAACATATTCTCGGCGCACTCGTCGAGGGCCTCGTCCATAAATCACAAACGCTCTCAACTGTATCAAAGAACTAGGCATCAAATGGGGGGCCAATGCAAACATTAATTGCTAAATAAACAATTCAAAAATACAAAAAATAGATATATACAAAAAAGAGATAATAACTCATTTATCTTTTATGGATCGCCCTAAGCAAATTTTCACTTTTTTAGGGCAATTTGTTTACACTTCCTCGCTTTATAGCCTTGAGAGTGCACGATAATCTCGAAATGGTTTCTTTGAAATCAGTTATTGTTATTGATAGTTCTTAATGATATATATATTTCCGACTTTTCGATGGCATTACAAGTTTTGTTTAGTTTAAGCCAAAAGGAAGCCACTTTTCATTGTCTGGTTAAGGTTGAATTTCGACCATTAACACGATCGGCTAAAAGGTAACAATGACGCAAATGCTTCAATTTTATTTATTAAACAAACAATAGTTATAAATTCGTAGTAAAACACCATTTGAAATCCCGCTAAAACATGGTTTATAAATAGTAAATAAGTGTAAAGTACTGATATTTGTTTTTTATTATATTTATTTGTGATGAACATATTTGCTTTCCGATACTCATTTTGTGGAAAGCTCTCGTGCCCCGGATTGTATTTGTATTGCATTCATTTTCCCATTGAGCTGCGATAAGCGATAAATTAGTTACTTTATAGCACAAACCCAGTGTTTGCTCTATATCATAGTGTTAAAAGTGATAAATAGGGCAATATAATGCCAGCGACTAATCCCATTGATCGCCATTGACGTAGGTTGCCGGTTGTCTCGAAAAGAAAAGCAATCGGAGATTGAAGAAAAGTTTAAACAAAATGTAAATATTGGCAAGCAAATAGATACAATTCCAACAGTTAATGTGAATGGATTCATTGGGTTATTTGAGGTCACTGCAAGTCATCTTTTGCTCGCTTGCTGCTGGCCTTCTTCAGTGGTCAATAATCTCCCTTTGAATGCATTCCTCTGCTGGTGGTGCTGCAGCTTTAAGAAGTCGCCCAACTGTCTGGAAATGCAGATTACGCCCAGCCACAGCTCATCCAATTATAGCCCGCCCCCCGTTCCAAAGGTTCCTCTTGCGGATGTGGCATAGATATGGTGGAGCATAGTATATGGTATAGAACAATGCAGTTGATCTCTTTAAAATAGGTTTCAGCAAGAAGGAAATAATAAAGGATTTAATAAATATTTTAATAAATTATTTAAAGAAGAATTTAATGCAGCATTTAATAAAGAGTCTGTTTTGTAGGGCATTAAAGTTAGTTATAGCCTAAACGCAGACAGAACAAACACTAAAAAAGAGTCACTAATTAAAAATCCTAATAATAGCGAAATCGCAGAGCCGTAACATTTGTGCAATTTTCTTCCAGACATGATTTTTATCTCGTGTCGAGTTTGTAGTTTTATCACAACTTTTTTTTTTTGACGAGCTCCGTCTACAAGTAATCATGGCAAGCAAATATCAATCAAGTACGCGGGCAAACACACCCCAACATAGGCGTATCCAAGGGGGATTTTATAAGGTTTTTTTTTATAAAGAGTTGAAGATAAATTTATATATTTAATGTTATTTAATAATTTTAAGTAAATGATGAAGATATATAATACATTTTTGGTATATCTCTGTAGTATAATTAATTAAAATGAGAAATTGCAAGGCAGTAAAGGAATTAGCTTTCTTTCCTTTCTTTATTTATAAGCATGAATCGTTCTAAAGAAATATCTTAGTTCAAAGAAATTTTATCTTTAAATTTTATCATAACTTTCTTCATACTGAAACAATTTCAATTCCCTACTTCTTATACATTTTATTTATTTCATAGTTATCTTAAATCTTAAATCAATAAAATCCTTTGTTCCCCACACAATCCATTTACAGCGATTTATACATCGCACAATATATACTGTATGCCTGTATCCACATCGATGTTTGCCTTCCGACATCCCCCAAGTTTCATTTCGTAGAATTTGCCGAGTTTTTCCACGAATCCAACGGGCTTCGATCGTCTGCCACTTGGTCTCTCCCCAACGCTGCCACCGATCAGAGGCGCCGCTAACAGGGGGAAGGCACAGACCGACGATTGGCATAAAGCTAGCCATCTGGAAATGACGCAATGTTTTTGAAAACACATCAACACCCCGAGTTGTGGCGGTTGACGTTGCTGTTAGCTTTTGTGTTTTTATTTTTTGTATTTTACTTTTTTTTGCTCGTTGCGTTTCGTTTCGCTTGGCAAAATCAGCAGATACAACAACAAAAACAATAATAACTAAAAAAAAGAACAACAACAAAAACAACATCAACAAAAATAACGATTACAATTGTTAATCTAAACAGTATAAAATATAGCCATGCAAGCATATTACGTATACGTATAGACCAAGTGAACTAAAGATATATTCTAGTCGCGTACTATAAGCTCTAAATAGGTCTGAATTGTTACACTAAAGAAAAGGGGGTTTAAAAAATGAGTAACTTTCTAGAAACTGTTTATTTCTAAACTAATATTTAATCCTATTAGAAAAAGCCTGATCTCTAAAAAGAATGCCGGAAAATTAATACTTAAATCAGCTTAAATCGTAAAACCTTATTTCCAATTAAAAATTAAAGTTCAATAAACCTTATATCAGAAGCCGCGAAATTGTGTTGCAATTTTTTGATTAATGTATCAATCATTCAGTTATCATAATTCTTTATTAATTATTAATGCCATTAACCTTGATACAAATATGTTTAATATAACTTCGAATGCTTTATACTTGATTTAAATTATTACTTTAACGTTTATCCACATAGTTGATATTTATTTATTGTTAATTTTAATAAACTTTAAAGTAAAGTTTTCTTTAAATCCCATATATATATATTTTTTTAACTTATCTTTCAGTGCGCCCTTAAGCTAATGCCAAACTCAGACTACAACTTAAGCTTCAATGTTGCTGCTGTTATTTGTGGCACTTATTGTTGTTGGTGTTGCTGTTGTTGTTATTGTTGCTGCTTTGGCTGGCCATACTGTTATTTACAAAATACAAAATACTGCTGGTTTTGCTTTTGTTGCTTTTGTGTGCACTGTTTTTCCTTTGTTACTGTTGCCTGCCATTTTCACTTTTCCGCCTGTTATTGGTTTTTGGCCTTTAAAGCGGCTGCTGCTGCTGCTGCTGTTTGGTTGTTGGTTGTTGTTGTTGCTGCCCCTTAGTTGTCTTTGGGCCTTTGTGTTGGCTGTTGCTGTTCCTGATGTAGCCGTTAATGTTCCTGTTGTTGTTTACTCTGCTGGTTAAGTTAAGCTGTTTGTAAATGGAGCAGCGGGCTGCAAGTAGCCTGCAGTGAGGCAGCAACACATTAAGTTGTCCATTTTCAGTTACACTTTACTTAAAAATAAATAAATATATAAAAGAGAAGTTTAATAATCATCAAGAATTTGTAAGCTGCCACCTTGTGCTTCTTCTGTTTTTGTTGTTTAATTTTTTTTTTCTGTACCCACTCTTATCTTCTGGCTTTACTACATCTGTTAATAATTCTGTTATTGTCTTGTATCTGTTAGTTTTTTTCTTCTTTTTTGTTGTTGTTGTGCAGTTGTTGTTGCTGCTGCTCTGGGGGCCCCATGTCAGCAATCAACAGTTTGCAATAAATTATTTTTGCAAAATGCTCACGCTCCAATGCGACCCCAGGGAGTCAGCGAACACTCACACTCAATAATATATATGCTGTATATGTATATATATATACTATATATATATGTGAAATGATAAGCTGTGAAACACATATATATGGTCCCATTGCGATTGTCGCGCAATCGAGCATTGAGCAAGTCCCCGAGCAACCCCATCCCCATAGCCCATCGCCATTTCCCGCCCCAAGCCCCATTTTCCATTGTGTGTGTTCGTTCTGCTTGCCTCTAAGAATATCTCCCGCAGTCGTTCAGATAAAGGTAATAGTTGTAATAATAAGAGAAGCCAGCAGTGCCAGAGCCCTGCATTTGTCACTCGGGCATTGAGTAAGGTTGGAAAGTGTTGTAAATCAATTAGGCAAAAGCCTTTGTAGCCAGCTGAAAGAAAGCCAGCTTAATGCGTAGTACACCATAAAATATTTAATATATTAAGTAAATAAATAAATATTCATTGAGCTAACATATCATTTTTGTCATACAAATAATATTTTTGAGGTCTGTTTGTGAGGTATTTTATTTAATAAATTATAAACAATGGCATACGATTTTCGAGTTGAATTTGAAGGTAAAGAAACCATTATAATATATATTAAAGCAGAATATATGTTGAATATATATCAATATATGAACAAAATATATCGTATTAAAATATAGAAACCTTAGTAAAAGTTATGTATTATATAAAAAGGTGTTAAATATCTGTATATTTTAATTTTAAAAATTAAAAAAGAAAATATAAAAAGAAATATTGATATTATTTATATAAGAAAATATGAATTATAAATATTAATAATAATTAAAAATTAATGATATTACGAATGATCATTATCAAAAATATTTTATTAAAAAAGGAAAGATTCAAATGTAATTCTGCAAAATAAATAAATAAAACACCTTATTTTCAACCCCTTTTATTATATTTCTACCAGTGTATTATTCCTGCCAAGGGGTTAAGATAAAGCTAAGTCAGGGTAGAGGCACTGCCATTATGATTTATGGCTAAACAAAATGCACAAATGCTGTTCGATCTGCTCGGGGATTGCATCTTCTGGTCGTAAATAACCAAGCCGGAACCCTGGAATGGCCATCAGAATGGACCAAGAGAGCTAATTTGTTGCCCCTAATGGGACACCAATCAGGCGGAGGTGGTTGGGGAAGAGGGAGTGCCCCGATGCAGGTGGGTATGGCTCCAAACTATCTGGCCATCTATCTGGATACATTCATAAATAAATCTATTTTCGATGGAAGGAAGTCTTGGGCAAGTGCAATTTATTACCAAAATGCTGACGTCTTTTGGATTTCTTCAGCATTTCGTTTCAATTTCCTCTCGAAATGTAATTTATAACCTATTATTCTACCAATTGAGTTGGAATTAATTTGTGGAGTAAGCACTTTGTTGTTACAACACTACAAAAAATGTGTGTTTTCAGTTCGAGTTTTTAACTTAATTAAATGAACAAAAATATTTTTAAAAGTTATAAGAAAACTAGAAAAAATTCTATAAATTAAAGTGCTTTTGACATTCTTCAATTAAATCTGATGTATTTTCCATTTGTTGCTATTTGTAATGAACAAGCAATCAAAAAACCATTTGCACAAAATGTCAATAATAAAAAAAATCAAACCATTTTTGTCAGCAATTTGTATCAATTTAATTCGCTTGACTTTTATGGTTGAAAGTTTTATTTTTACAGCATAGATCTAAATATAATTTAAACGCAAAAATTAAGCGTTATTAATTATACACTTTCTTAAATTAAATGAATTTTGGATAGGAGAAAATATGTTTTTTTACATTTTTTCCCTTCGTTAATTATTGATCGTATAAAGAGATTTATTTCGCCTACAAAAAGTGTGTATATGTGTCAAGTCTTTGTGTCTTTTTATTATTATTTCTCTTCCCTTATATACTTAGCTTAATTTCCCAGACAAATATTAATTTTTGCTTGGATTTTTCGTGTTGCTAGCCGAACAAAGGTTCCACTCAACTCTTTTGCTTTATCATTTCCCGCAGCTGTCTGGTTTCGTTATTAATAGCAACAACAAAAAAATCTCTCAAAAAAAATATGAAAAATAATTAAAAACCTATTAAAGTCAACAACAAAAAACCTACACAGCAAAAAAAAAACAACAAAAATGAACAATAACGAACGAAGAACAGTCAAATCAAATTACCCAAAAATATAAAGAAGAAGCGAAAATAATAAAAAATCATTAAATGCACGAAATGGCAGAGAAATGTGCCATGGCCATTAAGAATTATATGCCCAAATAAAAAAAAAAATAAAATAAAAATAAGACTCAAGAGCCGGGACAGAGCAGGCCCGGCCGAGGAGTAATTATTATGCGAAGATCACGTATTCCCATTTTGCAAAACCCAAAAGCGGATGGGTGGTGTGCCAGAGGGGTGCTAAGGGGGGCTGAATGGGGCGTGAATGCAGGCCACAATAGAAGGACGACGATTTATGCGACCAGACGAAATAAAAACATAAAACCAGGTCCCTGCAAATAGCAGGAGAAGCCAGACAGCTTCGAAATAGCAAATACCCTCTTTAATTTTCATTTATGTTGAAGTAATGGTTTCATTTGCCATTAAAATAAAATTATTTGATAATAAAAGAACACGTGATAAGGAAATTAATTAAGCCAAGGAATTAAGGAATTAAAAATGAAATAAATAAGTATTTATTTAGAAAGCAGTTTGCAAGATATTTGTGGTTGCAATACAACTTTGCCAAGACTTCTCTAAGAATTCCTATAAAAATTTATAATAATATCAAAATTAACTCAAAAACTTCGTATATTATTACTTTTAAATTTTACACTCTTTCAGAGTGAACTTTTAGATTTTAATAGATTTTTTACAGCATATTTCTAAAAGTTTTTATAAGTTTTCTCAAAGAAGATATTTCCATCTTTAAAATAATATGTCAAGTTAAGCGAATAACCATTACAAAATGTCCTGATATTCTGACTTTTAAATTAAAATATTTATTAGGTAAGTTGGTAGTTTCTAGAAACATTTGCTTTAAAGCTTTATAAGACTTATTCAAGACTTCTCAAATTAATTATTAAAAAAAATGTGAAGTAATTCAAAGAATTACCGTGAAAAATGAAAACTTTATAGTTTTTAATGTAATATTTTGTAGGCAAGCTTAAAGTATATCTCTTTATTTGTAAACAGTTTTTTAAGCATATTCTTTTAAGCTTCAATGGAAAATAAACATTCATATTCCTTATTATTTATTATTATTATTTATTTATATATGTTTCTTAGTTGATTAACTTATTTATGGTTAATTTTATTCGTTTATCCATCTCCAAATTAATTTCATTCTTAAGTTTAATAAGATCTCATGATAAAAATCTCATCCATAAAAAGCAACTATGATATCTTTAATTTATTTATTTTTGCAAATTAAAAATTTAAATTACTAGGGAAATACATGAAAATTTTTACTAATATAAATTTATAAAATAAAAACCATACTTATTAATACCCTTTATATATTTTCTTAGGGTATTAACACCCCTCTGAAAACTTTAAAATTGTAGCAAACAAAACAAGTGTGCCTTGGTCATGTGACTGCTTTTTTTGTTTTGTTGGCCAAAAATAAATTTCAATTTTGGTTTCTGTCCCCATCCTCTCCAGCTTACTCCCGCTTCCCTTTCCCGTTCCGGTTCTCGTCCATCTCCATATCTCTGACACCTTGCTCCGCTACTATATATACACCAATCCCTATCCTATATAGCGATACACATACCCCCAAGTGAGGCCCCTTTCCGCTGGGCATCCCCACACACCCAGTAATTGGCTCAAATTACAGAAACTCAGCTCCGACCGCAAATTCAGGCCCGGAGCTCGGCTCAAACCCAAACCAAACCAAACTCAAACTCAAAACCAGACCAAAACCAACGCCAGAGTCCGTTCCCGTTCCCGTTCCGACCACGACTCTTATTATTGTCATGGCACACAATATTGTTTCCAAAAATGAAACGAAACGAAACAAATACGTGACCAGAAATTAACGAAAAAAAAATAATAATAATAACAATAAAGAAGGAAGAGGTGGCAGGCGGCAGGCGGGGGGTAAGGCTAAAATAAAAACAAAAACTACGCCGGTTGCCCGAAAAACTGTGCAAAATAAAATAAGGAAACGGCAGAAATCGCGTTGATTTGAATTTTAAAATGTTTCATGGCATTTGTTTTGTTTGTTTTCTACCCCTCCTTGTGTCCCCCTTGCCACGATGCCCTGCACCTCCTCCTACTCCTCCTTGGTGTTCATGCCACAGCTCAGTTTTGTGGTCTCGCTGTGCTCTGCTAACTTTGTTTTTAAGTCACAGTGGGCTTGAAATTCAGTAAGGTGCATTGAGAATAGTTATAAAAATATTAAAAAATTCTTAATTAATAGTTATGGTTAAAAAATACAATAATATCGGTAATATTCTTAACCAGTATAATTATTATTGCATATAAAAACAGGTTTTCATATAATTAATAAATAAATACTCATTATTTAATAAAGCGTGTATTAAGGGTTATTTATATTCCCTTTTTAACAATAGCTATTAAATATTGAAATAACAGAAATTAGGAAGCTTATCTTTAGGTTTGATTTTTAAACAAATTATTATTAATTTGATGTGGAATATAAATTTTATTTCACTTAAGATTAATGTTTTCAAGCTCTATATCACTTTTACAGCAAATTGAATAGCCCACAAGGGTAAAATAAATTTAATAATATTTTTATGAAGTCATTATTTACGGCTTCAACAATTAAGTGTTTGTGATTAAGCTTATTTACATAGAAATATTTTCCACAGAGATTTTAATGACCTAAAATTTAGCTCTAAAAAATGTTATTTGAAGATAAAAATTTAAGTATTTTTGATAAGCAAAATTTTAGAGATTTTTGTAAGGAATTGTTGTAAAAAATTTGTTGTATGGAATTTTGTAAGTACATTTTAAAAGTAATTTAAAAATACATTTCTTACTTAATATAATAAACTTCCTTTTAAATAGTTAGTAAACTCCATTTGATGTAGCCTCTCGTTTAATATTCACAAGACAATTTAACCTTTTTCTGGGCTATTATTATATTCTCCCTTTTTGGCAGCCACGGTGCGCATTGGTAATATCTATGGCTATCACTAAAAAAGTTTTACACTGCCATTTTCTGTCATTGTTGCTGGTTGCTAGTTGGTTCTTGTTGTTGCTATTGTTGCTCCTGATGTTCCTGCTGTTGCTATATCCAATTGTAGTTGTTGTTCTCTGCCATTTGGTGGGGAACAACTTTGCATGGGAATTATATAGATACACCCAAAAAACAGAACAATCTTCAAAGAGAGTTTCAAAGATTGAATGTTAGAATAATACGGTTAAAATTATAAACAATTTATTTATATTTTATATGTAATACTAATAATAATAAAGATTTATATAGATATTACAAATATTTATATAAGATAAGAATTAGAAATAAGAGATAACTACGGAAACAAAAGGTGTCCTTTAATTTAATCACTTTGCACTTCTCATTTCTCTCCGTGTATCACTTATATATAGAGAAACTGGAAGCCGCAACAAAGTTGCAAGGCAGCTCTGTCGACGTCCCAGACCTTATGCCTTATGTAAATTGTAAAAAAAAAACGGAAAAAATTGATAATGAAACTTTTCAACGCAATAAATAATAGCTGACAAGGGACGGCAATCGTCGGTAGAGAGTGCGAATGGTAAGGAGCAGGAGCAGTGGCTGGAATTGGGGACTCCAACCTGGAGATGGAGTCGGAGCTCTGGAGCTGTAGAGGAAGCAATAAAGGAAAGGCATGAATTTCCACATTATTATTGATTTCGTGTTGAATTTTTGATTATTTCTATAAATATTACCGAATTGGTAGAAGCAAAAAAAAAAAAGGTGCCGCTGAACTGATACGCTTGAGGGGGTGTTATTTTTTTATATGTACAGAGGTGTGACGCCCCCCTTTTCGGCGGAACGCGACACGTGCGACGTTGATACCGGCCGCCTAGGTCAAGTTTGAGCATATAGTACTTATTATTATTATTATTCGAACAACAACAAAATATACGGCAGACACCCCGACATAGAAATGCACACAATAAACAAAGCAATTTAACAAATATTGTTTACAAATATTATTTACAAATTTTTACAAATATTTTCACACATTTTTCCTAAGCAGTTTGAGTTTTAATTTCGTAATTCAAGATTAGGGTTAAAATTGATTATTTAAAAATTATATTATTAAATGTAATAAAATCGTATTACTGCTTAGCCCATCTTTAGATTTAAAAATAATAAATTAAATTTAATAAAATAATTTTAGAAAGTTAAAACTTTACAGATGGCGGCCTTTTCTTGGAAATCTCAAGTTTTGTGTTAGATTTATTTTCAAGCCACAAGTTTCTAATTTCTTAAACAATTTTTTATATATTTTAATTTTAAAATAAACCATAAAATTAAGCTTAAGGACTTTAGAAGATATTAAAACCCAAAGCCCACAAACGGGTAATACGATCTTACAGCTTCCTTTCCTAAAAACTTCTTAGAACTTTTGAGTCTTTGGTATTTTCGATATATATTTTAGACTTTTTTTTAACAATTTCATATAAATTCATTCAAATTTGTTTAAGCAATTTATGTTTATTTCTTGCTGTGCACACACACACTTACCATATTACTTTATGATTTTATTTATACCTTATACGCTCTCGTTTTTCGCGCATCGACATAAAACTGAAACTGAAAAATAAACAGGCATATAAAAAAAAATAACAAGAAGTCGGAGGGGGCGGGTTGCCGCTGAAGATGAAGGGGTGGAGCAGCACCAAAAATTGTTATGCAAATAAAGAATATGGCCTCCTCCGGCACCCCGCTCACCTTTGGGGACAGCCGAGATAAGCAAACACTCCTCCTCGCACAAGCACACACACCTGGGCCACATCGATGCTTATGAGTTGTGCACACACCACGGCCATACACACATCCATAAGTAATGGCAAAAGGTGTGCCCGGCCATGTCGTTGTCGTCTCTGTCGCTATCAGTCTCGCCAACGCGCAATAAAATATTCTAAGGCAACACACAGAGACCCAAAACACAAAACTACAAAAAAAAACTGTTTGGCTGCAAAAAAGGTGAAACAACACCAAGAACTTACAAACAAAAACTATAAACAACAAAAAGTCATCAAAGTTGAGTTTCGCTTGGGGTTTCAGCTGAGCTGATAAATTTTGTACCCTTTACCCCGGGGCTCTAGCTAAGGAAAAACACTTTTCTTGCCCCGTTTTTCCCAATTGGATTCGAGAATATTCAAAAATTCAATTACGATGGGGGAAGGGAGGCACTGCACACCAAGGGGATAGCAAATGTGAATTGAAAAGTTTTCTTTTTTCTTTTCGAATGAAATACCTGAAGATATGGCTTTTAAAAGTTTTAAGAATAATCCGTTGGGTTGTTTGGAAGGATCTCTTAAGGAATTGAAATAGTTTATACTTTTAAGTGGTTAAAAGAAATATGAAAATATGTTCAAACGGAACTGACAATTGTTGCGCTTTTTAATTATTATTTAACTAAACATACATATAATATAATTAAGCCAAAACTTTGAAATATTCAAAATAAATACAATAAATTAAGACTTAAATCACAATTACAAACATATTTATATTTATTATTTTATTATATTCTTAGATTATAATTTATTTTTAGTTATACATATATAAATATGACTCTTTTTTAACAAATTTTATTATACCAATTAATTTATTTTTAATATTCTCGTTTCAGTGCGTTTGTTGGAGATTCCCCTTTATGATATTTGATTTTATGATTTTATTTATAACTCAGTTTGTTTTTTTTATTATTTTATTGCTTTATAATAAGTAAACAAAGGTCTAGGTTCAACACGAACACTCGTAAGATTCTTAGTTAATTTTATTTATGATTTAAATGTAAATACTTTATTATAAAGATACGATTTTCACCTTGTTTAAGGTATTAATAAAAAATGTATTAAAATTTAAGGCGCATTTTATATGGATATTTTTAAAAAAAGATGGTGTGATTCAAATATAATAACATTTTATTAATATTTCCAGTTAATTTAATAAATAATAAGAAATAAATAAATAAAAACACAAATAAAAATATTTTATTGCCACGAAATATGGGCTTTTTGTGGTCCTTGTTCCTTAAACGAGTTTTAAATTTGTATTTATTGTGTCTTCAACCAGTTGTATAACTTAAATTTAAATTAAATTTATATTAAACCAACACCACCCCACACCGAATAGGGTATTCGTCTAACTAGACTTAACCCACAATCGAAGATGAAAAAATTTAACAACTCGTAAACAATTAACATAGAAAACCAAACTATAATTGCGTCTGGCTTGAAAATTTGAATAATAACCACAAATGAACGCCTTCAAAACCAAAACAAACCATAAAAAAATGCACAACATAAATATAAAAAAAAATATAAAAATAAAAACAAAAAACAGAAGGCATAATAGAGAATGACTTTAAGCTGAGAACGTCGACGACAAGTCATAAATATTTAAATTTTGTTATTGAGCCCCCGCCTGTAGTTGCATTTCTATAATTGTGTTTCCATTTCAAGTGTGTGTGTCTGTGTTGGGCTATTTAAAATTTTTATTGATTACGTCTGTAAACAAATAGTAAAAAATCGTAGACTCAATTGCAAATATTTACACGACACGAGCAGAGATCTGAATATAGATCTGGCCCATTCAGAGAGGCCCCAGACAGAGTCAAGACCGAGCCAGACCCCAACCCCAAAATCGATCTCCAAGGAACACCTCCGCCGACATCTGGAATATATATATGTATATATTTGTAGTGGTAGTTGGGAACACTAATATATATAGTATATAGGACTTATCGCCCGACTGCAAGTGGAACTATTGAAATTCACACGTCTCGTCTGGCTGGTTGCGTTTTACGATTCGCGACTCGTTACGTATTGGATCTATCTCGACGTGTGTCTAGGCGTCGCGATCGTAAAGTGCTGAAATCTGAACAACACCGACAATGAAAATTCAAAATTGCAATATAAAAAAATACAACAGAAACTACTACAAAAAATATATATAAATATAAATAGAAAATAGCTGAGACGCCGGCATTGGTCAGCAGACCGTGTGCCGGGATCGATTCTCGATTGGGGGTCCATTGGGTATGGGTATGGGTATGGGTTTGGGTTTGGGGCGAGGCTGCTCGTAAATTGCTAATTTACCCAATCAATCTGGAGAGTGGCGACAGCGGGGGCACAGGCACAGGTGTGGCCATCGGGAGCAGCGGGAGTGATTGATCGTTCTAGTTATGATTGAGCTGTTAACACAACCGGACAACAAACCATTTTTGGGGGGGTGCCAAAATTAGCTTTCACAGAACTCGGAAAAGAAAAAGGCTTGAAAATTTGTAGTTGAATTTATACTTTAAAGTATTTTTAAAGTGGCTTTAATACATGTATACGTTTATAAACAGCTTATAAAATTTTTTTAGTGACTTAAATCTTAACTTGAGAGTGCGTTTAGTTTTATATTTCATTTGAAAAGTTTTATATTTCATTTCTTTCTATTTTTCTAATTGAATTTAAACTCAAATTGTGTTGGGTGATTTTTTAATTTTGCTGTACATTTTTTAATATTTTAAAATATTTTAAATCTTAAATTGGAAGTGTGGTGAGTTTATATTAAAGAATGTTATTAGCCTTTTTTGAATTTAAAAATACTATAAAAGGTAATTTAGTTTCAACATTTAATTCTCTTTAATAAAAAATTGGTTTAGCCTTAATTTATTTTTCTTATTTGTATAATTTTTACTAAATTGCTGTATTTATTTTTAACCAAACCAGCTTTCCCTTAAGCTATTTCCCCTGGAATTTCTCCATAGATTTTTGCTTTAATTTTTAATTAATATTTTTAATTCTCTTTTAAGGTTGTAAAACTTTCTTAAGAACTATGTTAAATATTTATAATTCGTAAGTGTGTGTTTTATAATTAATTTTATTAACCTCTCTTAAATTTATGTCTTAATTTAGTTTCTACTTTGAAGTATCTTCAACAAAAAGTTTAACAAGCAAATCTAAACTCTATTTATTTTACCCTATTTTAAATTATTTTTCATGATTAAATTAATATTGTTATTATTTTCTCCTGAAACCCGCTTCCCTTGAATCCTATTCCCCATAGATTTTGCACTTGGTGTGCCGCATAAATGGCTCCACTGCCCACAGTCGTTGGCGGCGGCGGTGTCCGAGCATATTAATTGCAACAATGTTCTATAAATGTCCCCAGTGGATGGCAGTGTTTCCTCCCTCCCCTCTGGGTTCCAGCCTGGAAGCTAGTATGTAACTCAATTTGCATTTATTCATATTAATATTATTATTTGCCATATTGTTTGACGTGGCTGCGGCTGCGACTGAGACTGAGACGAGGACAGCAAGCGAACTGCATCGAAATTTAAATATTTAATTTAACAAGTTTTTCAATTAAATTAGTAATGCAAATTGTTTGCTTCGCTGCTGCCTTTTTCCTGATGTCCATCGGGTACAGGAGGACAGGGAGGAGAAGGAGGAGGAGTGGCTCTCCTCCAGTCAGGATAGCATCGAGTTACTCACTCAACAGTCCGCCCTTTGTTGAGCTGCAACAAGTAAACTTAATTAAATAACTGAGTAAGCTGCGAATAAACAAAGAAATTTAATATTGTTTATGCATCAATTAAAAATCAACCTATAAATACTCTTTTTTATAAAATAATTTTCAAAAAAACAAGACTTTTATCTTTTATAATTTCTTTATATAAAATAGTTATTTACTATTATTTATGATAAATATAAAATTGTAAAAAAAATTTCTATAAATAAGACTTCAATATTATATATTTTCTTTACATTAAATATAAATAAATTATTGTTTATAATAAAGATTATTTCGTAGATATCAATACTGTATTAATATTAGAAGAGTTGAAAGGAATAGTTTTCTTACTACAAGAAAATTAGGTACAAAAAATATGTTATAATTATTTAAATTAAGAAAAATCTTCCTTCCTTTAAATAATTTATAGTTTTTTAAAAGCCTTCACTCAATGTCTTCAAAATTCTCAGTTACTGCTTTCAATATTCCCTGGCAGAGTATGCAAAATGGACATTAACAAGTTGAAAGCTTAATTTATTTGTAGGTCATTTTCATGTAATGCAAACTGCAGCAACAATCGTCATCTGTCCTTGCGTTGCCGCCTTCGCAGTCGCAGAGCAATCATAAAAAACAAATCAGCAAACAGCAAAAAAAAGAAGACCAAGTAGTACTCATGTACTCTCGAGTACCCCACAAAAAAAAGGAGAAAAACTCTACAAACATATATATATACCCACTACATAAGACATTTTTATATGGCGTCGGTGTCAACGTGGCTTGCAAATCAGTTTATGTTATGCAAGAGAGTTATGGCCACAAGAACCTGGCAAAGCATCGGTCTAGAAGGTTAAGAAGCTGACATTTGAGGCGATTCGGGGTTAAGCGCCGTCAATGAGCTTCAGAGTTATAAACCTGCACGGGGTCGAAATGCAAATCGGGGAAGCAAATGGGGGTTATGACGGGTCTAAACCAAAGTCCCCCCGCCAGACAGCGAAAAAAATAACATCTTGGTCTAAATCTTATCTTATCCTGGTCGGACTTGTGACAACTATGGTCAAATATGGCTATCAAGTGAAAGCAAAGAAAAACAAAACCGTTAAGAGGTGAGGTAAGTGTAGGTAATTCCTATAGGTGGGTAATTCTTATATCAGCTGTTCTATCTTTGGAATCAAATATAATATACTATATAGAAACGTCTGGCCTTGAGGGCAATCGTGTGATTTTTGTGATAACTCAATTAGGTTAATTGTTAAATTATTTAATACAAGTATCTTTAGGGTGTTAGATATTTCTTTTTATAGTTTCTCCCTAACGTTAATTACTTCTCAATGCATACATTTGTTTCTATTTTCAATTATTTTCATTGTCTTTTCTTACCTCAACCCCTCGCCTTATCCATATTTGTTTTTCTTTTGCTCACAAAAAAAAAAGAAGAAAACTCTTTGCTTGTCTTATCTTTATGTATTTTGAAACCTTTAGTATTATCTTTTCTACTCTTTTTTTTGATCTTATCCGCCTTCAACTCTCACCCTTCGCACATGGCTATTTGGTGTTGTTTTCTCGTTGGGTTGTTACTTTGTTAGCTTTTCTTTTTACCATATTACCATTACCATTTATTTGTTTTGTATCTTTAATTGCTTTCTGGTTAGTTTTTTAGTGTTGTTTATGGGTAGTAAACAGTCGGAGAACTCTTATTGTTAAATTATTTCGGCTATTTAATAATTAAATCTCATGATCTAATCCATGACTAACTTTAATCTCAAATTAATTGCACTTGAGTGGCTTCCCACTGGCTGATCATTGATCAGTAAGATTGCAACATCATTTCCGTTTGGCTAATGTTCCGCTTGTTTACTGCACTTTCTGGCACTGGATCTTTTTGACTGATTATAGCCATATCAAGTGTCTTGTTTGCGAATCTTCTCGGGTGAATCGACTTCGTATGAATTTATATTTTCAGTTACCTGAAATCTCTTTGTGGCTATCAACGAAAATTAAGAACTTTGTTGACCAAATTCCAGTCACATTTTTTATTTGGCGTAAACAAATTCGCAGAAGACGGAAAGTCTGGAAAGTAGTCGCAGGCGGTGTCCATGAGAAATCGAATTTTGATAAGACCCATAATCGGTTAGTGTTCTGAAGTGGGGCGGCTATTGATAAAAAGTCTCGGAGTGATAAGAAAATCGAAGATTGCATTTGTTAGTTTTGTTTGTTTTTAAAGGGGGGTTAGTTACGGAAACGTAAACTGTCAACGTCAAAGGGAATTACGAGCTCTGACAGAAAAAAAAGCTCTACAAATCGCACTTTATTAAAGTGGGTTTTATTTTTAAGACCAGTCAGTTTTAGGAATTAATTAAATTTGGTAAATAACAAAGGGATTTAGTGGGTAAATTTGTAGACTTCTTGAAAGTGGAGTGACTAATTAATTAAAACTATACAAATAAATGTAATAAATAACATTCATAAATATTAAATATATATATTAAATATATATATTATATTTGTAATAATAATTGTATATGTACCTTATATAAAATTTTTACTATATATACGCCACAAAATCTATTAACAAACAAACTCTTATGACGTTTTACATTCATTAAAGTCATATAACGTCTGATAAAAGTTGAATTACGTTACTTGAGATACTTCAAATTAAATCAGAAGCCTGTTTTTAATGATTTTTTACTATTTATTATATAAATATATATAAGAAAAATAACATATAAATATATATAAGAAAAATAATAATCACAAATTTAAATACAATTTAAATATAATTAGTATTCAATAACTTTCTCAGTCAAAAATAAATATTAATTCCTTTAAATAAATACAGTTTGTTTATTTAGTTGATTGTTACTTGAAACCCCTTTGCCAATTATGCTAATCCAATCTATTTAACTATTTATACCTTCCTGCTATATACATATGTACGTAAATATAATACATTATTCTAGCCGCAACTGAGTGTGCATTCAAGCGTCTGGCGATTTCTATTCGCGCCCGGGTTCTAAAGGTGCGACAGCCATGCGTTTTGCATGCCAAGTGTATCCAGATACAGACCTCTGATTCATTGATAACACGTGCCCAGTGCACTACACCTGACCCAGCCCCAGTGCCAGTCCGAAACCAGACAGTTGCAGTTGCTTAAGCAAATATTTGCACCGATAATTCAGCTGTCAGACAATGGGCCCTGGTCTCTTGACTCTATAGTAGTGCAGTTCTCAAGACCCCGCCACCCATGTGATTGGGAAATGCTCTCTTTTTTGTTAAAAAAAAAATAAATAAAATAAAAACTAGGCGAGTGATAAGTTAGGGTGCCGCTAATTGATATAGCTGCATCATAGCCGTTCGATGGCCATGACAGTACAAAATTGGTTTTTACTGATACCAGCTGGACCTACATTTTGCAATATTTTCAAATCGGCTGTGTCAGCGCCTCCTATAAATGTATATATATATATTATATGTCTAGCAATTAAACATGTGAAAGTCATTTGATGAACAAGGAAAAGATTCACTCTGAAATTAAGCTGACATCATCGCTGAGTTTAAAAAGTTCTCATTAGCCACTGATATAATTTAATATATAATTACTTTTGAGATTGCAAGTCTGAAAACTTGAGTTAATGCAAGGGATAGGTCATGAATTCAAAATGAGTTACTTTATCTTAAACTTGAGATTTACTTGAATTTAATTATCAGTAAATATATATAGTATTTCCGCTTTAAGCCTGAATTTTCCCTTGGAACATGTGCCAAATGTTCTATAAATATGTATTTAGCTAATTATATATACCAAATTATATCCGTGTTTGCTTCCCTAATGTTTTGCTAATGCTTCCCCGTTTCAATTGTAATTCCTGGTTCCTGGTTTTATCTTTAAAGTGCCTCTTCAGTGGCCAGAGAAGCTTCTCCATTTTAACTACCCACTACCTAGTTCGGTTTTTATAGATATATTTTGACTATTTGTGGTATGACTAATGCCAACAGCAGCTTGCATAAACAACTTGGAGCAAATGTTTACACTCACTGGGGTTCAGAATATATATATTTTCAATTCCAAGTGGTCGGGCCTCATGCAAATGAGGCCTCGAGTTCGTTAAGTACTTAGTACTAGCTCACAAATAGAGTCGTGCAGGGGGAAAAATAGGATACAATTTGATGGATAGAAACACTTTAATAATATTTATGGTCTTAGGAATAATAAAAAGGAAAAATATATACAACAAAAACAAATTAGAACAAATAATATAAATATATATAAATATTTATCAACAAATGTTTACATTTGTACCAAACTGCCAGCTCAGACTATCGAAATATAAAGCATTTCAGCTCCCAATAAATATATAATCAATTGTGGATACAAAATAAATATTTTAAATAAATGTATACATTTTAAACTTATCAAATAATCTACAAAATCTATTAAAAAACCTCTATATAATAAAATCATTAAAACTTTGATTCAATATATTTTCCTATTAGTGATATATCATATATAAAATATATTATATTAAATAGAAAAAATATTTAAAAAAAAATTCTAGAATAAATATTTTTTAGCATGCAATTTTTACAACATTTTAAAAGTTACAAATAAATTGTAAATATTATTTTTTCCTGTGCTTTTTTATCGACACAAACACCAGCCGTCCCGTCTAAGTATTACTTAATATCATTGACTAAGCGCTGCTCACCCAAAAGTCGAGCCATCAAAACAACTTTCGATTACGAAATTTAGCACAGTTGAGGTCCGTGGCACCACCAGGGGTTTTTCAGGTGGATTGAAGGGGGAGGGCGCCAGGTAGAACTGCAAAGAAAACAAACTTAATGAGCTTTGCGAAATATGTGTTTTGTGTTTGCTTGCCCTTTCGATGGCTGCTGTCAAGTACAATAAACGACAACAGGTTGAAGACTCAGAATCAGCAACCTTAACACTTAAACAGCTGAAAATGAAAATTGCAAAGACTAAAAAACAAAGCCAAATTGCACTAGAATGGAGTCGGACGACGACGATGACTATAGCTTTGGGGATGACTAATGTCGTCGTCTAAAAAAAATTAAAAAACAAAAAAAAACTAAAACCCAACGATGGAAACCAAGACACAATGTAAAGTATGAAAAAAAGAGCACAACTCGAGGCGAATTTCGAATTAAAATAAAGTCATTGAGTGTGGTTGAGTGGCTCGGCGGTTGCGTGGTTCAGTGGTTCGGCATTGGTGGACTGCCGCGTGCACACTCAGTGCGATGCACTGCTGCACTTCAAATGCTAACCGAATGCACAGGAAGATGTGATCAGATCACAAAAGATCACAGAATCACTCATCGAAAACCAAATGGTTGCTAAAAAGGAAACTGTGTATCTTTTTTTGGGCTTCAGATGAGAGTTTGTCATTGAAGATACAACCTTTTCCCAAGAGAATTATAGGAGAAAGGTTTATGAATAAATTACAGCTTAATGCAATTAATTAACCTTAAAACTATAAATTAATAGATATATTTTTAAGGGTTTTTAAGGTTTTAAATTTATTGAAATAAGAGTAAGGTCATGAAAGATAGAATATGTTTCAAGAAATACACATTAAAGAAAAGGTTTATTTTGGATTTTAAACAAATTATATTTAAATACAAACAAAACATCTTAAAATTTAAAATTCATAGAAAAATTGATGGCGCTTTTTAGAAAATAAATAAAATAAATTTAGAATTTTTTCTTAGAAAGAAAGTTTTGCTTTGGATTACAACTAAACTGCTTTTTGAAAAAATTAATTGGCCATAAATATATAATTTTAAATAGCATTTTTCAGTACTTCAGATTCATTAAATTAGATGAATAATTTGCAAAAAATAAATAATGTTATATTCTTCACATAAACATGTGATTTAAACTAGAAACAGAAATGTATATTCATTCAAAGAAGTCCAAAGAAATAATAAAATAATCTCAAGAATATAAATAAATTATTTTCAATATAAAATATATATTATTTAAAATTTACTGTACCTATATATGTTTAATACATTAAAAAAAAAATAATAAAATGCATCTTTAAATAAAATATAGTTCATTATATCTACCATTTCATTTTGCCATGTTATATATTTTTTAAATTTCAGCATTCTTAATGCTTAATTTTACAAAACCAATAAGATTACCCATTAATCTCCGCTATAACCCATCTCATTTCCAAGTTTATGTAATAACAATAATAAAATCTCAACAATTTAAGCAGCTATTAAGCCTTAAGACATTTTCTACTTAAATCAAAAACTAAAAAAAAAAAAATATGACTCTCCAAGCACAGGACCATACAAAGTCTCCTCGATTGAATACTGTAATCATTCCATTTTCAATATAATCGATCAGCGATATAACCTGATCGGCACATACAATGTATATACAACGTAATGACCTCAGCCCGGAGTCAATGCTTCCTGGGAGAGCACAAGATACATATACAGCTCGTGCAAAAAGTGTGCTCACAAAGAAGGAACCTGTTTTTTTCGCGATTAAAATCTGCCCAGGCAAAACCTCATAAGTCCCGAAGTCTGACGCGGGGAACTGACAGGTCTCTATGCAGATTATGTCTCGTTTCGATATCTTCTCGGACGTGTAAGTAATTAATTACAAAAGTAAGTGCTTAAATGCTAAGCCGCACAAGACAAATGTAGATACTTACCAAGTGAGTTGGATAATCTGGCGGTGACAAAAATAGATTTGAAAAAAAAGTAACAACAAAGACAAAACTGAAGACAAGAATCTTTAATTAAAAAGTATTGTATTATATTTATTATTATTTTTTTGTTGCTCTCAAACTTTCGAAATAAATTACCATCAGTCACGAATCAGTACTTTCTTTACCTCAAAAGAATACTAAAAAAAAAACAAATTCGCATTTCCCTCTCTTCTCGCTTTTTGTGGCTGATAAAAACGTATCTGGCAGATACACGGCAACGAATGTTCTGCCATTATTTAATTAGCGTTGAGCTTTTGGCCCTCGGGCTATGTACTTAAGTGCATAGCTCTCGTATCTTGTATCTCTTAGCTCATCTTCTGGGGATTAGATGTGGCGGGTATGGTACTCCACCAAATAGGAATATATATGTATATATAGATAAGCCAGAGAGCTCTAAAAATTTACATTTTTTATTGCCTGAATATTCGCATAATAATTGTCTTGCAACAAACAAAAAACACTTGCCGCATTGTGGCCACTTCGTGGCAATTCAGATGTATCTGCCGGATACTTGTTCTCGAAAAAAAAAATTTGTTTATTTCTGCCGACGCGCTGAAATGGTCTCCAGGGGCCTTACGGATAATCTGATAATCGCCCAGCCCGGGTCCCTACTCCTCCTCCTCCTCCTCCTGCTTATCCTGCTCCTTTTGCATTACCTACCCAAGTCGGTTTTCTGATGACTTTTCCCTCCTCTTGCCACTTATCTGCTTCCCAGCTCAACTGTTATTACCTTCGCTCCTTTTGTGCTACACTTGCTTCTTGTTTATCTTTTGTTTCTATGCTAAACAATTTTTGCACATGTGGCCCATGGTTATTGTTGATGTTGTATTTTTTTGTCTTTTATTTGTTGTTGTATTTGTTGCTATTGTATATGTTTATGCATTGTTCCCATTGTAGTTGTTGCCGCTGACGTCGGAGAGTTGGCTCATTGAATGAATCGAGCCCCTGGCAACACAAGAAACACGAAACAGCGCACACTTTGTAAACACTTGGGGTTAAAATAAAAGGGATTATTAAAAAAATATATATATATTTAAGAAAATATTGTGGTATTAAAAAAATAATATAAGTAGCAAAACATATTCACCAAAAATATATTTTATTTAAATTAATACCATAATTTAAAGTTCAATGCAATAAATATGAGACTAGCCTTGTCGCTGTAGGATATCATATAATATAATAATTATTAATAATTAATATAATAATTATAATTAATTAATATAATAATTATTAATAATTAATATAATTATATAATTAATATTAAATACACCAAATATTTATAAACCAAACCAAGCACACAAATCTTATTACATTTGCCATGTCCTTTCATACAAGAGCTCATTATTAAACCATTTATTATTTTTATTATATAATTTACTAACAAATAATATATTATTTATTCTTATTAATATTATTATTATATTTTTTATTATTTATTTCCTCAGACAGCTGCATTTTCTTTGCTATAATTTCCACCTTTGCTGTTTAAATCATGGATTCAACTTGCAGCAACTTTGCAGATGACTCACAATTTTTGCAAAAAAAAAAATGTTGTTGCTTTTGTTGTGTGTTTTAAGTACTATATTGTTGTTGTTATTATTGTTACGATTTACGAAACCTTCGGTGCTCATTAGTGTTGTTGTTGCCGCCGCTTCTTCTTTTGTGAATGTCAGTTTGTTGCCAAGCCAGGTACAAATGAGAAAGTGTACAAACAAATACGAATATAAAATAATATACACGAAAAATAATTATATGTTATATTATTTTCGATGTAAAAATATATATTTTTTTTAATTCAAACAAGCTTGCAGTTTTTTTTAGATTTTTTATAATAATTTTAAACAAACTCCTAAGAAAAAAGGCCATTAAAACCTGTGGTGAAACTATTCCTTTATTTAAACTAAAAGCTTTTTAGCCAAAATTAATAAATACATTCTCTTGTAGTATTAATTCAATTCAACAATATATATTTTTTATATTTTAAATAAATTTTGATATATTTTAAGCTGATTCAAAGTGTGACAAAAAGACCTCTTAAAAAGGTCTCCAATAAATGTAAGTAAAGTAAATAGAAAAGTCTATAAAAAATACGCTCTTTATGAAAAATAATAAATATAAAATAATAATAATAATAGGCTCTCTTTGAGTATTTTTCAATATAATAAAATATATATACATATGTATATATTTTAACTGATTTTAATAAAAGGTTTCTAATAAATTTAATAAAAATAAATGGAAAGTCTCAACAAAATAGTATAAAAACCAGTCTCTTAAGAAATTGATCTATTTAGACATTATAGTTTAAATCATAATTTTTTCTCAGTGTATAAGCATATATGGCACATATTTTTATATAAGTGTCTGCGTGCAGCTATCATTCATATTGTGAAAACCTTGGAAATGCTACAATTACTGTTGACATTTATGTTGCTCTTGTTGTTGCTGTTTTAATTTTTACTTTTGTATTATTTGCTATTGTTGTTGTTGTTGTTGTTTGTGTTTTCGTTGAGTTTCGCATTTCCGCTTTCGTCGCCCGACATTTGTTTGTCACAGTCGACGGCTTGGCTCACACGGTTGGCAACAACCACTGCAACAACAGCAACAATAACGAGACAAGGCAACAACACGGCAACAATGGGGGCCCACGGACTGCTGCCTTATCAGTTTTTGAAAAACAACCAAATCTAAAGCGATACCGAAAACCATTGAGTCACAGATACAGATACAGATACATCAGCAGCAGCAGCAGCAGCAGAGGCCGAGGCAGAGGCAAACAACAAGTGGAAAAAACAAAATTCGTAAATGCAAACAACAACAGGCAAAAGGTTTCATAGATACGAGCATACCTGTAGATACATATATGTATATACATATATACATTGTACCTGAAAAATATGCAAATGTTACATGCACGGCTGAGCTCAAAATATTAGCACTAACTGGGAATTACTTATTACTTCCTACAAATTGTGGGTTTTTAAAGGGAATTTATTCTGTAAAGCAATTAAGTTGGGTTATGAAAGGGAATGTATATAAAATAATATATTAGGGAGTAATAAATTAATATAATACATTTTCAGGTAATTAAATAATTTATGGTAAAGCCATTAAAGGTAAAGCGGCTTCTTTTATAGATTTACTTCTTCTTTTAATCGGTCTTCTATTTAAATCATCAATTTCTACAAAGCCCATAAGATTATTTCATTTTTAATATATTATGAAAAAGTCATTAGTTTTGATTATTAAATTAATCAATTAAACGGCTTAAATGGTTAGGAAATTATTTTAATTTTTGAATTTTATAATGGGATGGAATTGATTATTTTTAATACTCAATTTTACAAAATCACTTTGGAATATTAATAATGTTTACAAAATAATATTTATAGTTATATAGATAGTTTTTAGTTTATTAGATTAAATGTATAAAAGTAATAAAGTAAATAATATTGGAATATAAGTTTAGATTTGGTTATAATTTTATAACCCAAAAAATATAAAAACCCAAAAAAAAAATGTGCAGAAAACATACCATTTTCCTCCTTTCTCTATCTCCTAAAAAATGCAACTATATAATTTCAAAATTCCCAGTACAATTGCTATTATATCGACCGCAGGCGTAATGCTCATTGAACTTGGACAGCCAACACAGAGGTCTCCTTAGCCCAAAAACCATTTTCAAGAGACTTGGAATAGTTTGAGGAACGACAGACCCGAGAGGGCGGAATCCGAGGAGCGACAGCGACCGTGTCCAATCGAAATAATATATTGTAAGATCTATTTGTGGTCTGCTTACAGGAAGGAAAAGCGGGGCGGGGGTAACGAACCCCTCCTCAACAGCAGCGGAAAAAAAAGAATGAAAACCCCGAAACGAACTGAAAAACTGAAAAGATTCGAAGGTCATAGAAACTGTCAAAGAAGAGATGGATGTCTGGGTTGTATATGGTATGAATTGGTTGCTGTGATTGCCCATAGACAAATTGTCAAGAAACATGACAATTGAGGATTTTGCCCTCTGGCCCTATGTACGTATGGTATATGCCTTCTCGCACAAATTTTCCCTTCCGAGTTTTTCCTGTCAGCGGGGCGGACGGGTCAAGTTTTCACTGTGGGAATAATGACACTTTGAGAAGAGAGCTCGGGGCAGGGAAAACAAAACAGCAGCAACAACAATATCGACTACAATGGAATTGATGGCATTATAATATGGGAGCAGGCTGGAATTCGGGGCTTAGTAATGGGAGAAGATGATGGTTTGTAGCATTCATTGTCTCGGATTAGGGGTTTTATTTTCTGCTTTTCGGGCTAAATTGGGTCAAGTCAGGTGGCCAAGAGATTTGCAGGTTTTTTCTAGGGTTCAGTGATTTTTCTTTATATTTTTTTTCGGTGCCAAAAACTAGGTGTTTTGTAGGGTAAATTTGTTATAGAATTTTCTAGAACACACAAATGGGGTTTATGATAGATTTTAATGGAAGATTTTAATATTCTTAGACTTGGGGAATTTTTCTTTTGAATTTGTAGTAAAAACGGTTCATTTTTTAATTGCATTTTGGGAATAATTAATTAAAACACATTTAAAACTACATTTTTTACAGATTTGTCTCCTCATTAATTAATTATAAACAGTAAAAACTACTAGTAAAATCCCTAAAATAATAATTAACAAAATAAGTCAACCTTTAACTCTTTAACTTTTCAATAAATAAATAATATTTGCCTGGCCGAAAATCAAAATTAAATGTACCAAACTTTTTTTTATTATATTTTATATATTTTTTTTACGTTTCTTGAATGTATTTCCCAAATGGTACACATGTATCTGCACACTTTTTGGGCAGCCAAATTCTAAGAAGATATTTTTCAATTTGCAGAACAAAATTTTAAATAAATTAATCGTAGAAAATTTCGACATTCCTGTGACAGCTAGAACATTTTCCAATTTTCTAATACTGCCCCTACCCCTCCCTCACCAGGGCCACGTGCCTCAGAAAACAACAACAAAAAGTATAATATAATAACAATAATAATAAGCTGGCACGTCCAAAAACGAGTCCACCTACGACAGAGGTTGGGGATGTGTGACAAGTCCAAAAATCTTTTGGTTAAATCGAATGGATTTTTAGCAGGGCAACCAAGACACGTGCCGAAGATCCGATAAAGCTGGAGACTTTCCATGGCCAGAAATTCCCAAAAAAAAAGAAAACAATACAACAAAAATATATAAAACTAATATTAATTGGCCAACAACTGTGGATGGGTAGTTCCAAGACTTGGCCAAATATTTGCCATCTTTCTTCTTTCCTATCTCGTTTTTTATATTTATTTTTTTTTTATTTGCTGCCACTTTTGTTGAGTTTTTTTTTATAACGTCTACAAATATAGATACATTTGTTGTGTTGTTCTTTTCAATAACAGAAATTCCGCATTTGAGAATATGCACTGCGAATTGTTGACAAAAATGACACACCAATATCTATTTATTCAGTTTCGAATTCAGAAGAAAAAAAGAAACAAAGCCGTTAAGCAAACAAAAAGTTAAATAATATGACAAATATTAAACAGACTCCAGCTCAAAGTTAGGAATTTTTGGGGAATACCAAGCAGATGTTCTCAGCCTCCTCGTTCTGAATATGAAATAAAGTTAACTAAACTTAATTAAACTGAAAAAAAAGGTGTAAAGAAAACCTAACTGTGGGAAAACACGCAGCGAAAATGTGGCCAGCAAAAATTTCTGGCTAACGCGTGTGGGCCATAACGTGGAACGTGTTTTGGTAAAAACTATTCTGAGGTGGACACAAATATAGTAAGCTCCCCTGAAAATATTTTTGAAAACATCAATAAATTACAAAGTCAAGGAAATTATCAGCCGCAGACGCGTCATCGGCATATCATCAAGAAAAAAAAATTGCCTTGGAAAAACAAAAACAAAACGGACAAAAGTTCAAAATACGTATCAACAAAATTTTAATATATATATATATATATATATATATATATATATATAAACGTATTAAAAGTAGGCGAAAAATGTGCAAAATAAAAGTATAAAAATATAACGAAAATGTCCCCAGAAATATGCAAACGAATTGTGACGTGAAATTGATTCAATTAAAATCTTTTATGACGTGACAATTGAATTCTATTTTCGCCTCTAATTGGAACTGATTGTAGTTTCGCCCCATCAACCCCGAACATGATTCCGCACACAAAAAGTACTACTACTATATGTACTATATATATGTTCTATATATGCTCCTCACTCAGCATACTATATCCCCCCGATGTGTGCTCGAGTACACTTGCACCCTTTCTATTCTCGGAAATGACGGAATTTATATTTTGTATCTTTACGTATCCAAAAACAAAAAAAAAAAAAGTGTCGCATGCCCCCTGGACGGCGGCCTGACTTTTCATTTCCTTAATTTATTTCTCTTAATTTTTGGCGGATACTAGATGCTTTACCTTAATAAGAACTATGACAGCATTTTAAATGATTTTTCTATAAGTGTGCAAAAATATGGCACACGTCCCGAGGCAGGGGATAATAGTATCTATAGGCCTTAGAATGTACATTTTGTTTAGACCATTAATTATATTATTTTAATGATACAATTATTTGTATACTGAAATTAAATTGTTGTCATTTGGATTTACAATGTAAAAACACATTGTATTCTAAGCAGTTTGAAGGTCAAATTAAATCGGATCGTGTGCCTATATAAGGGATTGTTATGTCTGCTTATAGTATTTATTAAAATTATTACAGTTTAGGCGGTGAAACAAAAGGATTTAGTTTAGATTAGAAATCAGTTTTTAGTAAATAAAATATATATTCTTAAGCTTAAAAAATGTATATTATATGGCTTTAAAATATATATGTTTTAATTATAATTTAAAACTACTTTATGACTTACCAAAAATTGATTTAAAATCACAAAGATATTTTTTATTTAATTCCTAAAAAATTATAATATACATATATCCTCTTACTTAAAAATATATTCAGAATGTATTATACATATATTAAGTCATTAAATTAATTACATTTTTGGCATTAAAACAATAGGATTTAATTGTGATTTAAAATCTAACCCTATTTCTGATATTAAAAAATATATATTTAATATTATAAAAACCCCTTTTCTGAGCTTTTACATTTTTATTCATGGTTAGCTGGGAAATATAATTAAAATATATTTAATAATATTTTATTATAAAGTAAAATGTATTTCCTAGCTAACAATTTCCCCCTCTCTTTGCTTATCTACTTTCTTTATACACATATTTTTTATTTTACCTTATTTAAGCTTAAACAATTGCTTATATAGATAAAGATAAACAATTACCCAGGTTACTCATGACTGAAAATAAAAACCGTTGAATACATATTAAGCCTTTATATAAAAGCATGACTTAATATCGGCACAAAAGATTTACTAGATTATTTAAAAGATAACTTGTTGTTGCCTAAAAGAAAATCCGCATTTATAGTAAGTTCCTGACTTGTTAAATCTTTCCTTTATGAAGTAGTAAAAGAGACTTATTGACAATTGCGAATCTGTGCAATTTCTTCCTACTCTTGATTTTTTTTAAATTTTCTTTATAAACTTTTTTTTGTTTTAACCGCAGCCTGTTTTGCAATGTTGCCGCTTTTCAGCCAAGTTCATAGTACCCATCCATGGCCCACCAACAAGTTGTGGGCCTAGCCCAAAAACTGGTTGCCCAATTGTCTTCCCCTGGCTGATCGCGAGGCAGCGATTGTTGCCGTTTGTGTAACTACTGCAACTAAGTGCACTGAAAGAAAAAATAGGGCTTTAAAATAGAGTTTACAATATGGGCAAATATTATAAAGATTTTCTAAATTTTATATGGACTTCAATAATAAATATTTAAAGGCATAAGCTGGCATCTCCTTGAATAAATGAAAGGACTTGTTGTATCTTTTTTAATTACAAAATTCAACAATAAATATTGTATTTACTTGCTTTCTGTATAGTTTCTGAAACAATATTAATTTAAATTGTATTAAAATAATTAAGACCCCTCTGAAACTATCTGGGATTTTACTATTCTCCAGTGAGAATATACTATTAAATAAAAGGTTACCAATTTTAATATAAAAACCATAAACAAAAATATAATAAAAATCAATGTAAAATATTTTTTATTTTAAATAATAATCTCTTTATTAATTATATTTATTTTACATGTTCGAAAAAGTCTCTTATATGCAGCATCTTTTATTTTCTCTAAAAAAACCCACCAATATCAGGCATTTCTCTCAGTGTTGTTACCATGGCCGTGGCAGTAACGGGTTGTGCTGGTGGCATCGTTGCCGCTCTTCACTCGTTCGGTGGCTGCTGAAAGAAAGTTGCACCCGCAACAAGCAAAATCCGCCCCATACCCCCCCCCCCCCCCCCCCCCCCCCCCTCAAATCCCCCGTTTGCAGCAGAAAAGAAAGCCGTTTTGTTTTAATTTTTTCCACAATTATTTTCCGCTAGCGCAGGAAAATTATATGCTTTTATTTTTGTAATTTTTTTTTGCCTTTGTTTTTCGCTCTGTATGTGTTGTATGGTTTTTTCACAAAATGTTTTTGCTTTTTAGCATTTTTTGTTTGTTTTGTTTTGGTTACAAATTTCTCACAATTATTTTGTTGGTTTTTACGCAATAAAAAAACTTAACATTAAATACAATATATTTTTGTTTTTGCTTTTGCTTTGTTTTGTAATAATAAAAAAATTAATACATGTATTTTTTTCGTATTTTGCTTGTTTATTTCTTTCATTCTCTCTCGCTTTTTCTTTTTGTGTAATAAATAGTTTTTTTTTCGCTTTGATAGATACTTTTTGCTGGTAATAGATACTTTCGTGTTTCGCATGTGTGTGTGTGGATGGTGTGTTGTATGTGTGTGTGTATATATGTATTTGTGAGAACATTAAGTTTTCCTTGTTACGTTAATTGTAATTTTTACAAATTATATCGCATTGCATTTTAAATTTACTTTATTTTAAATTTGAAATTTTTATATTTGACGATCTCTGATTTATTATCGCTGTCTACATTAAGGTTTAATTTTTTGTTTTTATATCGCAATTGGAGTTTTACACAGACAAAAAAATTTTACAAATTTTTTACGCTTTCACATTTACTGAGATATTTTCATTGCCTTAAACATTACGCTTGATTTTTTTGTTGTTGTTGTTTATTTTCTTGTAATTTATTCTCTCGTTTTTTTTTGTGGTGAATTTTCTTTGTTTTATTTTTTGTTTTTGTGTTTTTTTTAATGATTTTGTTTTGTGTGTAGTACGCGCTAAACATTTAATAATATATAAAAATTTGTTAAAATCCTAAAATTTGTTGGTTTTAATTAATATTAATTAATAATTTAAAAAATTTTTATTGCAGCAAGCTGCGTCTAACTAAAATTGGAGCGTGTGTTCTCTTATCATCATTCTCGCCTCCGCATCACTCCTCTCACTGGGACGAGACGGTGGATGGAGGGAGGCCCTCTTCTCAGTTTTAAAGTTAAATTTAAATTTACCAAGATCAAGTTTGTTTGTTTTGTTGGTTGTTTGTTTTTGTGTTGTGTTGTGTTGTATTGTATTGTGTGTTTTGTTTGTTTGTTTATTACCTATTTAGCATACAATTTTTAAAAAAATCTGTTCTTTTCTGAAGTTTTATTGTGTGTGTGTGTGGGGTGTGTATTGTGTGTGGTGTGGTGTGTAATTTTATCAACGTCCTCGGCCGGAATTGGTCGCCCCGGCCGAAGGACTCTTAGCATCTTAAACAGTATCACATATTCATGAGTTGTCGACCGGCGAGGCTCCAAAATCGAGTGGCAGGGGGAAAGGGAAGGGTATCCCTAAGCCACCCACCAGCTCGTTGGGGCTGCCGTCTTTGAATTTCATGTTGGTTTTTCTTTTAAACTTCGCTCGCTCCTCTTCTTCTTCTTCCTTTCTTTCGTTTCGTTTGTTTTTCTTGCTTTTGCGTTTTTTGTTGAAAAAGGAGAAACAACTTAAAACTCTAGTTATTTTTTTGTTTTTTGTTTTTTTTTTTTTTGTTTATAGCACTACGCATCTAAGTAAAATGGTGGTGAGAGTCACAATTACAAAAATCTTGGGCCTGGGCGGTCCCCTATATAGTATTAGTATGAGAGTGTGGTTGGCGTACCCTAATGTGTGTGTGTGTTGTGTGTATTGTATGTGTGTGTGTGTGTGTGTAGGTGGGGTGGCTTCGAATACTTGCTTCGTTGTTGCTGCTCCTGGCGAGTGGCAACAAACTACTGCTCTCGATCATCACAGGGTTGGTGTTTTTTTTTTCCGCAGACATCCTCTGGACTGGACAGGAGGCGGCTTCGGCGGCGACCTAGTTGGTGGGCGTGGCAATGGCCGCACTGGGCCGGCTATGTGCATGACTGCCAAAGCTATAGCTACGCCTGGCACCCAAACCATCAGCGGAATACAGCTTATTCTTGGTAATCGTATACTCCGGACTGATGGTAATCGTGCGGGCCAGACTCTTCATGAACTGCGGCAACAGCGACGTCCAGCCGCTATGATCCTGACGCAGTGTTAGGTACACCTCAAAAGTGGACACCGTATCGGGATCCACCTTAATCGAGGCAATGCGACGCGAGTTCTTGGGCTCATCCTCGAACTCAATGTAAATGGTGCAGCCGCGGATGCCGCAGGGTTCCTTCTCCGAAACACGGAAAATTTCCCGGGCCACGCTCGGCGTGAGATCACATGGTAGCGACACCTCCGTGCAGGTCAAATGGCGCGATTTGGCCGCCCTCAGCTCATCCAGCAGGCGTTCCGACAGCTCCTCAGTGGCCTTCTTGTCGATGGCCTGGGCATAGTTGCTGCTGCTGGTGCCCAGCACCTCTTCATCATCGCCATAGAAGAAGTTGCTGTTGTAGCTGCCGCTGGGCTTGGTCTTCTTGCTGCCGCTTGCATTTCCACTGCTCGCTGGCTGTTTGTGCTTAATACTGTTGCTGCTGTTGCCACTGGTGGCAGTTGTCTTGGCCTTCTTGGGCATAACAGCCACAGAGGCGGCGTTCTCCACGGTAACTGGCCGTGTCAATGTGCTGGTCCAATCTAAAATGATTAATAAAAGAAAAGGGGAAAATTTGTATAAGTAAAAGGTTTGGAATAGGATTTAAATTTTTGTTATAATTTTCCAATTCCTTAAAGAAATTATTCTCTTAACTGTAAAGTAACTGTAAAAAGCCCTAATGTAAACACTGCTCTCATTGTCTCTTTCTAACGAATCGTAAACGGAAAGCAAAAAACAAACAACTAAAAGGCAATGAGCAACAGCCGCTTGGCAACAGCGAAACGCCAGATAAATGCGGAACGAGCAGACGCACAAAGAGTGTGGAAAGACGGAGGGCAAAGAGCCCAAAAAAAAAAAAACCAACCAAAAAAGCAAAGAAAACGAAAAATCATTTTTTATTGCTGCTGGGGGGCGCTCCGGTTTTTGTTGCTTACTTTTTTACATTTTAATTTTTAGTTGTTGCTGTTGCAATTTGCGTACGTGACCGTGTTGTTGCCTGTTTTTATGACATTTTTCTTTTGTAATTGCAAATTGATTTTTTATGCATTTTTTGTTTGCCTTTTTTCGTTATTGTGTGTGTAAATGTAAATAACGAATTTTATTTGCTGATGAAATTTAAGAAGAGGATTTCGAAGAGCAGACAAAATAGGAAATCAGAAAATATTTCAAATTGAATTGAAGTAAAGGAAACCTTATTTTCTTTTTAAGAACTTGCTGTATTTTCTAAAATCTGTTTAGTAAAACACGAGAACTTTTTAAAAAACTTTTCAAAACAGTTAAATTTTTTCACAAAACTCTAGATTTTTCTGGAACCTTCGTTTTCTTCTCAAAAAAACTTACCTCTATTTTTGTTTGATCCCAGAACACTGCCGTAGATACTTTGCACGGGAATAACATCCATTTTCATTGGTTTTTCTGTGTGTTGTTGTTGTTGCGGTGGAAAAGTCGAAATCGAATGTTCGTTCGCTTCTCGCTGCTCGTTTCGCCGACGGCTTTTATGTATCACTTTTACGTTTAATTAATTAATTATTATTTACTTTATCACAATTTGCTGTTTTGTTTTTGCTGCTTGCTTTTGCTGATTGCTTCGAATTTTATATTCTTTTCATTTATTTCTTGTTGCCGTTGTTGCAGTTTAAATTAACATTTCTTGTTGGTTGTTGTTATTTTGTAGTGGAAATCACAGCACTTATGTTGTTTAAACTTTTATTTGTATTATATTTTGTTGTATCACTTAAATGGCGTTGGTCCGTTGCATTTGTTTGATGGCAAATATTAAATTATTTAGTAGCATAGAATTCTTCGTGAAACAGTTTTCTGGCTTTTCGATGCGGATGATTGTGTGTAACAGTAGAAAATTTCTGGCTATGCACGTTTCTGCTGCTGCTGCTTCATCGGTCTGTCTGTCTACCTTCGTTTCTTCTTTCTTTTTTGGACTTGTTTTGTTTTTCGAAGCTACTATGGCCTGTTCTGCCGGTGCGCGGCCTTTTATACCCTGCCCAGCGGTGCCGGTTTGGCTTGCTTCAAGCTATGTATATCTGGCATATTTGCCACCAGCAAAATTGTATATTTTACTATTCATGTAGCTCCTATACCTGTACATTTTTTAAAGAAATACATTTTTATTAAATTCCTTAAATGTTGTATTAATGTTTGTCATTTAAATTTGTAGTCTATCTTAAGCCCTTTTGCCACAAAAAAATTTTAAAAAGTAACCTGTTTTGCTAAAAATTACCTCTACCCCGTCGAATTCTTAAATATTATTAGGCCTACTTTTTGCCTAATTTAAGTTAGAAAATAATAATAATAATAAGTCTCTATTAGATCATGTTTTTCAGCATTTGTTTAATATATTTAGCCTGTTTTAGCTTATTTTTTGACAAAATCTAGCTTTTACCAAGCAACACTCCGAGCCGCTGGCCGGCCTCTGCCGACGTCGACGTCGGGAGTAAGAGAGCAGTGGTGGTGGCTCATGCTCTTGCGGCAGCAACAATTAGCAGAGAGCGTTCTTCTCTCTCGCTCGCACGCTCGCTGGCTGGCCGCCTGTGCGGGTGCAGAACGAGCGAGAGGGGAGATCTTGATGGCTGATGTAAGTTGGCTGCCTGTTTTACACAGTCTCACTCATTTCTCGCTCTCAATTACTCTCAACAGCTGTTTCACTCCGTCCCGCTCATGCGCATCTACAACCCGGCCGGTGCGGCTCTCTGCCTAAGAGCCAGAGAGAGATGGCACCGGCATACGTGACTTTTGCGAGTCTCTCAAAAAAAGAAAAAAGAGCTACAAGAAAAGCCAAAAATGAGAAAACCAGCAAAGGACGATGATGGAAATGTTCTCCCGCAAGGAAAAAGAGGAACAAAAAACCAACCCTGCCATTACTGCGCTGCCGGCGTCGACGTGAGCAGCGGCAGGCTGAAATTTTCCACTCCGAAACCGAAACTCAGTTGCAACTGGCAACTTGCAACGAAAAAATTGGAAACCAGAAAGCAGCTACGAGATACGAGATACAAGATACGAACGTATCTTTAGAATTTCCTCGTATATTCCAATGCAAAAAAATGCAAATTTTCCTGCTCTCTTTGCTGCGCAAAGTGAAAAGAACGGGAAAATCCGTCAATGTGCGGAAAATGCGTACGAAAAACCTCAATCGAAGTGACAGAAGTGAAAACTGATTTTTTGTTGGAGAATTTTAAGGGAAAATTTAGATTTTTGGGAGCTAAGATTAAGGTTTTTGAAATAAAGTTTAAAAAAATGTTTAAATTAAAGAAATTTTTTAATTTTAATTTAAAAAATTATTCGAAACAAGTTTCCAAATTATGAAAAACCTTTGAAATCCAAGAAAATGTACAACTAATTTGGTATTTTCGTTGAATAATGAAAATAAATATAAGATTGTGTTGAAATTTCAGTTTATTTTTTATTGCACGAAATTGAAATTTTTAAAGTTCTGCTTTTTAAATTCTTTTATATTCTGGGAAGATATTTCACTCAGAAAGATTTTTTCTTTTTAATTAAATTTCGATAATGGCATTTTTACATACCGGAAAATAAAAATCATTAAATATTTCACAAAAATGTACAAAATATGTATTTCTTTGTGGTTTTTCATTTCCTGAGTCAGCGTCAAGTTATCTTATCTTTTGTGAAATGCAGCAAATAATATACATTTTATGAAATTTTCTTTGTATGAAATACATTTTCAGCATTATAAATACAAGCATAAAAATATATAAACATTTTTCCAGGAAACTCTAATGTTTTCCCCACAAAATAATGTCTTAAATATAAACATTAATTTTCTTTTCAAATCAATGACGAATTTCATCATAATTTCAAATTAAATTTATGCTTGCTCCGTTTATGTGTGTGGATTTTGGGACCTGTTTTTATGTTAACCCCTAGAATTTCATCAGCAAATGAAAATTGTAAGCGGTTGTGCCTAGGATATATGATATAATTTCATATTCATATCATGATCTGTGGCCTCTGTGTGTCCTTTCCTTTCAATTGAATGCATTTTCCTGCCATCTTCAGTCTCTCATATTTTTTTATATTCATCTTCTGTCGTTGTTCTGTTGCCATTGTTGTTTGTTTGCTGACCAAAAGCCGAGAAGATGATGCTGCACGTAGATTGAAAACGAAAGATTGAAATGTATCTCATGAATACTCCACACACGCTGGCACGCACCTCCTTCTCCCCCCCGCTGGATTCAACTTGTCTTGATGCTGCCTCAAATAAATAAAATCAAATTTCCTTCAGATTGAAATGAAATTCCATGAAGCACAAAACGCATCTGTATCTGTGAATGGAGTACACGGGGGGGAAATTCCGGTTTTTATGCTATAAAATTTATTGCAAAAATTTGTAATATGTTAAATACTAATATAACATGAATAAAGTCTTCAATAATACATTTTTTTTAGCAAAAGAATTTCCTTTAAAATAATTTTAGTTGCAAATTCGATAGACTAAAATAATACTTGGCAATTTATAGGGCTTTAAATAAATTTTTTAGCTTAAGGCATAGAAAATATTTTATATTTTTTAGCTGATAAACATAACTATCTATTTTTATATAATTTCCTTAAATTACTTGAATTTTTTCTAGTGCAAATTCAGAAAATACAACCCATGTGTGTTTGTGTGCCCTCTTGTATCTTTAGGATATCTTTCGTGCCACATTAGCTTTATGTTTGCATGTAGAAGATGTGTTTTGTCAGATAATAAATGAATTGAAACGAGAACTTCTTTTGTTTGTTTCCACACACCGCCTGCCCCTTGACTTTGGCACATTGCAAAATGATTTCATTGATAACCTGAGAGCGGTCTTTGAAATTTCGCAATCTTTGAAATGTGACCCATACTCAGGGCCTCCTCCTAGAAAGTCTAATAAGGCGTGGCAAGCAGTTTGATTAGAAAAAAAAAAACAGTCAACGAGCCTCTTAAAATACAAAACAAAGAACTGTGATTCAGGTTACTGGGGGTTAATGATCAGCGAATTTTATGGGTTTTTATTGGTTTATTGTTTAGTTATTTATTCTTTGTCTTATAGAAAATTTATGATGCAATTTCCAGACTTCCTTTTAAGATTAAAATATAGATACTTTAGATTTTATTTATAAAGACATTATTATCTTTTTCCTTCTAATTTTATTCCAATTTCCTTTAATAACTCAATTTACATAATCATAAACAGCAAAACGGACTTTAATGTTTTGTAATTTACATTTTTTTTTTTTGCGAAAAATTTTCGCAGGGTAAATCAATCAACTTTTGAGATTGAAATCCACTTTCCAAACTGTTTCCTTTGTGACTTTGCGATACATCACAGCCATGGCACAAATATATTTATATATATAATATATGTGTGTGTTTGTGTAGAGAACTTTCCCTCGATGGCGGTGTGTTCTCTCTGCTTTTTCCGGGAAAGCAATTTTCACAAAGTTTATGCTTTGGCTTTCGCTCTGGCCCCCTCGAAGGCAATTTGTAAATTTAAATTAGTTTTACTAAACACAACACATTTTCACCCCGCCACACACACACACATACACACATATGCATAAATTTTCATTAAAAAAAATATACACATAAGAAAAGAAAAGCAAGCGGGGCCAAAACGTGTGCAGAACCCAAGAAAATTATCAAGAACAAGTTGGGGTTTTTCATTTTCTTTCTTTTGCTCCCCAGAAACACCTTAAAAAAATCACCTGAAATTGTGTGCAAATTATCCGTTTATCTATAGCAGGGAGATCGACTTTCGGGGAATGCTCTAAAAAATACAAACCGCCAACTTATGACTGGCAAGTTCATTGTGCTGGGGAATATAGAAACTCTTCGAGATACAGATACATATATTTCCGGGCTGCCAGCCAAAGTAAATGCCAAGGAATTTGTGTCAATTAATTTATGGTTTTGTGAAATGGAAATGGACAACAAATCGCGATAAGCTAATTTGATAAAGGTATTCCGATCGATCCCCCCAGAGATAAGGATTGCGATTTGTGCAATTGAAAGGGGAAAATCGTTTTTGGAAAGGCAAATCATTATGGCTGAAGTATATCATTTTTTTATGTTTATTTATTTAATTGGTAAATTATTTTTGATCTATTTAAGTATTATTTATGAGAAAATCATTAAAATTCAATGCCTTTAAGCACTTTCATGTATTTAAACCGTTTTTTTTTTAACTAAACTGATATAAAATATATTATAAATTAATAAATTAATAACACACAATAAATGTAAAAAAATATATCAAATTTTTTAAGCCCAAAAACTAAGAAACACTACATTTAAAGAGTTTTTATGGCAAATATAAGTGCATTTTAATTTTAAATTAACTTTTTTGTTCAGTTTTTTAATAAAATTTGTTTATAAAAATGTTTTAAAATTAAAGTAGCATTCAACTATTATAAATAAAAATAAAAACCTAATTTTTCAATCACCGAATCCTCTCCCCCAAATGTATCTCAACCTAAAACACAACTATCTTTTGCTGGCAAACGAAAAACGAAATTCAGAAACCAAAACGGCATGCATGGCGCCACCTAGTGGGCAGAGTTTCCATACGGCAGGCGACGTGACTGGCTGAGCGTGCGGGTTGTGACAGTTTTAAAAGAGACAAAAATACAAAATAGAAAAATAAGAAAATAAATAAATGAATATATATATATATATACAAAAAAGTACAACAAAACCCAAACAAGAAAATAAAGATTTCTTCTGGGAAAATGGTCAGAATTAGAACAGAAATTAGATTTCAATTGAATTGCTTTGAAAAGTGTCCCACGGATGCATAATTGATTTATGCAAAAAGTGGGCAAAGTGGAAAAAGTTGGGAAAATGCTGCAAAGTAAAACTGAGAACTGGACACGAGCAACCGGCAAAGTTTTCCCCCAAAATAAAACTGTGCAAATGCAAATTATACGTTTATTTATGTATTTATTATTTTATTGTTCGTCAACTTTTCCGGGTTTTCATTTCCGTTTCTCCAAATTTTCCTTCTTTTTAATTTTCCTTATATTTCCTCAATTTTTCGTTGATTTAAATAATCTGTATTTTTCATGAAAATCTCGTACTTTTCTTAATTTCACGCATACAAAGTCTTTTTTTTGTGCTTTGAGTGGATTATAGCCTCCATTCCCTCTCTCTTACTCTTTGCTTATTATTTTACACTCAAGAGTAGTTTAAACAGTTTTTGGCTCTTGGAGTCACTTAATTCACTCTTGTGCTGTTCATTTACTCTTAATTTTAAATAATCAACCCCAGATTTGTTGGCTCACTCACAAAATAACTGGTTTCTGCTCCCCCACCCCCACTCACTCTGTCTGTTATTCACTCAGCTGTTTGCGCTCTTTGGCTCACAGCTGATGCAGCTCTCTTTCGCTCAGCTGGGCAGCATTTGCACTCTTTCGTTTGATGCGCTCAGCTGGGCAGCGAAAAATAACTAGAACAAGCTCTCCAATTGGCTTAGTGCCTTGACTAACCAAGTTGGTTGTTTGTATTTATGACATAAATACTTTAATTAATAATAAAAACGAAGCCTTTGGTTAATTTTCCTGCCTATACATTAACACTCCACTCAGTATCTTGCACAGCTGCAGGTTCGCCGCTCTCTTTCTCTCCCAGTAGTTGCCGGCACTTGCAGTGCTCTCTCGCTCTCTGGCTCTAGCTTGCAGTAATTTTACTGCCTCTCTGCTGCTTCTGGGTTTGCAGCTGTTTCGCTCATCATATGTTTTTGAGTCAGGCCTCCTCCACAGCCCCCCACACTGCCCCCTCCCACAATTCGCATTTACTTGATGTATGCATTTGTGTGTGTATTTGCATTGTGTATACAAAATCAGCCGCAGTTTGCTGCTGCTGCTGCTGACTCTGCCTCTGCCGCAGCGCTGTTCCAAGCGCAGCCAGTGGAATATATACGGACAAACACAGGCGTAGATACATATATATCTTGATTTTCCAACTCGTTTCGCGCAGTCAACGCGCCCCCCAAAAACGCACGCACACAGCAACCATCAGGCGCATACATATATGCACAAACACATTGGGGGCCAGGGCAATAGAACTTTGGAATAAAAACTGTTAAAATTAGTCATATTTTGGATGCATTTTTGGTGGATTTCTTTTAAGATACAAATGTATCTTAAAAAAATCAGAGGAGGAAAATTAAGCACTTATTTTCTCTAGAATTTTCTATGATTCTTTTCATTTTTATTCTTTTTTTTTATTAAATTAAAATTTTTTCAAAATAATATATAAAATATTGAATTTATACTCCAACTCCTTTACATTAATTAACATGTACCTTATTTACTTGTCAAACTTTACACTCGCCAAAGGTTATTATCATTAAAAAGGCCACGTTTTGCCCGAATAATAAATATATGTATGATATTTATATTTTTTATTATCGGTTAGCAAATATTGTAGGTGGTTAACCTCTATTGGCCGCAAACCTTTATCGGTTGAAAGCACCTTGTTTTAAGCGTGTGTGTACCGTTTGATGAGCGTGTGCCTAAAATAATCCAACCCAAATAAGCAAATAATGTAGAACGACTGATTAAAAAAAGGCATCTAATCGGTCTTTGACACCTCACCGCCCTGCATGTGTTTCATTATTAATCAAAAACATTAACAAATTGTTTCGTTTGGTATTTTATATTCAAAATATAATGGATGCTATTTTGTTTTTACCTTGAACTTAGGCTATTTGACAAATCAACATTTTAACAATAGATTTAGGTACTTTGTTAGTTGCCAATAAGTAAGGTACATAAATTAGAAGCCCTAGGGATTTATATTTTTTATATATTATATATTAAAGTCATTTAATGCTATTTAATATTTTATACATATTTCACCTGATCTCTCGCATAACACAAATTAATTTAACACACTTTTCATAAGGTATTTCAGATGGAATTTATGCAAAAGATTTTTTTCTTTTTCATTTTCTTATTCATTTATTAATCATTTTGTAATAAATCCTTTAAAACCAATTAACTGCTGCTATTTATTTGATCCCCATTGTTTGGCTGCAACTATGTTTGTTCGAATGTGGCAAGTTAGATAGATAGCCCGTACATATTCCCATAGCTAGATAGGTAAGTAAGTAAGTATATGTATTATGCCTAAGGTTTTGTTGCTGCTGCCGCCGCTGTTTGCTGCTGTTGTTGGTGTTGTTTTTTTTCTTATTGCCTGCACACACACGGCTCGCCTCAGCGGCGTTGTCGATTTTCACTCGCTCTGTGAGCCCAACGGCCTGGATTCGAATTGCTCAACGGCAACGTCTCATTTTCATCTCTTTTCCATTTGTGCCCCACTGTGTGTACGTGTGTGTGCAGTAAGTGTTTGTGTTGTTGCTGCTGCTGCTGTTGTTTCTACTCTTCTCTTATTTTTTTCTTGGCTGACTTGCTTATTTATTTATTTATTTTTTGTTTCGTTGCTGCAACAGAAACGACAACGCAAAGACAGAGGCAGAGAAAGAGAGAGAGCGCCAGAGAGGAGAGAACGAGAGAGAGCTATGGAGCTCTTTGGAGCCCGGCCGGCCTTTCGCTGCTGCCGCTGCCTGGTGCGCCTCTGTCGACGCCATTGCCTCAGCTGCAGCCTCTGCCTTAAATGCAAAGCTTTGTTGTTGCTGTTGTTGTTCTTCGTTTTGCTTATGGGCAATCATCTGTTTTATTCTGCACACACAAACACGCACACACACTGGCAAACACATTGGCACCTACAGGCACGTATACAGGTGAAATTGCCTAAAAAACCAAACAAAAAATATAGATACCTTCAATAGAAAATAGAAAATTTTAAGAAATATTTTGGATATATAATTGGGAAATTTCTTTATAATTTCTATTTGATTTTTAAGTTAGTAACTGGGCTTAATTTGGCAACTTACAGAGGTCGCACTGTTTTTGTATCTGCTACAAAGTCATGCCATGTATCTTTTGTGTCTTTTGCTTGTGTTGTTGCAGTCGCCGTCAGCTTTTTTCCATCAATAGTTCATTTTCTGCTTGGCAACGGGTTCTTTCTTTTTCTTTCTATTTTTTTCGTATTTCCTCTCCACCTTCAGTCTCCCAGTCTCTATTTCTTGTTTTCATTTTTTTTTTGACGACTACGTAAAGTTTCATGAAATTGGAGAAAACGTAGAAATGATGAAATTACTGGACATATGGATGTATGTATGTGTTCTGGGTTGCAAGTCTCCATTCCAAACCCATTTCCATTTCCATTTCCTCCTGGACCCGTGTTAACTGCTACCCCCACCCCTCCTATTGGATGGGATGATGAACGTGGATTAGTTCCATGAAAAACTATGCAAAAATTTGATACACAAAGTTGTTACGAGTAGATACAGGGTGGGGGGAACGGGATGCCCTGACTATGACACACCTGTCATGTGAGATAGTGAGATGTGAAGACCGGCAAACAAAGGCAGGTAAAAGAGAACAACGCGAAGGTGCTTTTATATAATCAAGAATGTCAAGATACAGCTGGCACTTTGATGAACATCTTTTGGATACTAGCGTCCTATTAATAGTTAACTTCATTAATTTTAGTTTGAAAGTTTAGTTAATGTTTAAAACTAAATAAATTGTTTTGAATATTTTTTAGGTCAAAGCTGGGCATTATATAAAATAAAAAAGACTACATTTTTCTTAAGATACCTTTATTCAATTTGTGATCTTAGCAACTTAAGATTGATTAACTAACTCTACCAATTAAAGTAAAGTGCCGTTAAATTTTTATAACAAACTGCACCCACAAAAGTAAGCATATATAAAAACTATATTTAAATATATTTTTTATACTTTAAGCCATAAAAAAGTACATTTTCTTCCAATCAAATAATTGTAATCCGTACAATTAATGACTAACCCAGAAATAAAATTTTATATCAATGACTTCATGGCTTCGTTTTTTTATTGGACAACTAAAATAAAAAAAGAACTCCCCAACAAAGAGTTCCGCCCGTTAACAGTGCTGGAATGATCGATTTCGATAAGGAAAAAGGTGACTAATGTCGAATGATGGCTCATAAATCAGAGATGGCCATAAATAAGAATTACAGTTAAATATATTAAATAGGTGTAAATGGTGATGAATAAAAAACAAGGTTTATTAAGCAGGCCGAGGGAAAGGGATTTTAAAGAAAGAAATATATATTTTTTATTCAATATTTAAGTCATAAGAAATTAGTAGAATTTACCATTAGGAAATACTTTTAAACAATTTCTCTAATATTTTTTAAACATTTTTTCAAGTTAAACAAATCTTATAATTTACAAGTAATAAGATTATAGAACCCTAGTTGACATCCTACTGCCTTGTAACCTTCCAAGTTCAAGTTGATAATAAATACAGATTGAGGAACCCCTTTTTCTAGTAGGGGTTAACTTCACCCCTACCCTTTCTTTCCCCTCTCCTACCACAATTAGGGATGCGCATAATGGGCACTCGACTCTTTAATGGCCAGCTCGGTCTGGAGTCGCCGGAGCGACTCTCTCTCAGCTGGAGCCCTTAGCTACGGGAAATGGACACCGTAAAAACGAACGGAAAAACGAAAGGGAAAAACAATGCAACCCCAAGCCAACTCACAACTTCCTTTCCAATCAAGGCAATTTATCAATTTAGCACTCAACTCTGGCCCCTGGTCCCTGCCCTGGCATAGGGACTGGAAATGGGTGTGGGAATGGGATTCGGATCGGGATTCGGGATCGGGGATTCGAGCATAAGCAGCAGGGGCAGGGGTGCCATGTGCCCAACATCTGAGCTCTAATCACCCCTAAAATTGCGTGTGCGATGAAGGTCAGGAGCTATGTCTCAGGGCTATGTCTCCGATTTTAAAACGGAATACCGTAGACGTTCTTGACTCTGACTGGGGATTGGAAGAAGGATATGGTGCATTATAAGTAGGATGAATAAGGAAATAAATATACAAAAAAGTCACGAAGATTTTGTATTAATTAGGATTGAACTATTGAAGTAAGAAAGAAGTTTTATATTTATTTAAAGATTTATTAAAACATAAAAATATCTTATGAATAACAGATGTAAAAATATTACTAGTTCATAATAATAATATTAATAAATATATCCAAACCAAAACCTGGATATTTTGATTTTAAAATAAGTCTAGTTTCTGTAAAGAGAGAAATATGCGAAGAATTACTTTATAAATTATTTAGAAAATATCTCATTGCCTTAAAATAAAGCCTAAAAATCATAATAAATACTAAGAACCTTTAAAAATATTTATAAATAATAAATACATTTGAATTTAAATAGAAAACAGACTTCGAATTACTTTAAAAATTCTCAGAAACAAATTTAATTGCAAAAAACCAATTACTGAAAATTCGAATTAATAAGAAAATAACTTTTATATATTTTTTGTATTATTTTTATAATTTTTTTCCCCCAGTGTAAGCGCTTGTTAGTTAGGCTTCTCCCCGCAAATAACTAAAAATAGATCAGAGCTGGGACCGCTTCCCGGGTCATGTCGCACTAAATCAATTAAACAAAATTGAGACTGAATAGATTTAGCATAGCAACAATAACAATTTACACTATATACTATTATATACTATATACTATAGACTGTATCGAGTGTCACCCCGTGTTCGAACTTTTTGATGAACGTAATTTATGCACAACGCATAACGAAATGAAAGGCGAACGAAAAGGCATTAAGATTTCTTGATTTCCCTAAATGATTTCATCAGCCAGAAGTGCGGACTGGCCCAGACCTCCTCCTGCCTTCTGCCGCCTGTCTCCTGCCTCCTGCCACCTCATTTCCCACATGTCCATCAACTGTCTGAGTCCTTGCTACCTGATGTGAGCCCAGGGCCTCATCAGGTTTTGGTTTTCCAGACCCATTTACCTGAGCAAGACTCGAGACTGGAACCAAAATTATCCTAAAAATTTCCACAATGAGTTGGTTGACGGGTTTTTCCCAAAATCTCCCGCTGCTTGAGGTCGCCGTGTTGTGACATCGATCACAAACTTTTCCGGGGGGAAGAGGGAGAGAGTGTATAGTGGATGGGTTCAGATGAAGATGATAATGGGTATTATCTTTTAGAGACATGTCTGGAAATTTAAATTAAGGTTGTCACTAATGTTTATGTATTTATTCTTAACTTTTTAAGCAAGGAATTAGTTGTTTAAAAAGAGTTAAGGATTAAAGAGGAAACTCCTGAAAGGGGTAAGTACTTGTAAAGGGTTTAAGTATTAGGAAAATTAAAAAACAATTAATTGTTTTAGTGTGCGTAATGTAACATACAGTTTAAGTAATTCTAAATATTAATTTAAGTAATTATAAATTAATAACTTTAAACTTATAAAAGAAAAACTTCCAAAATTAATGACAAAGATTAAAGAAAATCTCTCAAAAAATGTATAAAATGTTGTAAAATATATAAAATATAAAATAGATTATAAAACTGTGTTTTTAAAATGTTGTATAATTTTAATATTTATTATAATATAAATTTCATTAATATTTGTTGTTGCAGAAAAGAATTCCTAAGCCTATTTAAGTTTCAGTAACGCATTTCTGTGAAGCTTTAATTTAAAATCAATTTGCTTTGGATATAATTATATTAAAATATATATTCCACGAAATATAATATATACATATACCCAATTCAGTTAGTTACGGCTTCCATTTTATTGTGCTATATATTTCAACGATTTCGAAACATTCCAGACTTACTGCCATTACCTTTGTTAACCTATAGCGCGAAATTGGTTCGCTATGGAGGTCTCATTCAGAGTCGCCTGTTTGTCTACCAGATGTTAAATACGATAGCGATAGCGATAACGAAAACAAGGCAATTTGCGACCGTCTAAGTATCAGTCAACAGTTTTTTTTTTTCGCAACCAGTATTGACCCAAGCGAAGACCCCCCCCCTCTCAGATGCCCCCCACTGAGCAAACCTCAAAGTATATATTATATCTGGACTTGGGTGTACGTGGGAGACGACAAATCGTCTGACTGATTTTGTGCACTTACTATATATAGATAAATATATACTAGTTAAAGCTACCTAGTTGCGGTCAGAGTAACTACACTGACAACTTGAGAGTTAGCCTCATTTTGAGAGTATCTTAAAGATACAAATGCATTTTGGTAATTTTAAACTAAAAACCTGTTGCTGATAGAAAAGTTTTTGAAGCTGATAATGTTTATATTTATTTAGTTAAATTATTAAAAAAATAGTAAAGATATTTTGAATAAACCAAATACCTAATACAAAATTCAAGTTAATAACTTCCCTTTGTACGATTTTCTTTTAGTTTCCTATTTTTTCTACCAAAATACTTGAATTTGTTTATACCTTTACATATATCCGAAGAATATTAAATCAATATATAACGGTGCTAGGGAAAATATGCGTCACGTTCCTATATAGAACTTTGTTCCACCTTTTGCCCACCTTTTTACCTACTATCCCCCTACCGAGTAGTCCCTCCATTTTATGGCTCTTTGTGTGTTATTTTGTTCTGTGTGTTGTTGTGACTGGGCAAGGTCGCGTGTTTTATCGCGAACATTTTGCACTTCAGATACGTTGAAATGGCGTGGTTCCACAGCTCCTCCTTGCCGAAACCCTCTTTCCTTCTTGTAGCTTTTCCTATATTCCACGAACATGTCCCGAATCGCGTAGACAAAGCGTCTGCTTCTTTCGCAACTTTTTTGTTTTGTTTTTTTTTTTTTGGGGCAACAAAGAAGCTCCATGGGTCCCTGATTAGATCATTGGGTAAACATGATATGCGATGGCAGGGCAGGCAGATAAGAACGATTGCGATTGCGAGGCGATGGCGAAGGCGAAGGCGTTGCGGAAAGTGTGTCATCCGAAACGTCGAGCCTCCGTTTTCCATTTGCAATTCGATTTCGTGATGGAACAAAAAATGAATCCAAAAGTTACACATCCCTTGGGAATTTTTAGATATTTTTTTCACTTAGTATTTGTATATATTTAAATATATTTTTTAGCATTTAAGATTGTTATGATATATAATTTCTACGGACATAAAAACTTGTTGTGAGAGGTAATAACGAGTATTATTTTTAGGCTAAGTTAAAGTTCATCTAGAATCTAGAAAACCTTCTTCCAGACTTGATATTTAAACTTACATATAATTGGGGCATAAAGTCAGAAATGCAAATTAGCTGGAGTTCTATATGTACATCTAAATTTTACTTAAAATTATTTAAAAAAAATCGTATATTTCAAGATGAATTTAAAGGTATTTATTTATTTAAGTAAATAATATACATATATATTAAATTTAATAAGGAAGTTTAAAGAATTTACCCGAAACTCCATGCTTTTCTAGAAACATCAACTTTGTTTTTTTTTTTAATTAAACTTTTAAACTAAAGTTTGATTATTTGATAAGAAAATACACAATAATTATTATTCCACGCCTTAAATTGAATTGTAAAGTTCCCGTTTAACATATAACCCAATGATTTATATCACAATTAATTGCTAAAAACACCAAAAAATCATGTTATGATTTTTAAAATGATTTAAAAACTATCGTGCTATCTGTGATTACTTTTGATTGTAATCTGGAATATACTAGAACATTCTATATAAATATTTTCTATATGCGTCCCCTAAAACCAGTCACGAAACTTATGGTCAGATCGCTCGCAGATTGCATCAGTCGCAGCTTTCCGGGCTGAAAATCGGCCCCTAGCAACCGAATTCGCATTAGTCAGTCTCCGCCGAATGAGTGGTGGTGGTGTCTCCGCCGGGTGACTGGGGTAATTTCATCAGTACTTCGTGTTGAGAGGCACGTCAGCTACCCAGAAAGTTAAGAAAAAACCCAGGAAATATAACGTAGAGCTACTTACTCCGAAGGGAGCCAGTCATTGACGTATACCCCGGCATAACCTTTGCTTGGAGAGAGCCTTTTTGATATGGAACATCTGACGGCTGACTCAACTATTAGTTTCAAAGCTAAAAAAAAAATATACAAAAATAACAACTTGTTGGTATTACACTTGCACCTTTCAGATTTTAGTAGGCGATAAGCTAGAAATTAAATTAAATAGTGAATAGCGATTGTAAATCTACAATTTCATCATACGGGAAATTAAGAAATTCATGTCAATAAAATGTTTATTATATTTGGAATGGCTTGTTTTGATTTAAATCTATAAAAACCTAGTCATGTTTGATTATAGAAATTTTATTTCTTATATAGAAATCCCCAAGAAACATTTTTTAGAATTCCTAGGAACTCATTTTCAGCATTTGTTGCTAACCAAATATTTTTGATAACAATTTAAATTCCCCAAAAATTTGCAACAAAAAAAATTCAGATGCTGACTCAGCTTTTGGTTTCTATGCGAAAAGTGTTTAATAAATAAAAATTCCACCTTGTAGAGATTATAGGAAATTTTAGGAAATTATAGAACGATTTTTAAAGTAAAATTACAAGAAAACATTGAACTTTCAACAGGTATAATTTAAATAAATTAAAAATTCTGGGAAAGTACCAAAACTTGCTTACATTAACCCGCAAATTAACTTAAAATTTCCTTGAATTTCCAGGCTAAAAATAATAATTTTAAATATTGTATACAAAAATATAAAACAAACGTTTAAGTTCTTTGTTTACTCAATACATTTTTTATTGCCTATAATTTCCTGCCTTAAGGTTAATTTTTGCTTAGCCCATGTCTGGCTTTGGGGTTTACCTTTCCATATATACAAATACAAAATATATATCAATATATATCGATTAGCGGCCGCTGACAAAGCTAGTCAGTCAATGGGCTTTACATAATAAAGAAAAATCTAAAAAATATGATTATTCGACACCAACTCAATTGATAGTGCTAAAAATTAATCAGAAATATAAATACTCTTAACAACACTTGTTGATAAATTGGTCTATAAATGTGTAGCATTACCCATTATTCAATGGAAAAATCGAAAAATTCAATACCAAACTGAAACTTTAACCACTTTGCATTATATAATAGTTTTAATTTGACAATTGAATATCCGATGGCAGATCCATTTAGCCAGAGTGTCGTTTTGCCTGGATATATAGTCTGAAATTATAGCCTCAACTTGCGGACAATTTGCTCAATGGAGCACTAAATCTAAATATGTTTGAATGCACGACGAATGCCATTTATCTGGACTCTGCCAAGCGCATAATATTACCCGTCTCAATTTTGCAAATCAAAGCGCTTTTCTAGTTTCCATTATAGTTCTATAAATACGAAAATTAAATGGGAAATGTTATAAAGAAGTTAAAATACTCTTGGTAATTCCTTATGGTATAACATTTTGTTTAAAGATAATATTTAAAATTAACATTTCAGTTTTGAGAATAGTATAAGAGTAATTTATATTTTTTATTCAATTGGAAAAGGATAAATTGAAGGTAATAAATAGCGGATTATTATAATGGATAAAATATACAAAACCGTGGTATATTTTTAATTTATTTTTTTAATTGTATATTTATATAATAAAATTATATTTTTTCTATTTGCTTATTTGTAGTTTTCTTAAATTATTTTTTATTTATTAAGTTTAAAAGTCTTAAACTTCATTTAAAATATTTTTAAAAAGTCTCAAAAAGTATGCAACGAATTCCTTGATGTCCTATTTCTAAAGCGATATGCTTGCTTTTCTTGCATAATTTTTAGGGTCATTTCAGGATATTCCAATTTAATATTACTTCTTAAAATGGATTTATTACATATTTCTATATTTTTACATAATAAAATCTCATAAATTCTCAAAAAATTAAATACCCTTGTCTTCCAATTCTGCAAATATAATTTCTATACATTTTAAAACACAAAAAAACCAAACATTCATTCTTTTGACCCAAACTGAGGTACCTTTTTTAGAAAGAGCATAAAAAGAGGCTCGCTGTCATGATTTTCGATTTACACACACATACTCGTGTATGGAAAACCAATGAGTGTATTGGGAAAATGAAATAAAATAAAATAAAATGCTAGGCAAACAAGCGGCGGGCAAAGTGATTATATAAAAACCGTTACCAGCCAAAGCCGCGGACAAAATGTAAAAAAATACAACAACAAAAAATACAAAATAAAAATAAAAAACAACGAGGGAAAAGACGGAGAAAAGAAAAACAGAGAATAATGCCAAAGAACGATTTCGATTTATCAGCAAAACGCAACGGCAGAGAAAATACAACAACAGAAAAGCGCGTTTTTATCTCGCTGCTCAATTGATTTACATAATCAACGAAATCGCTTTTCACCACCCAGCCACAGCACCACCCCACCACCCCACCACCCTGCCACCCCTTTCGCTCCACCATCCTTTAGGGGGGAAAGGGAACCCAAGCAGTTGCCTCGTCTCTCTGTGCATTTAATTAAACGCTGATTAAGTTTTATTCAATGGAGAACCGGCGACTAGTAGATATTATATAGTAAAGTACAATGGGGCAGGAACATAGGAATATATGTATATATATATATATATAATATGTATATGTACACATGTCTGTATATTTGCGTACATAGCTTCGTAGATTGTTCATTGATTGGGACAACGTGTTTGAATCGACTCGCTTTTGTAAACGTGAATAATTTAATAACGTTCTCATTAAGATAATGAAATTAGTTCAAATAGACGCCAGAGTTTGGTCAGATAATATAGGCAGACTGATTAGAATGGGTCTAGCATGTATGTTTGTTTATATTAGGTTGTCAAATATCTCCCTTCCGCCTTTTTGTCTTTTGAACTTCGCGGCTATGTGCAAAGCGCTACAGAGCTTGTATCTGGCCATAGTATACATCATTTGAAAGGTCTTGACATACCCTACAAAACGACGCTATGCATGATTAGTTTGGATATTTCGTTCAGCAGTTATAGGCGCGTAAACATGGAGTTCACTAACGCCGAAATTCGCGCCATTTTAAAGTTTTCCTTCGTTAAAGGCAAATCCGCTAGAGAAACGTTCCGTGGTGGTTAATGTTGTTTTGGGGGATGGTACTCAATCACTTCGAACCGCGGAGGCATGGTTTCGACGATTGACGGCCAGGAAGGTTTTGCTGTGTGTTTGGTGGGATTGGAAGGGAATCATGCACTATGAGCTGCACACTTCGTTGATGACTCGTCAGAAGCTACGGGAGCTCGGATGGGAGGTTTTTTTGCATCCACCATATAGCCCGGACATAGCGCCAAGTGATTCCTGTCCATAACGAACGACCTTGGTGGTGTAAAGTTGGACTCAAAAGAGGCTTGTGAAAAGTGGCTGTCTGAGTTCTTCGCAAATAGGGAGGGGGGCTTCTACGAGGGAGGTATTATGAAGTTGCCGTCTAGATGGAAACAGATTAACGAACAAAACGGCGCATATTTGACCTAAATCCGATCACTGTAACCTTTTTTATAAAGCATTGAATAAAGAGCAAAAAAGCGGAAGGGAGATATTTGACAACCTAATATATATATATTTTTTTATTAGTATTTCTCATTATATATATATATAGCTAAAGAGCAGTATAACTAACAGATTTATCCTTTAAATCTCAAAAAAAAAGGAGGAAAGACAATCAAAGCTACCAATCTTCTTTAAATAAGTTTATAAATATAAACATTTAATAAAATCACCATAAAAATTTAAATATTTCATTAAATCAAAAGAATAAATTATATATAATTTTTCTCTAAGATGTTATTATCTTTAAGATATAATATAATTTTATTATAATAACAAAACAAACTTTACTTAATCCATAAAATGCAAATAACTCATATGAAATTTCTAAAGACTTACATGGCTTGCAAAATTAAAACTAAAGTAATTGAAAATTCAAATATTTAATGTTATTTTTAAAAAATCGATTAATTTAAGAGTATTTATAAATTGTAATAAAAAATATCATAATGTTATTGTAACTGTTTATTGAAATTCCAATATTCTCAGTTACTTATAATTCCCCTAAAAAAAATGCTTACTATTTATATTGTAGATAAAACTCATAAACAAACTAAAACATTCATTTGAGATATCTAAACTCACTTTATAATTGTTTAAGTATATCTAATTCTTTATTTTATTATTTATAGATCGTATTGCAAAGAATAAATCCTATATTTTAAATTCTACAAATCCTCTGCTATTCCAACATTTCTTAAAAAAACGCCTAAAAAACCAGATATTTTTTTTTTATTATTTGACCTCCTTTTAATAAAAACAATTGTGTCAACTTGGGGGCAATCAACTGATAAAAATAAGCTAAGATTAAGCCCAAGTGGTGGTCATGACTCGCCATCATTGAACTTTTGAGGCAGCCTAAGGTTAATCCAAAAATATACCCCGTAAATTGAAATCTCACCCTAAAAAGATATATTTTTATAATTCAACCTAATTACCTTTGAACTCTGCCCATTTCCGCATTGAGGGTTGAGGTATTAGAACCCATTCAGGTGGAAATAGGAAGCATAAATCAGGTGAAACCTTTTTGAATTTAATTACGAATGTAATTCATATTCAAATTGATACTTTAAGCGGATTACATATACCATTTCCATTGACATATTCCAATTAAGGAATAAATTAGCCAGCGACACATGTAAATTAATAATGTATACGCAAAAAATCAGACAAACAAAATTATATTTACTTAAATTAAGTTGGCAAAATTCGATTTGCATACTAAACCAGTTTGCACCGATTTACTAATCAGAAGTGAGATATATAAATATGCATCGACCCGAGCTCAGAGCGTGTGAACCGAACTTTATTTTTGTCAATGAACTAGAAAACAGAAACTTTGTCTATTTAGAGTCGAGAATATACATATATCATTCCTGCTCTTTGTAAAACTGTAAGTAACTGGAAAAGCTTAACTGGAAAAATAACAAAAAAATATATATATAGAAGGAAAAGGGAAGAAAAACCCAGTCACAGATAGATAAAGATGGAGGACCACAGCTGGGGCCATAAATCAGGGGAAAATTGTTGCTGAAGGAGGCAAACTTGCCAAACAGAAGGTGGGAAAACTGTTGAATTATTTCCCACAGGACATACAACACCGGGCACACCGGCACACGCACTCGCACACCCACACGCACACTCCATGAGGAAAATTTTGTTACATTTTCACACTCTAAGCCGAAAGCCGGCGGACAACAATAAACTGCCAAATTCGCATAAAATATTTTGTAGGAATTAAAACAGAAGCATATCGAATGCCCCGGCTCAACTCGACTCCGACTCCGACTCCCGGCTTCGGGGATCAGAAGGTAACCTCAAGGAACCCATAAATTCTGAAGAGAACCCGAGAAAATCTCCCAAGGAAAACAAAAATAGAAAATGTGTCAATGCAAACAGATATGGCAAGAACAACAATCTAGCCCTGGGTTCGCTTTTGTTGTTGTTATTCTCCTCTTGCTTTTTTTGTCTTTTTTGTTTTTGTTATTGTTTTTGCTTTTGGCCATGGATCGTGGACCAAGTGAATCTGGGCCATAAAAGTGCAAAATGCTTTCCACTCGGCTGGCTGACTGGACCCTGTTTGTTTGCTACCTCACCGAAATCACCGCGCGTTCCCACCACATGCGATGCACTCGTTAAGAGCAGAAAGAACCAGGATGACACTGGGAGAAATTTGTAGAAATTTATATTCTTTAGCATTTATTTTTTTTAGAATTTATTTGAAATTTGTTTGAAGCCGAAACATTCGGGGGTTTATTTAAGCATAAAATCATTATTTAAAATCCGAAATGAATTCTACATAAATTAATAATATTTAAAAATAGGAAAGATCCTTAAAAAGTTACCTAAAATTATATTTTTTACTTTAATAATTAACCAAAATTGTTAAATTTAATTATAAAATCTTTATTTTCTGGCTATAGAGTTTCATTAAAAAAAAATCTGAAAATAATTTTACAAAAATATATAAATAAAACGGAAAGGGTTTTACAAAAATTAACTGAATAACTAAATAATAATATTTTTACTTTAATATTTAACAAATTGTTATGTTTTTTTAGTTTTATAATTTATTTTCGGTATTTTCTAATATTTATTATATTTTCAGCTTACAAAACATTGCAGGGGATTTTTTTGATCCTATAAATTGTATAAATTCTTTATTAAAATGTTCATAAATTAATCTAGAAAAATTCTTTTTTAATACCTAATTAAATTTTCTTTTGTATAAGCTATAAAAACCCTATAAAAGATTTGTTAATTGAAATTAAAGTTTAAGCTTATTTATGATCCCAGAAGAAAATATCAAACAGCAAGAGTACATCAGCTTATCATTTCTTTATATTATTTATTTATTTATTATTTATATTATGTATAAATATTTATAACAAATATGTTTATTTTCAGTTAAAACACACCTCAATCAATCCTCATTTTAGTTTCCAAATTAAAACCAAATTTTCTACCAGTGTCGGTCCTGGGACCGGGGGACCCAAACACCGGCTGACACTTGGACATGGGAAACGGTCCGGGGGTGGCTAAAATCGATTTCTGCGCTACCTACCTCATACCTGCCCGGCCAGGTTGGATCTTGGGTTCGGGTGTTACCTGTTACCCGGGCTAATGGCCAGCCAGACCGCGCGACCAACATAAATCCATAAAAACATGAAAAGGGAAACGAGCGAGGGAAAATAATTAAATTGCAATTATGTGCAAACAATTCCAAATCCGGGCGATTCGGAAAAAGTTAATTACACGACAATAAAGCGCAGAAGAAGACCATTCTCTGGCACTGGCTATATATATATATTTTTTATATACGTAAGATGGGTTACCTGTTAGCTGTTACCTGCCCACATCCGCACCCGGCTGGGCTGATTGGCTTGGACTCTTGTCTGACTTGAGCTGACATTAATGGGTATTTGAATGCGGCTTCTGCTGCTTTAATCGGCTGACCGATGGTCTGACTGACTGACACGGTGACATGTCGTCGTTGTCGTTGGCATTACTATATCGTTAGTGTCTGGGCCTTGACTGCGGATGATCGCAATTTGTTGTTGATTTCGCGACTAACTGCAGTATCATCATTTCGTGGCTCCAGTCAGAGTTTCGTTAAACCTATATTATCGCTTCACTCCCTCTCCTAATGAAGATGGACAGACGGGGGATTAGTTATGGTCTTATGATAAATTAGTCTGATCCAATTGTCCAGACAGCCGGCCTGTCGTCAAATTAGTGACAAGATCGGCTGGAAAGGGAACAGCCACTTTCGCCATATATATATATCTCAATCAGTGAGCAGCGACTGATTAAATGAAATTTAATGATGCTTGATTGGTCAGTTTTTGTTGGGTTTTTGAGTTTTGGGTTTTAAATTTGAGTTTCTTTTGGATTTTATCTAGCAGTTTGTTTGGGTTTTAACTGGGTTTGTCTGGGTTTACCTTATGTGGTGAGGGTTCAGATATGGGTTTTATATCAAAGTAAGTGAAAAAGAGGGAATTTAGCAAAAGATTAGTAAGGATTTCAGTTGTAATATTTTCTACATATCTTAAAGAAAATAAAAATATTCTAAAAATTAAGCAGCTTTTCAAACAAAGACTTTAATTTCCCTTTTTGCCACACAACTTTCTATGTAATTTAACCCCAAAAACCGATTTGGTAACAAGCTTAGCCTGACCGTAAAGGTATTAGATTCCCTTTAACCTTGAAACATCACATAACCTGGCTAAAAAAAAAACTTATTTCCCTTTGGGCCAGAAAACTTTAATTAGATAACCCCAGAAACCTGACGGAAAGTTTAAATGCGAGTAAATCAGGTCGTCGTCAGCCCGATGAGTGACTGCCTGACTGACAGTCGGGCGCCTGCCCAGTTCATGGGGGCTTGGACAAGTTTAATTAGATCTGCATACGCAATGAGGAGGAGCCGAGGGTGCCACCGGTAAGCAGGTTAACGAACTGCTGGCCACAGTTGCTCTTTGCAGGCCAAAGGATGCGCTGGCTGGGCGTCCTGGCTGGGGTCTGCATATACCTCAAGCTGACCGCAGGCCAACTGTCCAGCTCCGACTCCTCGTTGGATTATCTCCCTCTTAACACCTACGAGCTAAATCTGAAACAGCTTCTCCAGCGGATTCTGTGGGCGGCCAATGTAAAGCGTTGCTTTGCTGTCATCACGGATGACCTCCACTATTCCATCTACGACAGGAGGTTCTTTGAGTCAGCAGGTCGTCAGGTAGTACCCTTTTTTATGGTGCGAATTAATGCCAGCGAGGATCTGCTGCGACCCACCAAGAGACTGGAGCATATCCTGGAGGCTGTGAAGGCCAGCGATTGTGAACTCCATGTGATAACCATGCTCAATGGCTGGCAGGTGCAGCGATTTCTGAGATATATTTATGACAGCCGATCCTTGGATGCCCAGAGCAAGTTTATCCTTTTGCATGACTCAAGGCTATTCGAGAGGGATATGCTGCACCTGTGGAGCGGGTTCCTGGGCACAGTGTTTCTCAAATGGCAATGGGATGAAAGGTGGGTTTTGGGTTTATTATTTTAAAGGTTTAAAAAAATTCCCAACGATTTTTAGAGTATCCTAAATATTATAGGTATATATTAATCAATTTATTTATTAATTTCCTTTGGCAGATTCATCATCTCCACCATAGCCTTTCCTGGAATTTTAAGTGGAATTTTGGTGTTAAAAAATATTGCCAATTGGCAAATGGGAAAAAGTGTCAATGGCAGAGTTCTGTTTGCAGATAAAACAAGTAATTTATATGGTAAATTAATGATAAAAAGTACTGTTAATAAATTATATTTCATTTCTGCTATAATATTCTCCTTGAAATATTAATTTAAGACCCTCTAAATCTCTCCTCTCCTACAGGTTCTTCTATGCCAGTGGCCATTGCCGAACATGTGCCCATGGTCATGTGGGTAAACACCACAAATAGTTACCAAGGCGTTGAAGTGGAGATCATGAATGCCCTGGGCCAGGCTTTGAATTTCAAACCCATTTACTACAAACCAAATCAAAGCGAAAATGCTGAATGGGAGCTGGGCATTGATGGTTATGGCAATGGAAATTCCGAGGGATATGTGGAAAATGAAACCAGAATTGATTCCTGGCTTATAGAAGAGGTGGTGAGTAGGGATTTCAGGAAGTATATATTATAGTTTAATACAATTTATTTAAATAATTCCTACAGGCTTCCCACAATGCCCGCTTTGCCATAGGTGACTTACATCAGTTTCAGGTTTATTTACAATCTGTGGAGTTAAGTTTACCTCACAATTTCGACTGTTTGACCTTTCTCACACCAGAATCCTCCACGGACAACTCCTGGCAGACCTTCATTCTGCCCTTTAGCGGTGGCATGTGGGCGGGTGTCCTGCTTTCCCTTTTTATAGTGGGCACTGTGTTCTATGGCATCAGTTTCCTGAATGCCATACTCACCAGAGGAGGATCCTCGGGCTTTTTTCGCTGCCTTAGAAAGAGCCATAGGGTGCCCCTAGATCCAAAGATATATCGACGCCTTAGTTTTAGGATAGCCATAGCTCGTTATCGTCCTTCTCAAGTATCTAGGAGTGCCCGTGATCTATTTGATGATTATGCAAATTGTATTTTGCTGACGTACAGCATGCTTCTCTATGTGGCCTTGCCAAGGATGCCCCGCAATTGGCCATTGAGGGTATTGACGGGTTGGTACTGGATCTACTGCATCCTGCTGGTGGCCACTTATAGGGCCAGCTTTACTGCCATTTTGGCTAATCCAGCAGCGAGGTAAGAAATGTAATTGAAATGTTTATTAATATATTTGTAATATATTTCTTAATAATTTCTTTAATATATTTCTTTATATATTTTTAAGTATATTTCTTTTACTTCCATTTCCAGAGTCACCATCGACACTCTGGAGGACCTTCTGTCCTCTCACATCCCCCCCTTCGCTGGTGTCAGCGAAAACCGTCAGTTTTTCCTGGATGCCAACGATGAAGTGGCCCAAAAAGTGGGCCAAAAAATGGAGGTGATCAGCCAAATGGAGGATCTGGTAAACGAAATATTTTAATATATAATATAATATAATATTGTCTCCCCTGAGACAACAAATCATTTAAAAATCAAGTCCGATGCATATCAGTTCTTAACAAAGATCTTAAATAACTTATCATGATATATGACTAGTGCCGTCGTTATCAAAATGTCGTAGCAATGAACTTTAAACCACAATTTAGAAAAACAATAACCAGATTTAACCAGTTTCTGGAGTGCTATCTCTGTTGATAAGCCCATTTGGCAACATTTTTAATTTAGAGTCATTATTTTTTAAGCCTTCAAGGTAAAGTGATATGAAAGGTATCTAGGTGAGTTAATAGGTTTTAGTTGTTTCAAGATATTGACAAACAATGTTATGCATTTTATAAGTATTTTTTAATATTTTATTTATTATATAAACTGTTGGTTTTAAAAGCTTTAAAATTTTACAATTTCTCCTTTTATTTTTAAGTTTACAAGTATTTTACCCTCTTTACTTTTAAGCTTAAAAATTATTCCCTTTTACTCTTTCAAATTTTTATTGATTCACTTTTTATTAAGCTTCAAAACATTCCCCTTTTTTCTTTATTAATTTTTAAGTTTACATTTCAAAATGGCATAGTGTGAAAATGCAATTTTCTCAGGTGCTAAAATAAATGTGTGAAAACCAACACTTGGTTGAATATAGACCGCAGGCTCCCCTTTATTAGCCATGTAATTTATTTAATTAATTATTTATAGACCACAAAATAATATGAATAATAACGAAAGACCCCCTGCAGACAGTACGTATAGCCAAGGGTCAGTGTGCCTACTATGACAATGAGTTCTATTTGCGATACTTGCGAGTGGCCGACGATTCTGGATCCGGTATAGGATCCACCTTGCATATAATGAAGGATTGTGTGGTCATTATGCCAGTAGTTTTGGCCATGGAAAAGAACTCGCCTTTGAGGAAACGTGTGGACAAGTCTATACAACACCTGGCAGAGGGGGGTAGGTCATGCTTTACAGATATATATTATATAGATTATATATTTGCCAACTTTTCAGGTTTGATAACCAAGTGGCTCAAGGATGCTATACAACGATTGCCCGCTGAGGCTCCTGCCCAACAGGAGGCACTTATGAATCTCCAGAAATTCTGGAGTTCCTTTGTGGCTTTGGGAATTGGTTATGTTATATCCTTGGTAATCCTTATGATAGAAAGATGGCACTACAGACATATAGTAATGAAACATCCCATGTTTGATATCTACAATCGCAGTCTATACTATAACTTCAAGAGGATATATCCAGAACAATAAAATTATGCCTTAACAAACTATAATTTATTTATTTTCCGTTTTAAAAGAAAGAAAATTGCAAACACGCTTAAGTTCAAGTACTGTCAATCCTCTAGAAAATGCCATAAAATCATGATATATTTTTACACTTGGCTAATATTTATAATTGCCGGCAGGCAAAATGACAAATGTCTATTTAGTACTCAAAAGCTGGAATGCCAATTGAGATGCTGAAAAGTCTTCATTGACGCCCAAAGCCGAAGAATCTTCCATAATGCCGGGGCCTTGGCGCAGATGGATGGATATAGTGCCATTCCCAGTCCAGTCCCAGAGTGGCCTCAAGTACCAGTGGCAATGTGGTGAATAAATTCCAAGAGTCGGCTTCCTAGCCTCAATCACTTGTGGTAAATACTGATTTGCATTGTTTATGAGTTAATGCACATTAGGCATTATTTGTTTATGGCGATATCAGAAATCCTGGAGAAGATGAAATGATAAAAGCCCATAAATAAAACGGTTTTTAAGTGCCAAACTAAACCCAAACAGCCGCCCCAAAAAGACTCCAAACATTTCTATATTCGAAATGAAAAATCCCCTCAAGGGGGCATATATGTTTCTGTATCTGTATGTTAGGGGGCACTTCAGTATCTAAATGGGATTCGGGGAATATGGATATTGAAATGAGCTTGTGATGAGGTAGCCTGAAAACAGACGTGTTGCCAAACAATAAACAATCCAAAGGTTAATAACAATCATAATAATTAATAAGATATATATTTTTGTCTGCTTTTAGATCTTAGATCTTAAAGTAAAGCCCCCATATACCCATATATTGCTTAACAGGTGATTTCTGGGAGTTTAAGGCTTATTTAACAATAAAATCTAACCAAGATCTAGTCTAGTTTAAATATTATAAAATATTTTACATCTAATTTAAAATATTTTATATGATAAAAGCAATTAAAAAACATAAAAAAAAAAACTATAAAATAGATATTAAAATCCTTAAATCCAATTATATATAAGTAGACTCTTTTTTTTCCTGTTTCAAATTTATTTGCCAACGTTTTTTGCTAACCCATTTGTATGCTAAAAATTTAATTTATGTATTTATTAGCCAAAAAATATCTACAAATATTTAACTGCATTTTATTTTCGGATTTCCAAAGCTAATGTTTTCTCCACCATGAAATTGTTTCGCTTTGTTTTTGCCTCTTTTTTATGCATACATATTAATGGGTTTGTTTTATTTATTTTGTTTCAGCTTCGAGCTGGTTGTTTACATTTCTATTTCATATAATTTAATTAGTTTTGCTTCACTTTATTTTCCTTTTTCAGCCAGCTCTTGCCATAGCAGCATTCTACTCTACCTTTGTTTTTGCTTTATATAGTATGAATTGTGTTTTTTATAATCCGTCATGGTTTCAGTCTCGACATCATTCAGACACGGAAACATTCTTGTTTTTTGTCAAAGAGAAAAAATGTTTACCTGGGGAAGAGAATTTGATTAAAGTTTGTTGATTTATAAATTGAATAAAGCTTTAATTTAAAGTATAAAAGATTATTTAATATTATTATTATATGTTATAGTTTTAAAACTAATAAGCAAATTGTTGCTAAACTCGTAATTTGAATTTTAAGGTGTAAGAGGGAGTTTTACCTCAAAATACCCAAATACAAATAACTTTACGCTTCTGAAAAAATAATCAAATTCATTTCAAAAAAGTATAAATTCGAAAACGAAAACATTCTCCTATTGTTTCAATACGAAATCTGTATATCCATACACAAAAACAGACTACAGACGAGAGATATCTTTATGCCAAAGCCTTACGTATTCATTACTCATAATCGCCTTTAAATTTATCCCCGTACATTGAACCTGAACATTTTCATTCAAAACAACATTTTTGTTTCTTTAAATTTGTTTGTTTATTTTCGTCTTGGTTTATTTTTGTTTATCTAAAACTATTGGAGAAATAAAATAACAAGAAAATAGGACACAATACGGAAAACAATTCGTTCATCTCTCTTTCTAGGTTTAAATACTTAAAATATACAATTTTAAAAAATGTTTATCGACGGCTGTTAATTAGTTTTCTTTTTTTATTACTTTTAAAATAATATTTAAAACCAGGCAACTGCTCCTGGAACTCCTGTTTCGTTGGACATTTTGAAATTGCTATAGAAGTCTTTATTTTTATAGTATTTATAAATTTATATATATTGTCTATTGCTTAAGCTGACTTGGGCGTTATGGAGTTAAATGTATATTCATTAAAATACTTGCTGCTGTAAATGTTAAAAATCAAATCCATATATATATATAATAATAATATCCAGAGAGCAGTTGCAACATGGACACAGACACCGTTTGCCTGATACTTGACGTATTTAGTTTGTTTCAGGGATAAATACTTTAACAATTTAGCTGGTTTAAAAGCGAATACCACATGTGCTCCATTTATATAGTACTAAACTAGACATACTCAGCTAGTGTGTTGTTGTTGTATGCACGTATAAAACTATATATCATAATATATCATACCATATCATAATAATTTGTTATGTAAGCTACACATTGCCACCTTCCATCGAGTGTTTTGCATAAATGTACATATATAAAAACCTACAGACATGAGACTTTATGAGTAACTTCTTCTCCCCCTAGAATAGGTTTTGGGCCAAGGAAAAGTTTGTAAACGAACGCATTACATTTTAGTTTCCGATTAGAAAATCAATTCAATTCCTTTTTTGGTCAGCAATTCTTAAAATAATATTGTTTTCTCGTCCTTTCCCACAAAACTTTTCCTAGGACACATCTGAGTATTTGTTTCGCACCCTAACCGACAATGATAGAAGCTGCTTTTAAAAATATAAACAATTTTCAATTAGTTTTGTTTACCAGAAACTTTCAAGGCTTTGAAAAATATTTTTGTTGTTTTCTGATTCTTGTTAGTTGACTTTTAGCGAGTAAAGAGCTCATCTATGGTTTTTTGTGGACAGATCAGAAGTGAGTAACTGTTGTTCACTTGGCATATATTCCGTTTATTACAATTATTCAATTAATTTCGGTATTCAAATTAAAATCTCCAAAAAAATAATTCCAACAAGCTGAAGGGGGATAATAAGCCAGTTTTTTAAGCTTGTTTAACTCGGGGGAAGGTTATGCCTATATCGCTTCATCATCAATTGCTAAGAAATACAATATGTTTTACATATATATATATATATATAGTATATAGTATATATAGTTATGTATCGAATTTATATATATCACTGTTGCTGGTTTTGTGTGTTTCATTTACTGGGCCGCAGCTTCGCCGGATTCCGCTTCAAAAACATCATCAGACTCCTGGCCCACATAGTCATCATCATGCTCCACATCCTCCTCGTCCACCTCTTCGTTTTCATCGTAGTCATCGGGATATTCCCCAAATTCGGAGGACTCACCAAGCGTCCAGGCGTCGTTTTCCACGGAGTTTCGCGGGCTGTAGCTGACGCCGCCGCTCGTGATGGTCAGATTGTTGGCCGGACGCAGCACACTGTACATGAAAAACATCAATTAGTATATTTTTTTTGTTTCATTTAAAGCTTGCAGAATATTCAGATATGCAAACAATTTGGATGGATATATGTTTATGTATGTGAGGTACCCGCACTCGAGAGTACTCATCTAGCGATTTCTAAGGAAGCTTTTAATTGGTGTCTATGTGTTAGCTGGGCTGTCTACTGACTGGCTAATGTGGGGTTAAGTGGTTAGGTGGTTTATTTCCGTGGTTAGGCTGGTTAGAATGAGGCATGTTGAATGTGATTCGGTTAGGCTTTAAACAGGACAAACATTTGTACACTTTACATAACCATTTTAGGAATATTAGTCAACAAAGTAGATACTTAAGTATGTTTAATGGTTGGTTAAATAGAGGGTTGCATCAATTTTGAAGAAGTAACAAAGAATTTTCAAACTTTAAATACAAAAACGCTTGCGTTTTGATTTTTTGAGAAATTGAAAAAGGGTTTTTAAGAATGGATTGTTTGGGGAGTGGTATAAAAAATCGTATTTGGGATCCCTAAATATATTGAAAACATAAAGTTGACAGGTAATAATATTAATATTAAATGGAATAACATTAAACACACAATTTGTTTAGATTATATTGGATATTTCAGGGGGTTTTTTAAGCCTTTGAGCTTGAAGTATAAAAAAAAAATCACATTTAACTTTTAATTATTGATATTTATATTATTTACATATTATTCATTTTAAGATTTATTCTGATATATTGAAAAATAAGTAATTTATATAAAATATATAAGAAATATATATAATTTTTTGCTATTTCAAACTATCTATTTAGATTTTTACAATCTCTTCTTCCCATCAAGAGTTTTCAATGAAGAATTTTCACTGGTCTCAAACGATGATTTCATACAACACCTCTCAATCAATGATTAAATCCCCTCAATTACAATTCCCCTAATGATCTGCCAATGCTTATGTTTATGAGTTAATATATATATCGATCGATGCAGTTAGTATGCAATCTTTGAGAGCATTTCACGGCGCGTACTCATTGCTTAGCCAAACAAAATCAAATGAAGCCGCACGCAAGACAAATGAACTAACAAACTGACGAACGAACGAACAAATTGGTCGAGACAATTGCACAACGGCGAAACGAAGAACAAAATGATTGATAACTTATGCATTTAACAACTTTCAACAGTATTTACTACAACTGAGAGAATTTTCTATTACATTGGCATTCGGATCTTCTGCTGGCTTGGCTTGGCTCTCGTTATATTTTTGTTTAGTTGTCGTCTTGCATTGGAAAATCGTTTATATTTTTGTTGTTGGATACTATGCAAGATAGATCCATTTTCAAATTGATCGTTGTTCGATTCGATTCGATTCGGCGATTGTATCTGGCACTAGAATCGGATTATAGTGATACAATCTGCTGCTGACGCTGCTGCTGCTTGCACCGTATTAGGATCGCGTGGCATGTGGTTGTTGGTGGTAGTGGAAAGTATTTGGTTTTCTGTTTTCGGTTTCGTGGAAAGATAGTCGACTGAATGTTTAGGTTGTGTTGAGGTTTGATGGCTCAGAAATCGGTAACTAGCACACCATCCGTTGGTCATAACTGTCCACGGCGGTAGTGGGAGCGTGATGGTCTACCGATTGTTATTGGTGGAGTGTTTGTGTGTTTGGTGTTTTTTTTTTATTTTTTTGGGTGTACAGAAATTAAAGAGAAGAAATCAATTAGCAAAATTATAAGTACATAATGCTGGATATCATTTACGACTTAGTTTCCTACTCATCCGATTGAGCTGAGCGGTGTTAGCTTACAAATTCAATGCTGAACTCGCTTCTTAGCCACTACTTAAGAGTTAAAATCAAGAATGAAAGAAATCAAAAGCTTCAACTAGGAGTGAGTCATGAGAGATAGTTGGATTACAGCTATTATATATTTATCTATATCCAGAACAACGCACCTTTACCTCTAGCCGCGAAATTACCCATAACCTTAAGCTAATAATAAAAAAAGAACCAAAATTAAAGGTTACAAATCAAGTTCACATAATTGAAAATGTATATACTATATGTTGTAAATCATTAATGGAAGAGTGTCTCGGAAAAGTCACTAAAAAATTTTTACACTAAGATTCCTAAATGAAAAACAAGAGCTACCACGTAAATATTTTAAATATATAGCCACAAATTTAAATACAGATTAAATTAATAACTTTTATAAAAGAGAGGGTGTGGAATTCAAAGAAAGAACGAAATAGCTTTGCTTACTTCTTGGAAAAATTAGCTCTAGCTTTACTTTTGAATTATAAAATATTTTTTCTGTATTTATTTATACCTTTCTAGTTGAATTCTTGAATTGAAAATAGCAATGATCTGTCAAGAATGCTAAACAGAATTTTATTTAAAATTCAAGTCTTGGATATAGTCTTAACCAGGGATTTATACCGAGAGTTCGATATGACATATCTACAAATATAACTCGTTCAATATCAGTATGCAAATAAATATTTTAATAAATATTTAATAACGTTTCCTACCAACTAGATCTATTTATCTCTAATCCTCTATTAAAATTGTTATAAACTTATTCAAAGTCACCTAAAATAGGTCTCTCTATCTACCCTAAAACCATTCTATACACGCACAACCCAAAGACCATTTAATTTACCTCTCGAAAGGCACTTCCTCATCAGCCAAATCGTTCATCTGTCGCTGAGCCTGGTTGGTTTGTGCACGCCGCGCTTCCTCCTTCTTGCGGCGATCTTCGGCGGCCGCCTTCATGGGATCATAGGTCGAGCGTCTTTTCCACATGGCCATTTCGGCTTCCTTTTGTTTGTTAACTGCAAAAAGAAATAGGTTAAAAATTATAAATAATAATATTATTTAAAGTCCCAACCTGACAGATCACGTCGCACCGCTGACGAAGCTCTTCCTCCGGTAGTGCCACCACCCAACGATGTTGTGCTGGTATTCATGGCAGAGGCTGCACTTCGCACACTCCGATTGCTCGCCCGCGTTCCCTCGCCGCGACTGAGACCCATGGAGGAGGCACTGGGACTGCGTTTCATTTGATCGGCCGGTTTTAGGGTACTCTTGGAATCATTTTTGCGCAAAAAATTATTGGATTGCGCTGACTTGTACTTGGAGATGTCCAGATATTTCGGCTGCACGCGCTGACCTCCCCCAGAATTGGAGTTGACACCAGCATTGGCCGTTTGCAGTAGCTGCTTTTTGGCATTGGCCAGCGAACTGGGCACCTGTTGGGCCAATCGACTGAGACTCGTTTCCCTGGGCATAGACTGGCGTGTGTTTCGAGTCCCGCCGGAGCCCGGAGCTGCCCTTGGTGCGCTTTTTATACCCCGGCGAGGCATCTCCGGGGTGTTGGGGCAGGCCACCAGACCAGCTCCACTTTGGGCAACGCTTAGCTTGCCAGCAGCTGGCGCTGAAGTAGGTTTTACTGGGGGCTGTGATCCTCCACCGCCGGCTACACGTTGCTTGCTCCTCTCTATCCGCATCAGCAGCGCCTTGTTCATGCGCGTATTGCTCAGTGGCACTGAGCCCTGTGTCCCCTCGTGATCCTGTTCCATTTCCTCCTCCTCGTTGCTGGAGTAGTAGGCTCCGGTGGTGCCCATTTCATCCTCATCGTTGATATAGTACTGCAACTCATTGTCATAGTCGCTGTAGGCCTGCTCGAAGTTATTGCTGCTCGCGGATTTCTTTAACTGCTGCTGCTGGTGGGCGGTGCTCAGGGCGTGGGCGTGTCGGGCAGCTGGCGGTGTGTAGATGTTTTGGAAATTGGGACGTGCCTGCCGCACTGGATGCTGTCCCTGCTGCTGATGCTGCTGAAAGCTGGTCGAACGACGTAGCGGCGACAGAGGGCTGGTAGGAGCTACAGGTTCCTCCTGTTCTACCTCCTGGCCAGGATCGTATTCCAGGGAGTTCTTACGGCGACGCAACTGCTTGAGCAGATACTCCCCACTGGTCAGCAACTGGAGCTGCGCCTCATTAATGCTGCTGGTCATGAGCGCCCGGTGAAGCGGCGATCGCCTATAGCCACCGCCGGCTCCCGCTCCCATCATCCCCGATTCCAGGCTGTGCTGCGGACTGCTTTGAGCCGGTGATTTGACAGAGCTCCGGCGGGAAAGTGACTGCTGTAGGTTGCTTATAGCGGCAGCCGTTTGCTCCAAATACGCATCCGTTGGCGGCCGCGAGCGACTGGCACTGCGCGCACGTCCCAGCGTGTGCAGCGGTGAGGGAATCTTGCTGGGGCTCTTGGGTGGCTTATATGGAGGCTCCATTGCTCCCTGACCGCCATGGCTGCACAACGCCGGATCGCTGGCGTAGTCACAGTCACCCAGCAGGCGATAACGCTCGGCTAAGTTACGATTGAGCTTGGCAGCCGCGGCATATTGACGCTGCTGCTGCTGGTTGTACAGGCTGAGACTGTCATCCGTCAAGGAGTCGCCGCCAGTGTCCGAGCAATTGTAGCTGCGTGTCATCAGTTGCTGGGAAAGGGTAAAAACGGAAGAAATTAGTTTTTGTACATTTTATAAGAGAAAAATATATATGATTTTGGGTTCAAAAATGAATATAAATAATTAAATACAATTTTAAAATATTTTAAATTTTATTCTATTAATTTATAATTACTAAAAGTAAATAATAATATTTTTTAAGCCATTTTAATGATTTTTTAAAAAGCATGCTATACTTTTTGTTTTCTCCTCTAAGCAGGGGGTTTGTGTCTGTACTAAGATTAAGCATTTTTACATCTTTGATGTAAACTCAATGTAAAGAAAATCAAATTTTAGAAAAGATTTAAGTTTGTTTTAAAAAATACGATTTCTGCGAGATTTTTGCTTTCGTATTAAATTAAAGATATCTTATAAAATCAATTAAAATCTAATTAAACAATTATATTGCATGAAATAAAGCCAAGATTAGCAACTGGAAACTACCAAAAATTATTTCGAGACTAAAGACGTTGATGGGTCATCTAATTTGCAAATCTAATCGAGCAACAAAACGTTAAATAAATAGGTAAATAAACTCTGCATAATATTATACAAATTACAAAGCAAACATTTCATTTTAAATAAATAAAAGTTACTAAAATGTATTCTTTTCATTTAAAAATCATAACAATTGCCCCTTTATATGGTGAGTCACCAAGCAAATTGTATTTTTCCATTTATGGAAATCCAAATTTACTCATCTTCCCGCTTTGAAACTGGTTCTGGAGCTCACCTGTGCTTGGGCCTGCTGCTGTTGCTGCTGCTTACGGCGACTGGCACTGGTCCCACTCACATCCTGCGCCAGACTACGGGCTCGAGCATTGCGTGCCCATTCCTGGATCCAATCCTGTTTGGTCTGCGCTGTTTGCAGCAGGGCAGCCTCTGATCCCTGAGTTGTGCTTGTGGGCGTTGTGGGCGTCTCCGGTAACTGATGATGATGATTATGATGATGCTGCGGCTGATTGGTGCTGGTGGTGAACACATTCAGGCGGTACTCGGCCTTTTGGCGATCTGTGGCCGAGCCAGCCAATGCCTGGGTATGCCTCAACTTGGCCTCATTGCTCACATACTCAGAGCTATCGATCTGTGAGGTGGACAGGCTGTGCGAGTGTCGGGTGAGCTTGGGATGCGTGTCCAGGGCGCGCTGTTTGGCCAGCACACCACTGGTGGTGACACTGGTGAAGCAACCCACATCCGCGGCCGGCGAGGGGGGTGTGGGCGGCGATAGAGGTGCCGGCTGGCGCAGCACGCGACTCTTTAGTTGATCCAAATAGGCGCCTGTGAAGGAAACAGAAGTTAGTAATATCTTAATTGGAAATCTGGGACAAGTTTCTCACCTGTGGAGCTCCTTTGAGGCGGTGGCAGTTGCTCTTGCAGCGGCGTTTCATGGTAAAAGTTCACCTCGAGCACATTGCTACCCCGATTCGCCTTGACCGGCAATTGCTTTGGTCGCATCTTGACAGCTTCTCCTCCTCCTCCTCCTGTCTTCTTTCCATTCCTGTCAATGTTCATGAGATCCTTTTGCTCTTCCGTGTAGTTATCACCATCGAGGGTGTATGTGCCCGCCTCGCTAACTGCATCCTCCGCTAGATTTTTGCCATCCGCAAGCGGTGGCTCTGGACAGAGCATCTCCACCCGGCGCAGGGCCAGCTGCATGGCCGTGGAGCGTGGTGTGAACTGATTGGTTGTACGATTGGCCACCAGATTTGATGTACCCTTGGTGGCAGCCGGTGGCGCTGGTAGTTTGGATCTACTAGCGGGCCTTGGTGCCGCTGTCTGCGTTGGTTCTGCTGCATTGGCCGAGCTTCGGGGCGACCAACTGTGCCGCTTGGAGGCATCTCTCACCCGCGAGGCACTGCGATCTCTCACTCGCATCTTTACTTGCACGGGTGGCGCCTGTTCGCTGGAGGGCGTGGCCGCTGTCAGTGAGGATATGTCATCTGCCATGCTGCTGCCGGCATCCAAGCTGCTTCGTTGTGAGTGTCGTCCACTGTTTGAGGTCGTGGTGGTGGTGTTGTTGTTATCCTTCTCCGTTTCCAACTTTGACATGGAGGCACCGCGTTTGTGGCGATTCTGGAAGCGTTCCATCATATTCTTGTAGCGCGCCGCCTGAGCCGCTGCATCGTTCTCCGTGGCATCGTCAAAGTGATCAATGGTGAAGGCCAGAGATGCCTTCGTGGTAGTATTCGACTCGCTCGAGTTCTCCTCCTCATCGGGAGCTGACTTTGGTGAATTGCCAGGTGGTTGCTGCCGGTGTTGCTGGTTCGCTCTGCTTTGTGCCGCCGCTGCTGCAAAACGAGAGAGCAGACACACAATTAAATTAGCATTTATTTACAGTTATTATTATTACATTTATTATTAGCGTTTATGCGGTGAAAACGAAACTAAGTTGCTGGCGTAAATTAAACTGAACTTCGCCGGAGCAACGCCACTGAAGTGGTGCGCAGACGAGGAACGTTACAAAAAGAGATGTCAAGAAAGTTGTGGAAGAATAGTGGCGAAAGATACAGGATCGGATCTGGAGAGTCAGGGGAGGGATCTTTACAAACAAGAAGCTTTATTTATTTATTTTATTTATATATATATTTAAATATTTATTTGCTGATTTATTTGTCTTATTAAAAAGTGGTAAACATCATAAAAATATGATTTTCCAATGTGAAATCTTTACTTTTTGGGTTTCCCTTTTATTTAAATATTATTTATTTATTAAATAATTAAATAAAATCATTTTAAATTACTGACAACTATTAAAGAAACATTTGTTTTATGATTTTCTCATTTATATCTTGAGCTTCATTTATAGTTTTTATATTAAAATTTGTATAAATTAGTTAATTAACCAGTTTTCTAGATTTTATTTTAAAGTTTTTCAGGTTTATGTTTAATCTTTACTTTATTGAAATAATATAATATAAGCCAACAAGACTCTTTGAATTCCCCTAAAAAAATAATAGGAACCCAAACAGGTCAGAAAGCAATGTAACATAATTTTCACTATATCTTTTCTTTAAAATATTGATAAAAAATATTTACTAAATATCCTAAAAAATAGGCCATATTTTGTATATATATAGAGAATGGCTAAGAATATTTTAGCAATAGAAGTTATGTATTTTATAAATCAAATAAAATAAAAATTAATTAAAAAACCTCAAACCAGTTTATACTTTTTATGTAAACATTAAAAGCCTTTTAAAGACTAACCAAAATGTTAATTAATTAACACCTTTTACAGCCCTAATAAGAAATAAAACCTTAATTATATATGTAATACAGCTCCCCAAGTCTGAAAACAAAACCATTCCCCCTGCTTCCTATCAAGATGACCCTGTCTCTTAACTATATTCAAGGGCCCGCCAGTGAAACGCCCACCTGCAGCCGGAGCAGATCCCTCACTGCTTCCGCTAACAATTTCTATACGTTTCCGTGGCCAAGCAAAAGAAAATCAAACAATTTGCTTTCAGAGCTCTCTGCCACGCGAAGTGGCACACACACACATATGTACTATACACCACCAGAGGGAGGGACCATCTAGGGGTTCGGGTCTCAGAATCGTGATCTATGGATGGGTAGCTTCCACACGTATGCTATATAAGGCGGTCGGTCGGTCGGTCGACTGGCTCTGCCCCGGCAAGTGAAGGTTAGAGTTCGGTGATTTCGGTCAATTGCAGGTTTTTATTTTGCCAAGTGGAATGGATGGTCGAATGGGGGGAATTGGGACCCACAAAAACTTTTACGCTCTGCCAAACTTCCCGTTTCGTTTGCAATGAAAATATATATATTTATATCGTGAATTGGTTGAGTCCATATTTAGCATAGATTTTGCAGTCAACAAGTTTTTGGTCACGAATCAAATTTTGAAATTGGCCAAAGCCAACATTATAAACAATATTTGGAGGGGTAATTAAATTAAGAGTCAAGGTGACAAATTATTGCCCCAAATATAAAATTAGTAAAGATACAAAGATTAAGATTAAACTCAAAGTTTACTGCGAAAGCAGTTTCATATAATTATATACAGCACAACTGTGAAAAAAAGAGATTTAAATGACTATATTTAATCTTCTCTGTTTAGTTCAACGTTTTGGAAAATTATTGTATTTAAATCCTATGATTATTTTTAATGGTTACCAGTAATAAAGTTCCGCATTAAGCTTAATCATTTTTGATAGGCGTAAATTATGTTATTATTGTAATTGTAAACCAGATGAGAATCTCATATATCAACCTCAAAAGCAGATAAAGATAAAGGCTGCTTTATCGGAAGCTTTGAAGGCAGCTATGAAGATTATACAGAAAAATGTTTATATTTTCATTGTTTTCAGATTTCTTATAAACATTTGTGTGAACCTTTTGCTTGTTTATTTATCAGAGTTATTGTTTGTTTATTGTTATTATTTATTACCTAAAGAAACCCACAGCAAAATATATCATCTTTAGTTTGATTTTGATCTTTTATATTTAAGTTCTTTTATTAACATATTTTTAAGCCCAACTAGACCATAAATAATTAAGTAAATAATACAAATTTTCAGCTAATTTATTACTTTAATGTTTCACAGGAAGTTCCAACTTGTCTTGAATCTAGAACAACATTATTCGGTTGTTGGTTGTGAAAATACATTTGCAATCCCATTTGGCAGGAAATATTTCCCCTTCCATGGATCGAGGCAATCACCGATATAGACAATAGACCACAATAGGTAACGACCAACGGTAATTACGCTGCCCACTGTGCATGGCCATAAAATGTCTTCTATCGAGTTATCGTAGCCAAGCTCCCCGCCAGCTTTCAGCTCCACCAAGTGGGGACCATCGAGCAGAGCGAACAATTGAAAACTGTTGGCACAACGCACAAATGTCGGGCACTACTATTGCCATTATTAATATTATTGCCATTGCCGGCTGTCGAGGGGCTTGTTCACAAAAAAAATACAAGAAAAAACTCCTTTGTTGGGCTTTATTTTTTAGCCGCTTTTACTTTTCGCAATAAATGAAACAAAATGTTGTTCGTGTGCCATTAACAGTGGGGGCTAAAGCAATAGTAGCAAACTTATTCATTTTGTGAAATTTTATTTATTTAGAAATTATTTTAAAAGTGTTTTTCATCAAGAAAAAGAACTACAAGGATCTTTTGAAAAAGAGAGAGCCTTGAAAGGTATCAGTATTGCTTACTTAGCTTCCAATATCTGGTTTTAAAATATTATTTTAATGGTTTAGTTATAAATTTCAAAAGGAAAATCACAAAAGTTTTATCGTTTAATATATTGGGCTTAATATTATATCGAAATTATCATAAGCTTTGAAATATAAAAATTTTAACTATCGAAAAATGTTGCATTTAATGTTAAAATATCCATATTTTGGGGAAAATGTATCAACGAAATTATTAAAAATTTGGCATTTCATTTAAAATATTGTAAAAATTGGTATATCAAAATTTTAATACAAAAAAAGTATTGCATTTAGTGGTAAAATATTTTTTTTAATGAGAAAAAGTATCAGAAAAATAAATAAAAAAAAACCAATCGAATATATTGACGTCTTTATATTTATTTCTTAATTTTAATCAGTTGCGTGTTTTATACCATGCTCCCCACTGTATATATTAAATAAAAACAAAAAAACAATATTTTTTCTGTCTGTCGGTCACCTTAACTACCTTGGGAAAGTCGAGCAGGGGAAATTGTGTGACCGCCTGGTGATTTTCGATCATTTGCTTTTCACTCGCCGTAATTCCGAGTGTTAACAAATTTGGTTAGCCAATATTACCGACAAATGTGCAGTGTGAGATAATCATCGGTGCGAATGCAAAGCGGAAATCTATAAGCAATTCTCTCACGCTGGTTGCAGGTTCCCAATTGGTTTCCAATTGGGTTTGCTAATTGCATTATGGCCTTACGTCATCGCCGATCAATCAGACACTTTTGGGTTTCCTTTCGTTTTGCTTTGATTTCGTTGTTGCCTTTCCGTCGAGGTCAACTTCTCGCATTTAAATAAATGTTATTAACAAATTTATTTATAATTTTTTTACTCGCTCGGCGACACCAGAGAAAGCCACCGATGATCATCTGTCAGCTGCGAATGAGGTCATCGACTGGCTGGCCATTTGTTGTGCGCCTTGTTATCGGTGTCTGTTTGGCTTATATGGAATATTTCATTATATACTCAAGGCACATTCTTCAGATCGGTTGCTTGAGTTGAAGAGGAAAATTGTTGTCCATTGAGATTTTCTCCATTTCTTTTTTTAATTTTTTAAACACTTTTCTCAGTTAAGAAAGAGAGCAATCATAGCTAAAAATAGCCGTTTTAATTAATATTGATAGCTGAAATCTTATTTTGTGACATCTAGAAACTTCTTTAAATATTTTAATATTTTCTGATGGCAGGAATCTTGTAGAAAATGTAATAATTCAACCAATTAAGCATTCCTCAACATTATCAATTTGGGAACAAGGCCAAAACCAACAGATTTGTTCCGATTTCTTTGGCTTGATTCTTGGGTGTTGGCCAAAAATTAATGTCTCAAATTTATATGTTTGTGAGAGGTAAAAAAAAACTATAAGATATTCAGAGTGATTCTAGAAGGGAAGCTGCACGTGACCAGAGTGGATAATCGAAAACGTTTTCAAAAAAACATTTTCAATATCAAGTGGTTATTTGAATTTGTAAAATGCTTTTAACAAATCAATTTTAAAAAAATTTTAACGGAAAGAAAACCATAAATTCCCAAAAATACACTTCAAACTGAAAGACAGATATTTAATGGGTGACATAATGGCTTCACACTCGTCACTTGAAGCAACAAAAAATTTTAAACATTCCCAGGCCTCCAGAGGCCCCTTGATTACCTCTCTCCTCTAAGTACACCGATTTGTTTTTCATAAATCTCTTATTTCCCAATGTTTATCAGTTTTGATTTCCTTCATTCGCTTGCCAAATCTTACACAATTATAGCCCCGTTGTCGGTCGTGTCATTATCTCACACATTTTCATTCCTTGCACGCAATTCCATCGGACAAAATACAATAAAAATATCAAACAAAAAAAAAAAGTGAAACAGATTTGTGACCAAGTGAAGTGGTGACTCAGCACCAGCTGCGGGCGTTATTCCAATCGAGGATCACATCCAGACTACGTCTGTATATGCCAATATTAAGCAGAAATATTTAATTGAAAGCCAAGGGAATGCAGGCGTAAATATTTCAATGAAATCGTAAACAGAACTCAGGGAAAGGCAATCTGCTAGATATTCATAAAGGCATGATTTTCTTATAGACATAATTTTAATCTATAACATTTGCTGGCCTCAACACATGCCTTGTTTGGCTTAATAAACATAAAAGGCTTTTGGGAAAGGTTTTCCAGTATTCTTTACAAAGTTTTAAATACATTTTTCATCTATTTCATTTTACTTCTCTATAAAACCAATCTAAATTCTAGGTTTCGGTGGCCTGTAAACATTAAAGTTTAGCATAATAAACATTGTATAAATCAAATTTGAAATTTCAAAAAAAATAGAACCTAATTTCACGTGTTTTCTTGCCTTATTTTCAATCTGATAAATCTATCAATCTAAAATTTAAGAATGTGCAACAACCATAAATTCAGGTAAAGAATAATAAACAACAGGCGAATCTTTCTAAATTCGAATACATCAATATTTGCTTACGAATTTTAATGGTTTCCTTAGCTGCCAGAGTTTCCAAATGTGAAGTTTTCTTATAAAAATCCCCATTATTTTAGCCAAGTCCGGAATTAAATAAAATCAGCAAACTTCTTGTGGAGAAAACCGCAAAGCCACTTCTTAGTTTGGTGTCACAGAGCCATAAAAAATATAAAAATACTCGCAAAGCTGATGTCACTTGTCGCTTTTGCGGGCTATTGATCCCGTTCCACTTTCACGGGAACCAGAATCCGAGAACTTGCTTTTCAACTGGCCTCGGCCCACTGTGCCCATACAAAAAACAACAACTTAAACGAGGTGTGTTTTATACCTGTGTGTGCGCCTGTGTGTGTTTGCCAGGCATGACTATTGCAATAAATATTTGCGCTTAGTCGTTGCCAGAGACTCGCACAAAATAACTTCATTAAAAATTCAAATGAACAAAAAAAAGCAGCAGCAGCAGCAAAAGACAAGCCTCACTCAACCTGGAACAACAAAAGCCGGAGCAACAACAACATTGCGGCTTAATTAGCCATCAATTGTCGCCAATGTTGGTTGGTTAATGTTTTTTCTTTAAATTATTGCTCAAACCTTTCTTGGTTTTATAAGATATTTAATTTTAAAAAAACCTCGCCATGTTTTCTATTTAATTTCAAAATATATTTCAGATTTTCTATAAAACAAACCTAAAATCTTGTTTTTAAATGTTTTCTCGGAACTTTTTGTATGTTAAAATTCTTAGAGTATTTTATAAATAATAAATTATCTACGTAAACCATAAAATATAAATTTATAGCAAAAAAAAATCAATGGAGAATGGAAAATAAGTGTTCATTACAACATAAATTATTAAAAACCAACTCAAAATAATTTGTAATAAATTTCCTATTTAAGAAAATAACCTTCTAGATATTTTATATTATAATTACAAATATATCTATATAAATAATAGATTTGTAATTATTTTTTTAAACCTCACAAATTCAAAAACTATCAAAAAATCTTAAAAAGCAGACTCACCTTTCTCAGCCGGCGATGGTGGCGGCTTGCCAAGGCAGAATTTGCCGCAGGACTCGTCGATGGCTGCTCCAAGGCCTATATAGCCGGGATTGGCAGTTGGATTCCTGAGCTGGACATGACGGGGTGAGGCGGACAGCGGCGAGGTGCCATCCGTTGGACTGTCAATGATTTCCGCGATTTTCTTGAGGTTCTCCGGCGTTGTATCCGCCTTTTCGCGTCCATCGCTGCTGTTGCCATCCTCGTCCGCATAAACAGTTCGTTCGATGGAGAGGTTATCCCTGCTCTTGGCCTTAGATGAATCAGATGCTGTGACCATGCCCCCAACAGCTGACAGGGAGGCGTGGCCTGCTGGTGTTGTGGCTGCTCCTCCTCCTGCCGCTGCTGGTGCTTCGCCAGCTGATGTGGCCGCTGTGGTTGTTGGTGGTGTTGCTGCCGCGGTAGTTGTGTCATTTGCGTATGATGTCATCTTAAGCCTTCGCTGGGGTATACAATTTTGCAACAAATCGGAGTTTTTTGTTGTTGTTGTTGTGGTAGGAAGATACACCTACTTTCGCCGCTTTTCTATGCCTATTTAGCTAATTAATTAGCTAGTCATTTCCACACGTTTTTCCGGCCTTCGTTGCGTGCTGTCTTATCTACTGCCTTTTTCTACTACGCTTGCCACAACATCCTGCTGCGCTTTCAGTTTGCTTTTTTTTTCGTTGTGCGTAAAGTCAGTTCCTTTTGCTTAGCTTCTTACCTGCCAAACGAAGGTGTGAAAAATCATTCAAAGTTTGGGGTAATTAGCATTTATTTGTGGTAAGTTCAAAAGGCAACTATTATTTTGACCGCAGTTGTAAACACTTTTCTTTTCGGTTTAAGAATGCCTGATCACGCCCCGTATGTAAATGGAAATGGAAATGCAGACGAGAACCCAAAACACACACAGGAGGGAAATGACCAAAGGTGTATTTCCAATTGCGCGACGCGAGTTTTCCGATTGGACACTTGAAAATCTATTCAGGCATTTCCACACACGCATAAAAATAGCCGAAAGGCAGAAGAAAAGCGATTCTCGGCTGCCTTTTCAAGGTTGCTTTTGTTGTGCTTGAAAAGAAAACCTAATCGGATATTTTATTTTTACATTGAACACTTTTGGAGGCGCTCACACACACAAGAACAGGCACGCACCCGAAAACACAGACACTTGAGGCCAACACATACACACACTTTCAAGGGCAGGGTCCTCTTGGACTTTTCACTTGCATTTCCCGCACGCTTCTCACATTTATTCGCTGCTCCAGGTCGCCGTTGTTCTGGACTGGATTTGATAATGAACTTTTCTTTATCTTCGCCTCGGTTTTTCCGATTCACGACACGCGCTCGCTTTTTAGCCACAACGCTTACTCACGGCTAGGTAAAGAATGAATGTGCAGGTGTGCGTATGTGTTGGCCAAAAGTGACTTTGGTAAGAGAGAGAGAGAGAGGCAGAGAGCGTCAACAATGGAGAGAGCGCCACCGAAATAGCCAAATCTGGCTATTTGTTAATTGGTTAAGGCAAAAGATATTAAAAGCAGAAGTTAACTAGGCAAAACCAGAATCTATAACTTATTTTATAAATTTTTAGCTCTCCTTCTTATTTGTTTGTTTAATATGGCAAAAACTGTTGAAAACTAATATTATAAGTATTTCTTATTAGTAGTCAGTTTTGGCTATTAACTAGCCAACTGTTAGCACAGCAAAGAGTGAGGAAGAGAGCAAGGCAAACAGCTGGGAAGGCACTCCAATTGGAATGTAAATAAGTCTTTTAATTAAAAAAAAAACATACAAATTTAAAAATTAACTCTTGGTTGATTTTCAAATTGTAATTCCCACTTTAAGTTGTCTTTTTAAAAGCCATTTTACTGCCAAAACTTATACGAGGTGGCAGCACTAATTGGTTCTCTCTCTCCCCATCTATATTCTTGTTTCGCGCTCTTTTTATTACTTGTTTTGGCCAATCTGAATGCTAATTAAACTGTTAAATAACATCACAATGGACAGAATAAGATCCACAATGCGGATAAATTAACAAACGAAGCTCTCTTCGCGGATTCACGCATCACTGAACATGGCGAATACCCCAGGCGGTGCACCCGACAGGTGGCCTTCAAACATCGACGCTAAAGCTATTTTTGGATCCAAACACTTGCGATCACTCTCGCTTTTCACGCTAACGGGTGGTACAGGTGAAGTAACTTAAACGGATGGATTTTAAAGACTGCACCAACTGCCAAATGGCCGAAACAATAACAATTGCCGCCCAAGTGATAACGAGAGAACCAGCCACCTCTCTCTATCGACACACACATTGCGCGCATTCTCTCTCTCTTCTTGCCGTCTTCCTCCCTCACCAAGTATTTTGTATTGGCATTTTTCCGTTTTCTTTTGTGCACTTGTTTGTCGACTGCTATTCACACTTTACATTTCACTTTTTGGCTTAATTTGTTTGTTATTTCGGCGCGACATATTGTAGAAAGCGACACATTATATTTATACACACGGGCCAAACTTAATTGGCATGAAAAGGGCTTATTTACCCGAAGAACAAAGCAAGAAACGAACGGCGCCAGGAACTTGCAAACTTTTTCGTTTTGTTGTGGCCCAGCCCTGCCATTTTAGCTTATTTCTGGCTATATCGGACAACTAGCGATGGCGATATAAATATCGTTCTGCAGACTATAAAAAGTATCTGCCTCAACACAGAATATTTAAAAAATAATTACATTTATGTAATATTTAACGAGAAAGAAAGAAAACTGACATTAGAAAATGGTAGCGGCTGTTGATATTTATAAAAAAGAATAAATTAAATGACTTTTTCATTGCATGACAGTTTGTAAATAATATTTTATTACCCTCAGAAATGCTATATAAATTTACTAAATAAATTAAGAAATATCTGTATAATATATTTATTTAAAAAATAAGGAAAAATGTATACAGCTTTCCTCCCATTCCAAAGTAAATAATTATTTATAAAATTTATTTAAAACTGTTTTGGAAATCTGACAATAGTAAATAGCAGCGGATGTTGATATTTATAAAAAAAAAATTAATTATCCGACTTCTTCATTGTTTGATACTTTTTAAATAATTCTTTATATATTTACTAAATAAATTAAAAAATATCTAAAATCTTTATAACATATTGTTATATTTGTTTAAAAAAAATAAGGCAAAATGTAAATAGCTCTCCTCCCTTTCCTAAGTAAATTATTTATAAACTTTATTTAAAACTGTTTTTATTCAAACTGTTTTCATTATTTATACATTAATATATTGTATAGGTTATGTAGCTAGGCATGTATTGTATATGGTTGGAGGGCATCATGATGCCAATCTTGTCTTCCCAGGAAAACTTACAAAACTAATAAAAACCAAGAACGTAAAACATTCATTCAGACTGCGATGCTATGGTGACTTTTGGCTGTTGGTTAGCATATATCCATATATGTTTCTTTTTATATATATACGTATGTGAATATAAATCCGCCAAGACTGTACACAAACTGATAAAATTAACTGGGACAAGTGTAAACGGAATACTCTGGGAATGCATTTAAAATTGGCAACGAACTAACGTCCATTCCAGTGGCCCACATGCCCGTTTTCGAAAGCTAGATTTATCCTGGGATGTGGCAACGGGCGGCTCGCCTGCAGGACCTGCCTCGCTGGATCGTCCTCGTAGTACAAGCACTGACGTACAAATTCCAGAAAGAGTGCCTGCGCCTGGCCAGCGGCAATGGGCAATGCCTCCAGATTGGTGTCACTGCAGAGCCCTTGGACTAGCTGCTCGCATATGCGAGTGTTGGTGTCGACATCGAAGAGGGGCACTCCGAAACTAACGTCCAGCAGGGTCCACTCCTCCGTGGCATCGTCCTCCTCCTCCTCCATCGTTGGGGCAAGCAGCTCCTCGGATGGTGTATTCTGCAGTGGGATCTCAACAGAACTCTGCGACACCAGATCGCCCCGGCTGCATTTGGCCAACTCGCTGGCCAGCACTTGACTGCAATCCGGCGAGGTAAACTCGTTCGCCGGACCATGTTCTGGGGTAGCCGCAAAATGGTTTTCATCTGGACTCTTCAACTGAAAGCTGGTGACACCCTCACTGTTTGGCACATTTGTCGTCGATTTGCTGGGCGGCGCCGTGATTGACGAGCGTTTGGGCCGCTGCGTTGGCTTTAAGCGAACCTGCAGCTCGTACTCTTCGCATCCGAGATCGGGAACGCCAGTGTTCAGGAATGTTATGTAGCCGCACTGTTGGCGCAAGTCCAAAAGGCTGGCCAGCTTCTGTACAGCTCGATGGGCGGACCATTTCGCTTGGCGCGGATCCACGGTTTGGAACGGGAATGATTCGTAGTGGAGATTGCCGGCCGTGCGGATGCCATAGCCCTGGAGCAACACGCAGCCGTTCTTCAGCTGTTCGTTCACATTGCGAAAGTTTTCCGAATTGAGGACGTACGAGTCAGAGTGCAGGATGTTCACCAGTAGCTTTCCATAGCCAAGAAATAGACGGGGCAGGGTCTTGAGCACGGTTCCCCGGCAAAGCAGCAAACTGGGAGGACCATAGCCTAAAACAAAAAACATGTAGACTATGGAAGATTTTGCAAGAAATAACAACTTACCTGTGATATGATTGTAGAAGAGTTTGCTCCACATGGGCGTTACATCGGAGCTGCGCAGAAATTGCCCAAAGTATGGAATGCTAAACGTGTGACTAAGCGATGCCGTCAATGGCGAGGCAGCTATTATAAACTTGTACTTCTTCTCCAGAACGCGATCTCGCGTCTGTCGATCCAAACCCTCCAAGCACTCCAGTCGCAGCAGATCCAGGCCACCGGGAAGCAGATGACGCAGCGAGCAGATGGTGGAACGAAGGATAACGGCGTGCGCAAAGTAGCGGGACACATCACCTTCCCCCTCCGCATCCAGCAGCGAGACCTGCTCCAGTTCGGCCAGAAAACTGTCCAGGCTCTCCTCGCATAGCTTGCCAACCTCGAACATGGTAACCGCATGGTTCTTTAGGCCCGGCGACAGGTTACCCATCATCAGGAAAGCCGTAAGCGTCGAGTCAAACAGAAAACCAACTCGTTTGCCGCTCTTTGGAAGAGCCGGTACTGGAGCTGGAGCTGCAGGCGGTTTGGTTGTGCGCTCACTCAGATCCTCAAGCTCCAGCTCAGAGCTCAGCTCCTGTTCATCGCTGTTGTTGCTGTTCATCGGTTCCTGGGGCGTAGTATTCAAATTGGCGAAGCTAAAGTCGCTGGTGTTGCCATCCGAGGAGAGGTATCCAATGGAGCTGCTGTCCTTATCCTTTTCCTTGGGTGTCTTTGGGGACTTGGGGCTCTGATCGAATTCAAAGCTGTTGGCATGTAGGTTGTAGTTCAGCGGAGTGATCTGTGGCGTTTCGGGCGTCTGCTGCCGGTTGTAGCCATCCCAGCTGGGATGATTGGGTTGACTCTGCTGCTGCTGAACCTGCACTGCATCCTGCTTGCGATGGGCAAAGCCCAGGCGACAGATAAAGGAGACCGCCTGCTTCACACTATCCAGTTCCAGCTGCAACATATGGGCCAGCTCGGCGATGGTCATGTGCTCGTCGGCACTTACAAAGATCTTGTACAGCAGATTCTCGAAGTAGTCGCCGCTCACTCGATTCATTACAAAGTTCCGCAGCGGTGGAATGGAGATCCGATCCTCGCCGCTGATGGGCACATCCAAATAGACGAGACCCTTCCTGTACAGGCTATGCACCACATCGTAGTCACATTTGCCCGTCGGCTGGGCCCCAAAGTCTATGAGGTCATCGATTAAACCCCTCTCCGCCGGCGATAAATACTTGATGTCTGCCTCCAGAACGTAGCCAACGTCCAGTCGCCACCAGGGCTCCATGTGGATGCGGACGGGAAAGCGCGGCAGGAAGTCCAGAGGATTAGGCCGTGATCCGAATAGCAGGGAACGCGGCGTGTGAGTTTTTAAGTCGCTGATCAGGGCCAGGTACTCGTTTCGCCCAATGCCCAATACCCGCAAGCAGTCGGCGGCCGTAAAGTTGGGCAACGTGTCGTAGCTCTTGTCGCTCCGCAAAAGCTGGCCCAGCACGTCCAGATAATAATTGAATGGTGTGACTCTCAGTCCCTTGGTCACGATGTCTGCCAGGTGGTAGGGAAACGCACCCAAGCCGTTTATGCTCTTCTGGACCAGCAGCTCGTAGTAGCGCTGCTCCCGCCGGAACACCTTGGCGGCCAGGTTGCCCCTGAAGCGCAGCTGATTCTTCAGGCTGTAGTTGAAGACGAACTTTTCGTAATCGCGCTGATTGTTGTGCAGAACGGAGCGCAGGTGGACGGGCAGCAGCTGCCAGGTGACATTTCCACGCACGCACTGCTGCAGTTGGTTCTGGCAGTTGCTGCCTCCAGCTCCGCCGCCACTGCCTATGGCGGCTCCAGCTGCCGAGCCACTGCCTCCGCCACTGGACAAATCCTCTTGTTCCGTCATCGCTGGACTCGGATTCGGTCGGGATCTTCTGTTTATATAGACCAGCACATTCCAAGGCCTCTATTCTATAGCCTGTCTAATATTTTTCCACCGCTGCCAGGCCGAGTTGCGTTTTATTTTTCTTTTCTTTTTGTTGGCAGGAAGAGGAAAAACGACGACAGCTGATAAGCGGGCTGTTTTTTGCAACACTGGTTGATAGGTCGGACATGTGACTATCGAAATTAAAAATAAATTGGACACCCAAATATTTTTGGGAATAGAAAACAAAATAAGTTTACTATTTTAAGGATAATTTATTTCTGCAAAAATTGAAATTATTTTCTATGTAATAATTAGTTTTTACCGAGTTTAAATTAGTAAGCAAATCAGTAAGAAATCAGCAATTTTACGCCCTGAAAATACGACAACACGCATTTTCATTAGTTGTAAATTATTTAATAAGGTGTCTGGATAAAAGCTATTGCTCGAACAATTTTTTGAATACTTAAAAATGTCCCTAGCACAGTTGTCCATTTCAATTATTTTATAAGCATAATCAAAGCAATGTTGACAGAGAGCCCGACTGAACGATAAGATATATATTAAATATTTTGCAGTAACATTTGTTACAAAATTCTGTCAAAGTAATTCTTTGTAAAACATTTTTAAATTCCCAAAGTTTTCCGATTGGTACCTACCGATATTCGTACCGATATCCAAGCACATCGATTTCGTACGTTGCTTCCCAACACGGAAACGCGTTTTTCAACACCCGCTGATGATTTTCAATATTGCTTTAAAAACACTTGCGTTTTTTAGTCGAAATTGTCAGATTGTTGTTATGAATAGTTCGTAAACAGTGCGCGCTTCAGGTTCGACATTAAGCCGGCCAGGAAACCTTCGATGCACGGCCAGCCAGCCAGCGGCAGATGCAGTGACAGCGAATGCAGAGCAGCGGCAACCGAATTTAAGGTCACAGCGACAAAAGGGACATCAACATCGATTTTTTTGCACCCTTTTTTTCGGTGGAGCACAATCTGGGCGAGCGCTTGGCCGGTTTTGAGCGAACAAAGGAATAACGAAGCGGGTGTGGGGGGTGTGAATACAGAGGATTTCAGCGAAGATGAGTGGCGGCGGCGGTGAGGAGGAGGAGCAACAGCAGCAGCACCAGCTGCCAGGTGTGTCCTCCAGGTGAGTTTCGTCTCAGCTCCAATTGAAAGCAAGACAACTGATTGCATTTCCTTAATCCGTCAGTGCATCCGGATCTGGGGCGGCGGCTGGTCGGGCCACGCCAGAAATGAAGCGTTCGGCGGTGCGCAGTCTAATTCAGAGATACTTCCACCAGCTGCAGTCCGGCTGCGGGAACGCCCACTGCACCAACGACAACTGCGCATCCAGCGGCAAGGTGGCGCCCATGACGCCCAATGAGGTGGCTGCCAAAGCCCTACAGCTCTTCTCACAGGATGCTCAACTCTGCGAGGCGACCGCTTCGGCATCCAGCAGGTGAGCACAAATCATTCCCTGACTAAGATTAACCTCTAAAACACGTTGTATATCCGCCGCGTAGCCCCCAGGATGTGGACATGCTGTCGCCGAACGATAGCAGCAGCAGTAGCAGCGGCAGTTCCACCAGCACGATCACCTCAGCCAGCACCACCACCACAACTAGCACGCAGTCACAGAGCACGCCAGCTGCCGTTGTGGTGACGGCTGCTGCTGCCACTGAGAGTTCAACGCCTGTCCAGAGTGTGCCGCAGCTGGATCTTGGCGGCCCTGGTAGCGCTGATCCATCATCCGTCGGCTCCGGACCTTGTACACCCACCCTGCCACCGGTTCAGAGCCTGGATGCCAATGGTCTGGCAGCTCTGTATGAGCAGTGCAGGGCGGCGGACAGCTACGACAGGATTTGCCACGCGATCGTCGATGTTTTCTCCTGCGTGGATCGACTGAGTAAGAGCTTCATACGCAGCGCGGAACCAGCGGCCTCTAGTAGCCTACAGGAGCTGCTGGATAATCCACCAGAGGCTCTTAACAAAGAACAGCTGCGTACGTTAGAGGGCGAGCACGACAAGGACGAGGACTGTACCCAAAAAGAAGAGGATGTGGCAGCCGGAACAGATACAGAGGCGGCGTGTACGGGAGAAGTAGTTGTTGTATCCGATGCGGAGGCGGAGGCCGAGGACGAGGATGTGCCCATGGCTCAAACGGAAACATCTGCCACAACGGAGGAGGAGGAGGACAAGTCGCAGAGCAGCGACACGTTGGTGGATTTGCAAGGACTGCGGCGCGTCCAGCGTCTGCTTTTCAGCTGCCAAACGCGGGAAAAGCTGACCACCAGCGTCATACAGCTGGCGGAATGGGTTCAATACATGCGGCCCGACTGGGAGAAGGTGATCCACTGCCTGGTCATCTGCTTCGATCTGGCCACCAATAGTAAGTTTATAGAACTTAAATAAATTAATTTATAATGTGGATTAATTTATATTTATACACAGCAAACAACAGCGCCGTGGACATTGACTATCTGGACCGAGCACTGCCCAAGCTGTGTCAAGCGGCGGCCAGCATGCCCGTGCCGGCACAGGCGCATCTGGCCAGAATCTGGGCAGCACATTGCTCGGATCAGTTGCAGACGCTGGTGGCCGCCTGCCAACAGCAAATCACGTTACAGGTACTCCTCGACGAAGAGTCCATGCGGGAGAATGGGTCCATAATTGGCGTGACCAAAGTTTTAAAGGTAATATATGAGCATCTCTTCAAAAGAAAAAAATTAATTTTCATTATTCTCAATTAGATTATCTTCTATGCCAACATCCTGGCCAGCGAGTTGGAGCGACCCTCTTGCAGGATGCCCATAGAGGATCGGGCAGAGGCCCCAGCCACATCGGCATCCTCTAGTGGACCCGTTGAGGATGATTTATTCGTTTACAGCTCGGTGCATCAGCCGCACATGCCCAAGTTCGCCGAGGACCAGCTGGAGAAGGCGCTGCAAGTGTCGGCCATCGATTGCCGGCGGCCGTTGGTGCCGCTGGAGGAGTTTTACAACGAGGCACTCAGCGAGAACATCCAGATGCACCACGACTACCTCTCATACAAGACACTGGCCATGGAGAGCGAGATGGGCTCCGGCCACACCAACTATTTCTCCTTCATGCTATACGCCTTTATCCTAACGCCGGCGACCAAGGTGGATGCCCTATACTACGATAGCCGCATGCGGATGTACAGCGAGCGCTACTCTTCGCTGTACTCCATTCTCAACAACTTCGGGCAGGATGGTCAGGATGGTACACCACGGCCGGATCTTAAGTTGACGGTGCGCCGGGATCAGCTTATAAACGATGCTCTCATCGGGGTGCGTATTCTATATTTTATTGAGAATTGAATATATTTTAATATAATATATATTTCCATAGCTGGAACTGGTGGCCATGAGCAATCCAAAGGATCTCAAAAAGCAGCTGGTGGTGGAGTTTGTTGGCGAGCAGGGCATCGATGAGGGAGGCGTATCCAAAGAGTTCTTCCAGTTAATTGTGGAGGAGATTTTTAATCCCGCTTTCGGGATGTTTGTCCAGCAGGAAGAAACCAATAATATGTGGTAAGTTTATATATATTTTGTAAACTTAAAAAAAAAAATAGATTAACAATACCTCTAACTCTAGGTTCAACGCCACACCCTTTGAGAATGGGGCTCAATTTACATTAATTGGGATTATCATCGGTCTGGCGATCTACAACAATGTAATCCTGGCAGTAAACTTTCCCATGGTGGTCTACCGCAAGCTAATGGGATATTGCGGAACATTTGCTGACCTCAACGACTGGAGTCCCACGCTTTATAAGAGTTTAAAGTCCATGTTGGACTACCAGGGCCAAGACATGGAGGAGGTGTTCGATCAGACCTTCAAGATCAGCTACAGTAATGTGTTCGGGGAGATGGTGGAGCACGAGCTGGTGCCGCACGGCAAAGATGTCCTGGTGGGGCAACACAACAAGCAGCTGTTCGTGAATCTGTATAGTGACTTCCTGCTAAACACAAACATACAGCAGCAGTTCAATGCTTTCCGCAAGGGCTTCGAAATGGTGACGGACGAGTCGCCGTTAAAGCTGCTCTTCCGGCCCGAAGAGATCGAGATGCTTGTCTGCGGCAGTCGCGTAAGTATTTTGCCTATTTATGTTGTTTTTAATAGAAATCTGCTAAATGAGTTATTTATCGCCATGCAGGAGTTTGATTTCGTTGAACTAGAGCACTCGACTGAGTACGAGGGTGGCTATACGGAAGAGACGCAAATTATTCAGGACTTTTGGAGCATCGTACACGCCATGCCAAACGAGTCAAAGCGCAAGCTGCTTGAATTCACAACCGGCTCGGCGCGGGTACCGGTGGGCGGTTTAAAGTGTCTGCGGTTGCTAATCACACGCCATGGTCCGGACAGTGATCGTCTGCCCACCTCGCACACCTGCTTTAATGTTCTGCTGCTGCCGGAGTACAGCAGCCGGGATAAGCTGGAGGAGCGCCTGCTGAAGGCCATCAACTACTCGAAGGGCTTCGGCATGCTGTAGACTTTACACTCACACACATACATACATGACCAACGTCCAAGTCCAAGTCTGTCATCGCAACTGTTACCACCTCTCTCTCTCTCTGGGATGAAGAAGGAGAAATTTGTAATGGGTTTGAGTTCGTTTTGGGTTCTCCCATTTATTTTTGATACGACCTGTTCAATGAGACAATATATACATACAAATTAATATATGCTCAATTTCTGGCGCGATGGCGAGTGACCGAGCGAGCGATCACCGAACGGGCACGCGATTTTGTTTCCCCTTTGTCGCCCAGTTAATTGTAAATACACACTTACATACCGCATTAATGTATGCATTCACCTATGTAAACTCCCCACATTTAGGTCGCAACGCGCTGAATATTTTGCTAAATAAATTTGGAAGTTGTGCGCCAAAACAAAGTTTCGTTTTTAATTTTATTTATCATGTATTCGTGGGAATGGTTGATAGTTCCTGCTATTATAGCGTACATAAAAATGTGTATACTTTTGTAGTAAACTATTTAAAATATTTGTAGATATTTATTTAAATTACCGAACAATCAAAACCAATATGTTTTAAATTTTAAAAACGCCCAAATTGGCGCTAACAATGGGCAATAAATAAATTGTTTTTGGCAACCGTAACTTAATCGATACTGCAATCGCTGCTTTGCCATCTCTAAATATTCTGCACAAGCCGAAAGAGCGTCGAAACAAAACAAATTTGTAAACAATTGCCTGTAGCCATAAATTGCAGCCAAAATATGGAGACAGGAGGCATTCGACAAATTGGTAATTGTATGTACCGCCGCGTTTTTAAATAAAATCCACACAATCTTATTTGATAACGAGGAAAACACTGCGGCATCAGAGACAATTGTCAAAGGTGATGATTTTTGTATGATAATAATATGATTTTATAATTTTTTATAACTATTAATATAGCTACTACGGCTTCAAGATCTTCCAAAATGTCATGCGCAGGTTGCAGGAGTTTGGTGGGGAGAGTGGATGAGCTTCAAGGTAAAATGAAAATACATTGCAACTCGAAACATTACGCTAATCATCTTTATGCTAATTACAGACTCTGTGGTAAAACTATTTACAAAACTAAACAAAATGGAAGGTAAATAAATGCTGAGATTACAGGGAAACAACAATCAAGACAATAATTGAATAACAATATTTAATTTGTAGCTAAAAACGAGCAACATCACAACGCCATAGTGAGTGTCCTCGAAGATCTTAAAGTATGCAGCTATCATTTAATGAAGAGCGAGGCATCTGCCGTCGGACTGGATTCTCATTTTCCATTGAAATCTGAAGCAGAATTAATGGAAGTGGAGGGACTAATTTGCGATGAAAACAAAAACTTATATGTAAGGAACAAATATTGTTAAACAGCATAGCTCTAATTTGTATACTTTGATTACATTAACAGGTAGCTGCTGTCAGCAAATTGTGGCGCAACAATGTTTCAAAAAATCTTAAAAATGTGTTAAATGAAAACTTTATCAATGAATTCAATATACCCGGAACCCATGGAAGAAAGAGATTGATGAACTTTCCCAAGGTGTATGAAGTGCTTTTAGGTAAGTTGGTTGGTTGTCCTATTTGTATATACATCTAAAAATATATGTTTATTAATTAACAGATTCGATATTAAACCTTCCAAGCACGAAAGGCAAAGATCCCGACAATTTGCTGCGAAACGCTTGGCAGCTCTTCAAAAAAAAAACAAATAGATGAAAAAAGAGCTGCGAAAAAGAAGAACATTTTAGACGATGATCCTTAAAAAGTAACATTGTTAATTGATTTACATTTTTAATTACAATTAAAATTCATTTTGACTACAAAATAAATTTATAAATATTTTAAAATTGATTACGATACATCGATGGAATACAAATGGCTCGATATACATGTTGAAATCGATTTGTTCCCAGCTCTATTGGACGTTAGTTTCACTTGTTACGTTTATACTTTTACTACGAGAAAGATCATGGAGCGAAAACTGCACAGTGGAATGCACCACGCCACCCTGCGCCTGCTGCAGGAATCCGGATGCGAGATAGCTCCCCACAACCTCATGTATCCTGTGTTTATTGTGAGCAACGACGACGACGTCCAGCCGATAGCCAGCATGCCGGGAATCTCGCGATTTGGGCTGAACCGCCTGAGGGAGCACCTGCAGCCACTAGTGGCCAAGGGGCTGTCTTCGGTGCTGCTATTTGGAGTGGTGGAACCGGAACTGAAGGACGATAATGCCTCCAATGCGGATTCCGCCCAGAATCCTGTCGTCAAGGCGTTGCCAAAGCTGCGAGAATGGTTTCCCAACCTCCTTATCGCCTGCGATGTCTGCATCTGCCCGTACTCCTCCCATGGCCACTGTGGGTTGCTGGGCGAGAATGGACTGGAGAATGGTCCCAGCATCAAGAGGATAGCAGAGATTGCAGTGGCCTATGCCAAAGCCGGTGCCCACATAGTGGCTCCCTCCGACATGATGGACAACCGGGTGAAAGCCATCAAGCAGGCCTTGATCGACGCTGAAATGAATAGTGTTTCCCTGCTGGCCTACTCCGCCAAGTTCACCTCTAATTTTTACGGTCCCTTCCGGGAGGCGGCGCAATCGGCTCCAAAGTTCGGTGATCGTCGTTGCTATCAACTGCCCAGCGGATCCAGGAGCTTAGCCATGAGAGCCATCCAAAGGGACGTATCCGAGGGAGCGGATATGCTGATGGTGAAGCCGGGCATGCCATACCTGGACATTCTGAGATCGACCAAGGATTCCTATCCATATCACACGCTCTACGTCTACCAGGTGTCCGGAGAGTACGCAATGCTTTACCATGCTGCCAAGGCAGGAGCCTTTGACCTCCAGGAGGCCGTTCTAGAGGCCATGAAAGGCTTCCGGCGTGCTGGCGCCGATTGCATAATCACCTACTACACGCCCTTCCTCTTGGACATTATCACAGCCAGGGTTAAGTAGGTACTAACCCTCAATGGTGCAACCTTTGTGTTCAGTTTCTATCTATATAGATTAGAGTGGATCTGCTACGAATATTTCAATGCATTAATGGTTTTAAGGTTGAGTTTCCATGACTTTAAAGTTTACAATTTAAGGTTTACGGTTTTTAGTTAATTTCTTTCTTGTATCAAGTTTTTTTTATCATTTGGTTTTAGTTAGATATTCTTTTTAGCAAATTGTAGGCTTAAGATTAAAGGTTTCCAGGTTTAATTATAGATTTCATAGCCAAAGTACTTAAATGTTTGCCTTATTCAAAAGCTCAGATTTATGTTTAATAGATATTAATTTGAACCATCATTGCAATGAATGTTTTTTAATATTTAAATTAATAGATAAACCCCTTGAAACAATAACATCGTATAAACTTAAAGGATCATTGGTTTCAAAATCTTGAAATAATCAAAAAATCATTGCTTTTTCATGCACTTTTGAGGTTTTTATAAATTTAGGGACTGGACATTATGACAGGTAGCACCTTGTAGGAGGTCCACTCTACTCTTCAAACACCATTCTAAGTGCTTTTACTTACAAGTGCCTCGCTTCATTCGCCACAAATATACACACACACACAATATAGAATATCAATTTTAATGGTCTTATCAACCGAATCAAATCAAAATCGTCTTGTTTTGAAATTCAAATGGGCCCGACCAAAGAGTACACTCCGAATATCAATTGCATGGCGAAATTCAAGCTGTCTAACCGGATCTTCAAGCGAAAGCAATTAAGTTTTTTTAGGTGAATGGCAATTAACACTTTAATTAATATGTGGACTCTTCGATTGCATTTACAAATGGGGCTACGGTGAGCACTGAACACACTGCCTGGGAGAGATATAGCTTACTTGGCTAAATTGGTACAAGTTTAAGTCTTAAAAGAAATAATAAAAGATCACAAAATTAAATACATTTAAGTACAATAAAGAGAGAGTTTTAATTTGGCGGAAAATTAGTTCAAATTTAAGAGAATTTGTATCCATTTCGATTCCCTTAAATGAAACCTTAATATTCAGTTTGGTTTAGTTGCCTTGATTTTGTTTAGGTTTACATAGATTTCCATTTTCATTCATTGAAAAATTAACTTTAAACAATTTCGATTCTACGAAATACAAGGGAAATATTACTTATGTAACTTCACCTTCCGCCAAATGGGTTTCAGTTTGGAAACTAAAAGAGGGGCGACTGTCTTTCAAGGGTTCAGATATCAAACTAACTAAAAATAATAAAAATTCAATTAAATATTACAAATTAAAAGCTAAAATTAAGAGGCGTAAAATTAAAAACAAATTAGGGAAACTAAAGCTAAGTTACAAGTATAAAAAAGATCAAATACTGAGTGCATTAAGGATAATTTTAGGTTGGAATCTCTTTTTCGGGCTTTCCATTCTTTTTACGGGCTCTCGCTGCTGTGGATGCGACTGTGCTCCAGGATGTCCGTGTTCTGCATGGGCTCCAGGTCTGTTTCGGAGATTATCTCGGCTAGCCATTGCTCAATCTGCACGGGATGGAAGGAGTCCTCGTCGCCGCTATTGGCCTCCAGTATAATCTTCAGATTCTCGAAATTCTTCAAAATCAACCGCTTGCCGGGCTGTAGGTGGGGACCCATGGACTCGCTGCTTTCCGTAATAGTTGTGGTAGTGGTGGAGACTGGCTCCTGTTTGGAAGGTGCGGCTGACTCCTGCGGATTGGAGTTGGCATCGCAACTGGAATCGGCGGCGGCAGCCTGAACGGGCTCCGCGGCCACCTGGTGGTATGTTCGGCGTGGCTTCTCCACCATGCTCTTCTTGATTTCGTTGAGCAGACGATTGTAGAAGTCACAGGTCACGTCGCGAATGTCCGTCTCCTCGTAGCGTTGACTCTGACCTGGCGTCGGAGTTGATTCCGAGCTGGGTTCTCGCTCAATTCGCTCCTGCTTCTTGGTGGCCGCCTTCTGCTTCTTGGACTGCGAACGCGAGCTGGCGTTGCTGGAGTAATTCGAACTGGAGGCGGTGGTCGTGGGTGTGGAGTTCGAGTTGGATGGTTCGGTGGTGGTGCTAGAATCGGCGGACTTGGCCAGAGGTATTTCTGCGCTCACAGCCTCTTCGTTGGCGCAGTTGATGGTCAGGCTGGCGATGTTGCGCAGATTAATGGTGCCATTGCAATTGTTAATGGTGATCTTTGGCTTGAAGCGCTGCTTCCGAGCCTTCTTCTGCGGCTCTTGGACGCTGCCCTTGGACTTGGCCGAGGTTTCGCGACCCAAACTAGAGACGGCCTCTGCAATGGATGACTCCAGTTCATCGTCCAATTCCTCCAGGTTCAACGGCGGCACATAGGTTTCCCTCTTGATCTTGGCCTTTCTTATCAGCTCCTTGGCCTCCTGCAGTGTGATATTTATGATGGACCGCTTGGCATTGTCCTCCACAAGAGTTCGATTGCGCGAAAAGTCCACAACAATGGACTCTGGCGGGGCACCGTCCTCATCCAGGTCGTAGTACGCCACATTCCCGTCCTGCAGGCACTTATACATCGTCTCGTGGTCGTCGAGAGGCTCAATGTAGTCCTCATTCCGCAGGCCCGTGGTACGGTAGTCTTGCAGCGCCAGCTGCATGTCACTGTTGTCCAGCAGGAAGTGACCGAAGCTCCGTATGGCGGTCAGCAGCTTCTCCTCCACCTCGTTGTCATTGTCGGCGCCTCCCTCGCCAGCGACGAACCTCACGCCAGCTTGCTCCTTCTCCGGTTGGGAGCTCTCCTTTACCAGCTGCTGCTGCTTTCGGGTGTTCGCTATGACCTCCAGTTGCCGCAGCAGCAGCTTCTCGCGCATATGCAGAGCCGCACGGATTTCATTGAACTTCTTTTGTACTATGCCTTTGACCTGGGGGCGTGGGCCGAAAACGGCGACGACGCGGTAAACAACAGGAATTAGGGATGATTAGGGGATGTATTTGTGAAAATTAAGTTCCTTGAACCCACCTCATCAAGATTTTTGTCCATTTTACGGGCTAATCAATAACTATTTGCTCTTTCTAAATTCAGCGCATTTTTTCCTTGAATTCTTGTGTATAAATTTTGTTTGTTTGATCGATCAGCTGCTCTCTTTGGGATAGGGTTGTTGATAAGTTATCAAAAAAAAACTATCAAAATATCGATATATTAAATAAAAAATACATATTTTTTAATGTTGTAACCTTTGCACCCCACCTAGAAGTTAATGTAATATAATATAATATAATTCATTACGAAATGTCATAATTTATAAATTTCCTGAACACAAAACCACGAGAATGTGCTGCGATGTTTATCGTAATCGTAAATCAAGCTGTCTGAAGGCGCGCACTTTTTCCGGTTTGAAATCCTGACATTCATAGTTGCCATAATTTTTTAACTCTAAATCAATTAAATACATTATAAAAGAAATATAAATATTTTCCAAATTTTCAAAACTGTTTTTAGTTCTTGATTCTCCAAAGACAATTTTAATAGTTTGCGAATGCTGGGATAAGTCTAGCTTTTATTTCGAAATTCTTTTATAACTCTTAAAAATTAATGAATTAATACAATTTTAAAGCAGGCGAAAATGTATTAACTTTATTCACCGACCGGCTTACCATTCAACTTGTTCGATTCGAGCATGTTCAAGTCCATCGAACGTGTTCGTCTAGCGGTTTAACCCACTTGGCCGCCTTCGGGTTTGAACAAACGTAAACGTCAGTGTTGCCAGACTATGAACCCCCTGTAAAGCCAGATTTTGTATTTTTATTAAGTAAAATTTTAAAAATTGATTGTGGCGAAACGGCTAAAGATAGTTTGAAAATTTAAATTCCACATAATAACACAACATTTGAGTAATTAAATAAAATGTGTTTCATAAAAAAAAATAACACGTATGGGAGTTATAATTCCGAGTCTCTTCCAAAAAAAGTACAAGCTAGTTGCATGCTTCATAAGATTTCTCATTCTCAAAATAGCTAAACAGGCAGCGCTGCTAGAAAATGGTATAAATACAAGTGCAACGCAAAAATTGTAGTCATTTTTTTCAAATTTTCGGCGCGTGTTGCTTTTAAACAACAAACGATGGCAATATCTTTCGCAGTTGCCAATTTTAAAACAAATTAAAAACAACAAATAAAATAAACACCGGTAACTGCGTTTTTTGGTACGTTCCAGAAATTAGTATTTATCTACGCTTCGGCCGCCGGGAAAAGTGCGCCAATTTGCGTGGCAATAAAAACAAAATAAAACTAATTAACAAATTAACAAGTGATGAGATTTTTTGGTTGAATTAAAAGAAAACAAATCGAAAAGTCGCCGCTTCCACGTACACTCAGCTGTCATTGTCTTTGCTCTCTCCCGTCTCTTTCCTTCGAGTCGCGCCGCTTCAAGTGTTTGATTTTGTAATTGTTTTTGTTTCTGTTACACTGTTTCATTCGGAATTGTGACATGTTTTTGTTTAATTCGCCTTCAATTTGTTACATTTGTCGCGTGGCTTTTTCGAAAAGAACGAATGAAAAAAGCGAAATGCTCCAGTGTTTAAATAACAATCGACAGTCAGCGTTTATTGTTGTTGCCTGCGACTAATTTGAGCTGTGCTAGTGTGCGAGTACGTTGGAATGTGTGTTTCTGTGAGTGTGAAGGCGCGCTGGCAGTTGTGTTTGTGTTTGTGATTGCGTGTTGTTGTTTTTGTTCCACTCTCGTAGGCAAAGAAATATTCGAAAAAAATATGTGCATTTCTCAGAGAATTTGACTTTGTTTCTCATTTGTGAAAGAGGGAGCGAGAGAGAGAGAGAGAGCGAGACACCGCACGGAAAAAGAAGCAACAAACAGAACAAGAAAAATAAAAAAAAAGGAAACACACATGCAAAGCAACAAAAGAAACTGACAAATAAAAGAGAGCAAGAGAGCGCAACGGTGACGCCAAAAATTTTAAAAAATCCATAAAGCCTACTGCTGCTAGCTACACTTTATGTTGTTTGCCATTCGGTTTGGAATTAAATTTGTCAACTATATTTAATTGGATCGAACGTGTTGTGTTTTCTATTCCCTGCTGATTGTTTCGCTTTGGTGGGATTGTGGCTATCCATGTGTGTGTGTGTGTGTGCGTCTGCCGAGACTGTCTTTGCAAATTGTCTTTGCGTCGGCGGGTCGCTAAAGATATTTTTTATTTGCAATCCATTGGATACTCCACAAATGTGTGTGAGTGTTTGCGGCTACATGTGCTTGCGATTGTGATTTGTTTAAAGAAGAAATACAGTTAGACTTTTCGCTTTCTGGACAAGCGTTTTGTTTTTGTTTGTTGTCTCTAGCTATCCGGTTTATCCTCCTTCTTCGTTTATACATTTCCCTCCCCTCCCCTTTGGTTTTTGGTTCCATCTTGTTATCATCGAGAAACTGGTTTTCCTTTAGCCCCTCAGTTTTGTTTTTGTCAGTGTTTTTACCTAGTCTCTCTGGCTTTTAAATACGAAATTACCTCATTTTACACCTCGAACTCGAACTCGGGCTGAAGCTCGGTGGTTTTTGTTTAGGCGGTGCGACTAACTCACGCACGCAGACCCATTAAATTAAATCATTTTTATTCCGCCTTGTGTTAGTAGGTCGTTCAAATGTTATTAAACTTTTTGCTGGAGTTCAAAATGCTAAGGTTGTTAGCCGAAATTCAGGTCTCGAAAAATCTCTCATCAACACAAATTGGAAATTTGAGAAGTTCATAAAAATTGGGAATAATAAAATATGAAAATTCTGATAATGAAATAATAAATATTTAAATTTTAATTTTGTGAAAAATATAATTAAACAAAAAATGTGTTACAATTTTTAATTTAATTAATTTTTTCCATTTCAGCTTTGAAATTCAAACTGTTTTTATAATAATCAAGTGAAACAAACCAATAAAATCAATAAATACTAATTTATTCTTATAAACTACAAAACTAAAACAACATAAAGCTACAAAAATAAACTAAAAATCTAAAAACAAACCTATATTTTAACATTTGTAATTGAAAAACCTGCGAGTATTTAATCATCATCGAAGGCGAATGTCGAAAAGTGTTCCGAGGTCAATGTTTTCTCTGTTTCAACGGCAACAACTCATCGCTTAAATTAAATACACAATCTGCAGCAAGGTGAGTTTTATTCAGTTATTATTACCTATTTGCCATTGTCGTTGTAACATTCCCCCTGACCCTGGCCCCGCTTTTGGAGTATTTCGAAATATTACCGCCGCCCACTTGTATTTGCCCCATTTGAGGGCTAGACGAGATCAGTTAGTAGCTCTTTGTGGTGGTGAATCGTGTGAATTTGTTTACTTGCGATATTGCCGATAATGTGCGATGAGTAAGTTGCAATACAAGTGGGCTACCCATTGATAATGGGGCTAAAAAATTAACAGATATCGGATACTTTTTGTTGGTAAATATATATAAATTCCATAAAAAAGGAAACTATTTACTGGGTAAATATTTGGCTGAGGAATTTATGTAACTCATTTGAGAGCTATTAAAAAGATTAATTGGTTATATAGACATTTTTCCAAATAGCAAAGGATGATAATGTTTAGAAAAATGATTTAAATATTCATTTTTATTTAATTTTTAATATTAATCTTAGAAATAAAGGCACAAATTATGCACAGGGGTAAATATGTAATCAAATTTAGGAGGACATGATATCACCACCTTCCCTTTAACTTATTTTCGGACTATATTGTAAGTCTTTTAATTAAAATCTAATCATAAAAAAACATTGTTCTTAATCTTGTGATTCATTTGTACTTAAATAAAAATGCGGTCATTACTATTTTATCATGTTGTTAGACAACTTTTTATATGTATATTGAATCTTATCTAGAATTATATTCATACTACGCAAATTAAATAATTATATGTATAAACTTTTCTACCAACTTTTATATTATAAAGATAATCTACAGAATCCCTTTATTAAATCCCTTAAAACCCAAAGTCCTTTGCTTAAAATTGCAATTTTCCATTTCCGTTTTACCCGTTTATTTATATTTCTTTATTGAAAAAGTGTAATTTATGTGCATTAACAACTCTTGGCTTTTGATGGGGGGAAAACGTAAAGGTATTCCTTTTGTTTCACCGATTTTAATAAGTTAATTTCACACGCGTAATAGAGTTCCCATCGATGATTTCACACTGAATGGAATTGAGTGGCATTTATTAAATCTACTGTAATTACCAATTTTAATGCAATTAATCAGAGAGTTGAGAATGAGCTTTAACACAACTGAAAAAACCAATTGGCCCTCAACCATCGGAGAGGCATTCAGCTCAGCAATTGCCGAGCTCCTCAGTTCACTGGATATATATATACATATAAATTCATTACTCGGCTTTAATTAGTTTCAATTTGCACAACGCCATCGAGATACCATCGAGGGGGGTCAGGGGTCAGTGGGTAATAGAATTTGCCTCCCCTGTTTCCATCTTGTCTGTCGTTTTTCCAAAAATTATTTTGCAGTTTGCACAATCAAATTGAATGAACAATGTGCAATATTTTGATTCAAACAGTAGGAGTTTTTGGCAAAAATAAATTAGAAATATGCATGGCCGGCCAGAGTTTAATTGTAAATAACTGCTGGTCAAAATAAGGCAAATAAAATTCGTATTTATATGCATTTAATTGTAAGCTGTTGGCTTTCGGAAATGGAAATATTTTGCAATAACTTTTGGTTCTGCTGCACTTTTCTCTGTGTCTGATATTTAATCCGCATTGCAAAGTGGCTTTCGAAATGTTTTACCAATTGCAGACTTTTGACTTGTGAATTTTTATTACTGACCCCGACACTCCCAACATTTCCCTTCTCTCAATTTTCCCCCTGAATTTTCCCTGGAGAGCTAACCATTTGCATAACAAAGCCGCTTAGCCTTTCGAGTGCTGGCGGCATGTTTTTGTATTCATGATTGATGGGCCCTGGCCACATATATAGCATATAGTATTATTATTATTATTATGGGAGGCAGAGATATATACGCAGGGAAGTCCGGAAAAGTCCAGGCAAGTCCACCGCAAGTGCTGTACTTTTATCTGTTGCAATTAAACTTAATCACTTGTTCACAATTAGCCTGCTGGCAGCTGCGATAATGTTTGTGTTCGTGTGTTTATGGCCATTAGGCGGACATAAAAACCCTGTTACCCTCCCCCCCCCGCTGGAATGGAGCTGACCTACCTCCCTCCCTCCCAGAACATAAAAAATCAAATCAAATTACATTACTAATGCGCCACGTTGCCCGCGACTAAGGCCACACACTCTCTCGCATTTGCATTTATTTCGCCAATTTATTCTAGGGTCTCTTTGCAGCAGTAACAACCCCCCCAAAAACCTGGCCATATATAACTCATGATTCGGACCCGGCCTAAGCTGATTTTATTTTGGTTTTTCCTCTCATTCTATGTTGGCTTTTAGCGGGGCTACCTTCGCGTGCGTGAATGAAATGCTGGGCGTTCCACTTAAAAAGCAAGCTTGGGGGTGGTGACTCATGGAAAAGCTCCCTTTTTTTTTGTTGTGTCCTGGTGTCCCGAGGACGACGGCTGTCCTGGTCGTTTTTGGTGTTTTTTTACGGCTTGAATCATGCATTTTTTACCATTCTCTGGCTTGTTTTTTTTTTATTGTTTGTGGGTCGAAGGGAATGCGTTTAGCTGGGCGTGGATTTGTTTTTATTAGCGGGTCTCGAACGGGCGGTTTGTAAACAGCTTTAGCACAGATCATAATACCATATTCAAACGGTTTTACTGCACCAAGGGGGCACTTACTTGCTGTGCATATTTGCCAGGTTTGAGGGGTTTGAGTTATCCCGCTGTTATGGTAATTGTTTAAGATGCCATGTTGGGCCATTTTGTCATCAGTTTAGGTTCTTAAATTAGGGAAAATTGTGTTATGAATTTAATAATACTTTGAAGGGTTTCAGAAATTAAGTTCTTTCCGAGTTTCCGCTTAAAAATCATATTTGTCTTTTTAAACAAGTATTTTATTTGATGCAAAATCTTCTCAAATATCTTTTTTCCATTTCGTTAAGCTTATTGGCTTATTTAATTAATCTGCCTTCATCTATATATTCTGGTTTCACAATATGTGGCCTAACCATAAGCCGAAATGGACCCCCGGATTGATGCTTGCCAATTTTCGGAAATTCCAAATTTCGCTGCTGGAAAAAAATGCCAGGGAGCGAGAGTGCATTTTTTGTGTGGAGCCAATACTAATGCGCCATGATTTATTAAAAAATCCACCACTCCACTGCACATATGGACGAATAACCAAGCGATGGAGAACCCACTCTAAATGGCAGTAGCACTCGACTATTCATCTAGAGAGCAGACGGTCGGACAAGTAATCTCCTTAAAATGCAATTTGTTTTGTTGCAATCAACGATTTTTGATGATGACGACGACGAGGACGGAGACTGGTCAGGAACATCAGGAGTAGAAGGAGCAGGGAGGAGGGAGGAGGTAGCAGGCAGCAGTTAGCACGGAGCACGGAGCACGAAGCATGGAGAGCTGTGGGTCAGAAGCCGACGATGGTGATCGAATGCGAGTTGGGTAACAATTTGCAGCGTGGCCAAATAAATTGGTTGTTATTCGACTCCCTGCTGGTGCTCCTCCTGCTCCTCTCCTCCTTCTGCTGCACCCTTTTCTCTAAAAAAAAAATGATGGAAATGAAAGCAAAATTCTGGGGATGCTTTTGGTTTTTTACGTGAATCTCAACCCCTCCCCACTTGGCCCAAAACGGTTGGCTGCCATGCTGATGCATGGCCCTGGCAATGCGGTTCGAGCGTTGCGACAGCCCCAAACTGCCCAACTGACGGATGGATGGATGGTCATATGGTCAGATGGTTGGTTGAAGCACCTGAATGACCGGCCAATGGAATGAATGAATCACTAGTCAGGAGCCCCTGGCCCTTTGCGTGCATTACCCATGAAGTCTAGAATTTTTCCACATTTCAGGCAATACACCTGCCTGCCTGCCAGTGTGGGAAGCTTATATGGCATGATCTCTGGCACTCGGATTTAATCTGGAAACACGTCATGAGAATTGTGATTATAAAAATATATACAATATTTATGGGTTTAATTTGTCAGGTTTTTTTTTTTTAATATTCTTGATTAAGAGGTTGCAGGCTGATAAGAGAATGGGAAAAGACTTCATTTTATAGGAAAAATGTGTTACTTTTTGATGAATATATTACTTAAATATTATATAATTAAAAAAAGTTAAAGATTAAACCATAGCAAGTTGGTTTTTTATATTTTTAGGATAAGAGACAGGGAAAATACGGCATTTTATAGGAAAAATGTGTAACTTTTTGATTAAATTATTACTTAAATAATATATAGTTAACAATTAAGCCATAGCAAGTTTGGTTTTTTTAAATGTTTAATTGGAAATTAAAAGGAAATATTTTTTATTCAACTAATGTTTCTTTAACTCTAAAATTTCCATTAAAAATACAACTCCTAATGCGAAATTCAACCATTTTATAAATATCTTAAACTGCGTTTCAGAGAAATACAAAATTACTTTATGTTTAAAGATAAGAAAACGTTATAAGCTGACATTGCAAATTCTTAGACGAAATATTTTCAAACGCCGTAAAATACTGTTTATCAAATTAATTAAGATAGCACTTTATTAAAGTGAAAAGTACCTTAAAAAGTAACTATTGACTAAAATAATTGAAATGTTTACACAATGAGAATGCAAAGGCACAATGTGTTGTAGATTCACACCCAAGTAACGAGTTACCGAGGGTCACTTGGCTTTGCTTTTCCACCTCTCTCCCTAGTTTATTGCGTGTTTTTCCAGGCATAGATTTTTTGTTGGCTCTCCTTTTGTTTGTTTGCTCAAGCCCTGTTCCATTTCCATCGTAGTTTTCCCCCCTTTTCCCGCTGTGAACTATTTTATTTGCCTGCACGTATCAGAAGCGTGTTTCAATTTGCACAAAAATTCACATGTCGATTGCTGCTCCATCCATCCGTCTATCTGAGATTGATTTCTAGCATGGGTATTTGTCTCTCGGTCCTTCCATCTGTCTATCTATCCATCCTATCCATCCGTTTGGTGTGTCCGCTGTCCTGGCTGTAAGGATGATGGCACGCCTGGTTTGAGGCTGGCAACACCGCGTATACGCAATGTGCACTTGCCGTTTTTGCATATTTCTGCATACGCCATGTGTGTCGTTGCATTTAATACAGTGAAACTTTTGTAAATGGAAAGAATATTTGTTATATTGGATTAAATTGTTGAAAATTATGTTTAGATATTTTTAAAAATATTTTTTTAAGAGCTTCTAAGGGGTATTAATAACTATAAACAGCTGAGTTAATACTTGAATAAGTTTTATAAGTTAAAAGTTGTAGTTTCTAATTAACCCTTGACTTTATTTTATATTTTGCTTGATATTTACAGATTTTTAAACTATTATTTAAAGAAAGTTATTAATTTTAGGAACTTTTTACTGAAATAAATAACTTTTAGTTGAAGTTCTTCTGTGATTTGGGATTTGTTGTTTTAACATTTTTTTTTTTTGCGAGCAGCTGTCGCTCCTGAAGTGACTCCTGTCGCTCAATGAGATGTGCATTTATTTCAAGTCCTTGACAAATGGCAATTGATTAACTCGTTTTCCACTCGCAACTCTCTCGACGACGTCGTCATCTGTCGCCCAGGTACATACGTGCCTCATTCACCGTCAGATGGTCTGATAGCAGCGGCTGCCGCAGCACAGAGGGCCCGGGTATATCAACACTCTTATCAGCAGTGCTTATAATCACACCCACAATATACATACATATACATATACCGAGGGGACTGGGTACCATATCAGACATTGCCTGAGATGACCCTCCGCCCCTGCGGATACCTCGGCCAACCTTGGTAATCGGGGCTTGTGTTATTTTCGCTGTTATTTCAACAATTTGCTGATTAGATTTCCATTTTCCCCACCGCAGCACCACCGCACCACCCACTCGCTCCCCTCTAGAGAAAGTTGATTTTGTTCGCCGAGAGTTTCTTAATTGAAATAATTTAGTGCAATTTTGCTTTTACTTTTTTTTTGCCTATTTTACCTACGGCCTTTGTGGAGCTTTTCTTCTTTTGTTTTTTTCTTTTTGCGTTTTGCCTTAGTTCTTCTCTGGGGTCGTTTATCTTGTTTACCTTACCGCACCCACAGCGAGGAAAATACACGACGCTGTGACGTAGATGTAAGGAAAGCTGCCGCAGTCATCGGTAACTAATCAGTGCCAGAATTAAGTTGACAAAATGCCATGACCAGGCACAAAGAGCAGACTGGCGATAAACCGCTTTTATGTGGCAGTTAGTCACCCCCCGTCGCCATGGTCTCTGAGGATGTCATTTCCAAGACCTATTTTCGGGGCATTCAACACTTGGGAAATGTTAATCAATTTGCAAGGAAACAAGCATGTTTTGATTAATGATTGGAAGAGTTTTACTTGTAAATTAATATAAATCTTCTTGGGATTATCAATACCAAAATTATTTATTGTTTAATGAGGAGGAAAATTATAATTTTAGCCTTAGATTAGGTTATAATTTATGTAAGTTCAATAAATAGCTAAAGATTAGCTTCTCATTTATATAAATTTATAAAATACAAAGTAATTCCTAGTGTTAAACATAAAAATCACTTAATTGTTTCATCGAAAGTCATTTATAAAAATCATAATTATGCTTTTAATTTACGCAAATTTGTCCAGATTACACGGCAAAGTGCTTATGAATAATTCATGGTGCGTTTTTAATTGACCACCGATTATAATATACCAATTTGTGGCGGCTTATGGAAATGTTCAGCGCGGGAAATTAATAAATTAATAATGTTTTCATAAATCTAAATAAATAGTGGAGCAGGAAATGCATTCCGTGATTATTTCACAGCTTATGTATGCTAATAACCATATCCATGGGAGGCCATGACATCCTTGTGCTCCTTGTGCTCCTGGGCTTGCCCATAAATCTGAACTAATCTAATCTCAGAGCACTCACTTGACGCACAGCACTCAAGTCGTGGCATATGATTAAATATCTATTAGCTGCCATAAATGGAACGTATGTTTGGCTCAAATTATGCAGCAATTGCCATACCAACTTGAGCCTGGAGCTGGATTCAGTTTCAGCTTCGGCTCCTTTCATGGTCCTTTCTGTTCTCTCTCCTGGCATCTAATCATTCATGTGCCAAACGACATGAGCGATTACGTCGACACATGGGCGGCGGAGGATGGGGGTTTTTCGGTCCATTGATAAGCAAGACAAATGTGCTGGCTGAAATCTATAAAAGCTATGTGTTTCCACAAAGCTGTGTGTTTTGTACACCACTCCCTGGCATGCACATCATAAAGCATACGTTTCGAAATGAGGAAGGCTGCTAAGTCAGCATCACACGCACACGCACACACTGCGTATACGCAATATTTTGCCAGCTTTGTGGATGCCGCACATGCAGCATGCCCAATAAGTGGCATAGAACACACAGAGAATAAACTATATATATAACATTGATTGGGGGTTAATATTAATTGGAATAAGAAACGTGAGGCAATTTAGATATAAACCATAAATTAAGCTGTTAGGGGTAACTTGAGAGGGTTTATATAAAAGATAATTTATAATTTTATATACTTTTTATTGAATTTATAAATTTAACAAATTTTTACATATTTAATCATTTTTATAAATATTTTTTAATTTATATTTGAAAGATTTTTAATATCTTACAAATTCTAAACAAGATTTTCACCTTTATAAAATGTTATTCTGCCAGAATTAAAATCAAATAAAACAAGTTTTCTGTTATTTTTTTTTTGCTGTGGGAAAAATAGAAAAGCCAAAGCCAATGTTATAACTGAAAGCCGATGTCTCAAAGATTGGTTGTGTCGCTGCTGCCATGGTTTATTAAATTTATGTTATGACATTTTCTAATGCATATTTTGCCGGGGCGCTGTGTGCGTGCTTGAAATATTTTCTTCAGCCTCATATCGAGCGGGATTTTCCACCCAAAAAACCCCTCTTTCGCTCCCCCTAATGTCCTGACATACTTGTCTCGGAGCGTAGGAAAAGGTGTGGCGGCCGGAACATCACCTGAACTCTGATGTTACTTGAAAGTTGGCTCAACTATTTTTCTAGTGTTGTGATTTTCCCTTGTCACAGCAACAGCAACGTAGAAAAAGAGAGAAAAGGTGCCACTAGCTGAGCAACTTTTGCGCTATGCCAACCATTTTCCTCTATTTTCTCTAGATTTTTCTTTTTTCTGTTAGGCAACTTGGCCTGACAAACATTTTCATTCCAGGCGAGAGGAGCTGGAATGCATTTGGCCTGCCTGCAGTCCTCATCGTCGCTGGCCTGGTATTTTCCCATAGTTTTCCTTTAGATTTTCCCTCACCTTTAACTTAAAGTTGGCTTTCGCCTTCAAGGCAAATATTGGCGCCCTTCGATTGAGTCATCGCAAGTCAAACATTCGTTCGTTTAGCCCGGGAATCAGTTTCGATTCGTGGCGATTCGCTTCGATTTCAATTTGCCAGGCCGCAAATTGTCCATGGCCAGTTGACAGTTGACTGAGGCGTTTGTCAATCTGTGCCCTCTAGAGGGCTCCCCTCTCCCCCAGCTGCTTGTTGGGGATTTTCCCTTCGATGATTTTCCCTGCCTTCGCACGCACACTCATAGCCACCGCACGCTGGCGACGGGCATTGTGAGCGCTGGCCATTATGTGTGCATTTTCACTAGTCCGCCTTTGTTTGGCCGATGCGTCTTTATGCCTTCTAAATACCGCAGATAGTTAGGGCGATATTATGGGGTATATAAGACAAGGGTTTTCTTATAAGATTTCTGACATTTTTACTGCAAAAATCGATCAATAATTGCTGGCAAAACGTAAATAAAGAAAGATTTTGTTTATATTTATTATTATATATTTATTTAAAGACCTTTAAATTAATATAAAAGCCATTTAAAAAATCTGCCACAATCAATTCCAATTAAAACTGGAAACTCTCACACTTTTTTTTTTGCTATAAAACATTTTCCAATTTGTTTGTTTGAAAGTGAAATTGAATTTGATTGATGGGCAAGCAATCGATGTTTCATTTTATAAAATTGTTTGCCATTTGGGAAAAGTGGAAATTTATTGGAATATTTAAAGAAAAATAAAAAGGTTTTACTTGGAATCAAAAGATTTAATTTATATTTAATAATAACTGATTATTAATAAAACAAATATATATTTATTTTGTAAAATACAAATATTAGGAAAAAAATATATATAAATAAATATAAAAATAAAAAATTGGATTACGAATAAATTTGATATTTCATTTATAAAGTTCCTATATAATAATATATTTTTAATATATTTTTTTAGATATACTTTTAAACATATATTTTTATATTTCTTTATTTCTAATAAATATTTTAATTAATATATTTGTTTAAATATATTTTTTTATGATGTATAAATTTTCATTAAACCCCATATATCCTTTTTAGGATGTCCTTTAGTCTCAACATTCCTTTTCCCTGTCACTTACCTCTTCTCATTTTCTTTTGTTCGCCATCGTTGACCACATTTAGTCGTTTTGTGTGTGTGCCTGTGGCTGAGGATCACATCCTGGCCGCCATCGTTGCCGAGAGTTCATAAGGTCCCTCTGACCCGCCTCCTCAACTGGCTATCCCTTCCTCCCTTCCTCCCCCTTTGCTGTAATATTTTTTCCGTTGGCAGTTCCCGCCTCTTCATCTCATCCGCAGACTGCTGGCCATTGTTCACTAATTTTGTCACGTTTGCAGCTTTTGTTAGCAGTACTTTGCCATCTTTCACTTACTTTTCTATACGTCTCCGCCTGCTGGATGCTGGATGGGTTGGGCAAGAGGGAAAGGGAGAGGGACGCTTGACCTTCCCCCCGAATTATCCTTCCCCCTTTCTGGGAAACCTTTTGCCTTTCGGCTTGTTTGTTTGATTGAATCTTTCTGGGCGATTTGCTGGTATTGCTGCAACTGCCTTTTGCTTTATAGTTGGCAGTTGCTGCTTTCCCTTTTTCGGTTGTTTGCTGTGGTTTATTTTCTGTATACACTGAGGTAAATTAGGGTTTGTAAATTGTGGAAATCTTTTCTAGAAAGTTTCATTTTAATCGGTTGAGTAGTTTGGGAGTTATGTGGTTTTGAGTGAAGGTGTTGATTAAGGGCTAGGAGTTAGGAGTCTTATGGTAATTTCTTGTGGAAGTTAGTTTTAAGAAGTTAGAAGCTGAAAAGTTAAAAGTTAGTTATTTTTTTATGCAAATAGTAGGTTTATTTGTACTAAACTGTAGAAGTTGGATAATAAAATTAGGCTTACAAATAAGGCATTTACTTCAAACTAAGTTCTTTATGAAGGCAAACATTTTTATTAAATTCTTGTGTATAACTTATATTTATTTAGCTTTAAAAACAATTATTTACCCGCCTTTTTTCGGGCTTAAAATAAATGTAAATCTTTTTAAATTCTTTCTATTTTCAAACTACTTTTTTATGTGCATCTTAAAAGTCCATGGAACTTCTATTGACTGATTTGCTTTTGGCTCCATCAGCTGTAATTTGCTTGCTTTAACTGCGGTGAATGCTTCCGGAGTTTGGGGTTTGGACCTGGTCCTGCCCACAAATGATATGCAAACATCCTGGTGAGCCACATGCCACCTGCTGGGGTCTCAAATGCTGCATAAAAAAGTTTATCTTTGCCAGAGAGGAGGTCAGCACGTGACGTGCCTGCCCCGCTAAGCATGCTGCACATTTTTTGTCGGTGGCAGAAGGCTTTTCCATCAGGTTGCTCTACCTTCAGCCTTCTTTCTCTATTTTTTTCCCAGGTTTTTCCGGCTTTTCCCGATGCCATGTGCTGGAAAATACATACTTTTAAGCGCATGTTTTGAATATTCGCGGAATATTTGGCTGTAGGGAAGGTCGGATGGGGGTCCTCATCCGGGGCAAATCTACGCAGCTTATCTACATGCTCCCGCACGAGATGGCCCTTGCCATCATCATAGCTATAAGTATTTTTGCACAATTTTCCGCTGCCATCCACATCGTTTTCGTGGCTTTTTTTTTTGGCATTTTCCTCTCGGTTCCTCTTAGCTTTTTGGCGCTGTCGCCGCGGTGCCTTTACATCTTTTTAATGTTGAAAAGCTTTACTCACTTCCGCTGCCAGGCGGAGCCAGGAAACGGAAGTTTAACTTTTGTTAAAATTTTTAGTGATTCCGTGAGGCGCAGACATTTGCCTGGCGACTCGGACACTTTTATTTTTTATTATTATTTTTTATACCCTGTCATCAGGATGATCAGTGGTAGAAGTTTGGGAAGAGAAGAATGTCTAAATTGCTACATAAGTGTTTCAAATAAATTCCCCCCTTTTTTATGGCAGTTTCATTGGTTTTTTTAAGAGTTTATTTTGCTGTTTAATGGACCACACTTCTTTGTTTCTCTAACAAAAGGTTTTGTTATTCTTATTAACTTGTTTTCTGATATCTGTTGGGGAATTTTTTGTGACTTAATTGCTACTAAACGATTTTTTATTTATTGATAATGTTGGCAATGTAAAATATTTTCTGGTGTTTTTTGTGCAGGGTTTTTAAATTCATGAAAACATTTGTAACTTTTTAGTAGGAATTTCTTGCTTTTATTGAATATTAATTGCTGGTTTAATAGGGGAATTTAAACTAGTTTTTATATTTATAATATATGTATATTCTTTTAAGAATTCTTTGTTATTTTTTATAAAGTTTTTTAATTCATGGAAACATATGTAACCTTTCTGGCTTTTATTAAATATTAATTGCTGGTTTAATAGGGGAATTTAAACTAGTTAGCTAAGGATTTTTCTTATTTATAATTTATATATTTTTTTAATGGTTTTTAATGTATAGATTCCGTAGGAATTTCTTGCTTTTATAAAATATTTATTGCCGGTTTTATAAGAGAATTTAGATTAGTTTGTTTCGGTCTTTAATTTATTTATTGTAGTAAAATTGTAGGAATGTAGTAGATAATTTAATTGTATTTATTTATTTTTAGAATATTCTTATATTTATATATATGTTATGTATACTTATTATCATATATTTATTTCTTAATTTTTTTTATATTAACATCTCAACAAAGAAGGTTAAATAAACTTGTTTTACTGTGGCGCTTTTTTTACATAGTTGTTCAATTTATTGTTTCTTTTATTATAAATATTTGAGCTTGAATTAAAATACAATAAGTTTGTAAATGTTAAATAGTTTTTCTATATAACATAACACTTTTTTTATTTACACCTTTTAATCAGCGAATTTAATGTTTAATTACTAACGTCCAATCGAAATTACTTACAAATTATGGTATTTCTGTTTAAACACCTTCTCTTTGATTTGAAATATATATATTCATATTTTTTACACTGATTTAGGACACCTTTAGGCATAAAATATTTCCAAGTATCAGAAAATTAAATATGTTTTACCTGCTTTCATCGGCTTTGTGGGATTTTATCACTTTTCTCTTGATGCACCCAACAATATAGCTTCTGTAAAGCTCTTTATCAAAACTTTATGGAAGCACTGCTCATGGGCGAATATAAAATAAAATATCTATGTTATTGTGTGGCGAGTTCGAACTGCTGTTGGATATTTCCTACGGGGCTTCCTTCACCTCTGCAGCTCTGGGGCTCCGGTTGACCCGCCCATTCACCGAGCACAGTTTTAAGCTCCGGACTTAAGTAGTTTTCAGCACATTCTGAAATCGTCTCTCCCTCTCTCTATGGAGGTAACTGCCACTGATTTGGCCGGCACTGACCTGCTTATAAGTTTCTCCGACGTGGCAACGAGGCAACGCCCGTTTCCCCATAGAATTTCCACACGGCAAAAGTTACGCTTTCCTTCTTTTCCCTTCCGTTGTTGCAAAAGTTGCAAAAGTCGGCAAACAGCCAAACTAACAAACTGGAGGGCTCGTTATTATTATTATATCTGGTTCGTTCGATGCGTGTGCCTCCTCCAGGTTCCTTTAGTGGGAGGGAGAGGGAGGTGGGTAGGCAGAACCTTTTAGCCCTTAAACAAAAGTAGCTGCGGATTTGGCCCGAACTCTACCGTTGATTGCGTGCAGCCTGGTCATGGCTTTTAGCGTTGCATGTTGCCGGAGTGCAGGAGTGCAGGAGGAGTCACGCCCCCTTGACAGATAGTGTGTGTGTGTGTGCCACACATCCCACACACACACACACACACACACACTTGGCCACATCGGAAATGCATTTTCAGTGGCCGTCAAGAAAGCAAGAGAAAGCCATTTCGCTTTATTTTACGAGCATTTATTGCGCGCCCACGACGTAACTGTTTTATTTCCCTTTAGCCGTTTCAATTTTCGCGAAGTTTAAATGTAATCACGGCGGATGTGGCTCTGCATATTCCTCTGGGATGTAGTTTTCTTTGAAAAATATATATATTTTATATGTGGAATCTTTCTGTCAAGCAGAAAGCTTTCTTGTGGTTGTCTTAAATCAATATTTGGTTTAGTTGGTAAAAGGTATTTGCCTGGCCCTTGGGGTAAATAGAAAAAGATATTTTTATATATATTTATATCCCTGACAATTTAGGTTTTTAATGAATTTATTTATTTGCTTAATAGTTTTATTGATTTAAATTGGTGAATATATTGACATCTTAGAAAGGCATTTGTTGGATTTAGAAGGCCTAAAAAAATATAAAAATATTGGGAAAAGTATATTTTATGGAAATTTCTTAAATAAAGATGCAAAAATGATTTAATTTTGATATAAATAAATAAATAAGAATAATTTTATGGTGATTTAATTAAAAATGATATATTTTTCTTTGATTAAATAATATAATGATAATAGAGAAACTCGTTTATGGAAGTATATTACTTAAAGATTCAAAAATGTTTAAATTTTCTTATCAATAAATAAATCTGAATCATTTAAAAGTAATATATTTAATATCAATTAATTTTTATAAGGATATTAAACTAAAAACGTTGCCTTTTTTCCAATAAACATTCATATATTAATAATGTAAAAATTGATAGAATTGAGCTTGCAGAGTTTCAGCGAAAATAGCTTAATAAATTCTTCCAAAAGTGGGAAATAGTTATTTTCCTATTTTTAAACTCCTTCTAGATCTCATTTAAAACCCCTCTTAATACCAAAAATCTTGGACTATCTTTTGCAATATCATTGATAAAATGGAGCAATACCCCGTAATGTTGCTTATTAATTTTTATATTTTTGGCTGACCTACAACCACTTAAAATCACTTGACTTTTATGCTCACTTTCAAATATTGCTTCAGCAGGAAAACAAGAAAAAAAAAAAAAAAACAGAAACCAGAAGCAGCGGCAGCTTTGCCATCACAATCTTTAGCCCCAGGCGATGACATCACGACATCGCTACGCAGTAAAAGCATTATGGCAAATTGTTTTAAGCTGTGCGAAAATGCCATCAAAATCAGTTGACTATGCAAAGCAGAAGGAGGAGGAGCAGCAGCAACAGCAAAAGGATCCAAAGGGGGATGTGAAAATCGGACATTGAGGGTGGAAAATGGGGCAGGACATTGCATTTTATGGCATATGCTGCATGTCAGCCATTGTTGTGGTCGTTTTGCAAACGGCAAGCGTTTTCTTCAGCTCCTGCTTTTCCTGCTTTCCTTTTGGCTGTAACTTCACCGAGAGTCTCGTCTCGAAGGAGCCACCGCCGCAGCCAGTGGTCAGCTCTGGTGGGGGTTCCGGACTCCAGGCCCTGTTCCCTGGTCTCCGGTCTTTGGTCTCCCACAAAAGCAACAGCTTAGGGAGCATCTGCCGTTCTCTCGGATTTGTAAACATATATAGTGTATATGTATAGGGGTTCTCCTCGGGAAACTGTTTGGATGTGCAACACAACTAATTTGATTGTCATGCTGCTGGACGACTGGACATAAAAGGAAAAAGGATAAGGCATTACTGACCAGTGAGCATTCGCAGAGCATGACAAATGGCATATTTTTATGCTGAATGAGGGTATTATTTCCTTTGGCTGGGCAGGGTATTTGTTCTGAAATAAATTAATAAATAAATGGGATTTAGTGGGTATTAATTGCACAAATATGACAAGTCATAAGGGTGCTTAGAGATTAAGAAAGGATGTTAAGAAATTTATAAAGAAATAAATAAAGAGATTTGTAAAGAAATCTTTTAAAAAATATATAAAGAAATGTATTAAACTATTTATAAAGAAATATATAAAGAAATTTATAAATATAAACACATAAACAAACACTTAAAGAAATTTGAAAATATACAAAATAAAGAAATGTATAAAATAATACATAATGAAATATTTAAACAAAATTAGGCAGAAATCAATAAAAAACATGCAAAATAAATTACTTTCCTATAAAATTTCTCCTTATATTCATTCAAGTTTCCCATTTAAACTATAGAAATACTTAAAGACCCCATATAATCAGTACATTTCAAATATTTAATCAGATTCATGAGTCATTTGGAGCCAACTCTCCCCTACATATCTCCCTCGCTATATCTCTACCTTTGTGCCATACAATAAAGGCGGAAATTATAACCTCATTTGTTATTAAAATCTCGCTTTCCTCGAAATTCTTTTTATCTAATTTCCGTTATCAGAGTTGCCTACCCATTTTTCCCACCTTCTCGCTCACCTGTCACCATGAATAAGTGACTCCTACCTGCGATTCAATTTAAATTGCACAAATTCTGCGCATCAACTGGAGGGCCGTTGGCTGAGTCCCCTCGAGATGTGGGGGATTCCCCTCTGAGGTATTCGCGGCCCGCACTTGTTCACGCGATCCGCTTTTTATTTTACTTTTTTTACTTACCTTTATTTTCACATTGTTTGTGGCCCTTGGAGCCTCGGGTTTTTCCAAACCCAACACTTTTCCCCCCACTCCTGCTGCCTGCGTGTGAAATCGCACGGCTGCTGACACTTTTCCCCTTGCTCCTTCGCTCAACCTCTTTCGCGCTCCCTTTACCTGCGTTTACCTTCGCCGTATGCATAATTTAATGCAAATAATGCACTTGTTTCGTTTCGTTTCATTTCACTTCACATGTTGCCTTAAACGCTCTCTCCGGAGGCATGGGGTATATATATATATTATATATAGTATATATATTCCACTGACGGACTGACAACGACGTTGCGAGCAAAGTGCACAACTTCATCTCGCATTAATGCCGAGTTGCTTTAACTGAATTTGTCGGATTCGCTGTGGCAGGCTGTCTGAAAATTTATGCAAAAGAAAACACAATTTTTGAACTGTGGCACTGGGTTGGCGAAAAGAGAAATATTTTTAAAAAAGAAACACCTTAAATAAATCTCTTAAAATATTTATGCCAGCTTCTGGCGAAATGTATTTTTTGGCATAATAAATTCTTGTTATTTAATTGAGAAATATTTTTTCATTTTGCTTTTTTCGATTTTTAATACGAATTTGATTGAATAAAGTGTCTGTTTAAATTCGTTTTTATTAAAGTTGAATTGAATAAAGTCACATTTCCTATGAAAATAAAAGAAAATAACACTAAAACTAAATGTCAAACTGACAAAAAACGCCTTTAATATATATTTAATTTTATTAATAATTATCTTATTAATTATAATCAATTTAAATGAGTCACTGAACAGGAAATTTAACAGATGATGGTGTTTTATTATTTAATTTGAATTTAATAATGCCTCATTCCTAATAACATTTATTAAAAAGTAACTAACAGGACACCTAAATGTCAAAAAATATTTAAGGAATTTAATAAACATAAACTAAACGCTCTTTATATATATTTTATTAAATTTTTTTGGTGGATAACTAATTTATTTAACTTAAAACATAAAAATTTTCTACAATTTAAATTTCTATCCATAATAAAGTATTATTTGTGTGCCACATTTAAATGTATAAAAAAAATATAAAAGAAATGAAATATATTTTATTGTGGAATAATTTACCATAAAAATACATTTTCTTACCATTTTCCCACACATATTTTCCACAATTTGAATTTCCATCTCTTATATTGTACTATTTTTTCAGATTTACATGCGATTCACTCTCATTTAAAATAACATTATTCATATTAAACAAAAGGCAGTTAAAGTAGCCAGCAAATATTTGTAGAACCAACTCATAAATAAGGTACTTTATCAATATAAACATGTGAATAAATATGTTTAAGTATATATGCATATATAAAATGAAAAATGATAAATAACTTTGGCAGAAAATAAAGCTGCAGGAAAATATGGATTACTTGTATGACTAAGCCAAATGTTTCTCAATGTTTAATCTTAAAATTTCAGCTAGAAAAGTAAACTTATAAGTTTTATTTTAGGAAGAGAGAAAATGCTGCTGGGAAATGTAGAAATTTTAATCTCTCTGCGGAAACTGTTACTGGGTTGCCATTTTCATATAATTTTATGCATGCACTTGCATTTATTTAGCATATTTTTCTTGGTGGCCTTGCATTTCAGTTAAGTTCTGAAGGAAAGGCGACGCCGTAAACTTAATTTCCGCCTGGCGTTGCTCCGTTTTTAATTCCTTTCGGTTGCCTCGGCATTTTCCGCTTTTCCGCGGTAGAGCTGGGAGGTGCTGCTCTCCTCTTGTTTTTGTTTGTGCTGTGTGTTTGCTGGCATAGTCTTAACAACTTGTAGCTCTCGCCTTGCCCATCGCTTTTCCGCACGCGGCAACGCGTCTCATTTCAATTTAATTTCCCTCTCGAAATGCGCTCACGTAGCGACGGGCGTCGGGCGTCTGGCGTTTGCCATTTGCTATGCCATTTGCCATTTGCGGTTACACTTTCAACTGGAGGTGGCGGCGGCGGCTAAGGGGCAAAGTGGTTGGTTTGGGGCCAATTTCCATCATCATCTGTCGCTCCTTGCCTGGCACTTTTCCTGGCAGCAAACGTAGGGGGGAAATTACTTCTAGACGGCTAATTGTTAGAATGTTTTTGTTCAACTCTCTTCAAGGCTGCTGGGGGAAATTAGGTTGTAAATTTCCCGAGTGCCTTCATTCGAGTGTCTTGTTTTGTTGTTTATGTCGCAGGACTTTAAGTATTTTGTTGTGCATTATTTAAGGCTCACGTTCACCAGGGCGTATGCGCAATTTACGCCAGTTTATCAAAGTATTCTTATAATTGACTTTGGCATTCGTTATCAGCAGCAGCAGCATCAGAGGCCGTGCTGTTCGCAGCTCACCACCACCACCACCGTCATCATCATCATCATTATTGCCATCATCATGGCCATCACTCATACGCCAGGTGGGCCAGCAATTAAAATCGTTTGAACGAGTAAATCAGGCGGAATGGCTAGGTGAGAGGGTGGGCGGACACAACGACGAGTTAATTAAACCGCAATATTTGCATATTTCTTTCATTACTCCTCCAGCAAGGCAAGGACGCAGCTGGCAATGAGTAGTCACCTCACCACCATCCCTCCTCCCTCCTCCCGGGAAGCCACCCAAATAGCAAACAGTCACGGTTGTTTAACTCACATGGGTGCCACAGTGTGTATGTTTGCCAGGGAGTGTATGTGTTCGCGCAAAGTTTATTGCTCAATTTCCCCAAAAACTTTTGCCAACCTGCTTTTGGTTTGCTTACCCAAAAGGAAGGAAGAATGGATCGGGGACAAGGAGCAGAGGCTGCAGCGGAAGCGTGCCACCACTACCACTAAACCCCACGCACATCGAGTTAACATGCAAATTTCGGATACTTTTGGAAAACTTGATTTCGCCCAGGCCTAGGAAAGTGCTCTGGCTATACACTCATCCGTACTATATGGAGGGCCCAGAGGCGCTTTAGGCGCTGAGAGATAAGCCGCGACACAATGTTTGAACAGTTGCTGTTCGTGGTGTCAATGACTTTTACGTGTTTGCCAGATTTTTATTAACGCAACTTTGAGCCCAATAGACGAGTTACTTTAGGACACCATGGTGGTAATCAGCAAGGACAATGGAGAGGGAAAAGCACTCTAAGGAGTTGTTATTTCATGTGTGGGGGAAAATATTTTACTCTGAATTTTTATATTTATTAAAAATTTTAAGGGGGTTCTATGAGAATAAATCTTTTACTTTTATTATATTTATTAAGAATGTTAAGGGTCTTGTATAATGTTAAGAAATAATTCGTTATTTATTTTATTTAAATTTGCAAGGCTTTCATGGGTTTAATTTAAATAAAATACACCAATAATTTATTTATTTCAAGTTCTAAAAAGTTCAATCCCAAAACGTTCTTTTTTATCTCCTATTTTGTATCTTTAAATATATTTCTCTAACCCAATTTCCTACCAAATTTCCTTCTCAGATTTTTAAAGCCAAATTTACGTAGATAACAATGCGAAACTGATATTGTTATTTATCTAGGACCTTAAGGAGCACAGCCATGGGTCTGCGATAATAATTTATAACTTTAACCTTGGCCAGCAAATTGCTGGTGCGGCTGCAGCTTTTCGGCTTTCCGTTGGCCACCTTGCGAGTCCTCGCCAATTTCTGGCGCTGCAGTGTCCACTGTGATTTACAGCCATGCCTGCCTGCAATGACCTGAGCCGCCCGCCCATGCGGGGCCCTGCTGCTGCTGTTGCTGCTGCTGCTGCTGCTCATTTTCCCATTTCCACATTTCCTTCGTTGGTTCCTTCTTGCCTCTCGCCAAGCTTCCGGGGGGCAAAAAGTTTCCGATTCTGACCGCCGACCGCAACAAGGACATTTATGTTTTGCTGCAGGCCAATGTTATTCTTCCTGCTCCTGTTTCTGTTCTTGTTGTTGTTGTTGTTGTTGTGGCTATTGTTTTACTTGTTGTTTCTGTTTTTGTTTTGCCCACAATTTCCACAAGAGCATAATGCGCCGCTCTGTTTCAAGAATTCTCTATTTACCTTGAGCAAAATAAGCCTCTGGGACAGGGGAGCCTTTTTCCTGGTCTTGATCCTGCACAGCATGGATTGTTGTTGTTGGCAAATATTTCGTTATTTAATTTTGTGTGGGTAATTCCATGTTGTTGTCGAAAATGTGGGTTGCATCCCCTCCCCATCGGGGATTTCCTTAGTTGCTGCGTAGAAGAATGTGTCGACGATGTTCTAACCTATATTTTATACGAATTAATTAAGTTGGGGAATGTGTGTGTGTGGGGGGATACATTCTACTACAGGGAAAGCATTGAGTTAATTAGTAAAAAGGTTTTCCTGGGAGCTGAGATTTGTAAGAATTTAGAAGAAGAATTTGTAACAATTTGTTAGAGGTGTTTTTTAGGTTTTCAAATATAGGAAATATTTCAGAAAAATCTTCAACATTTTTTTAAGTGGTTTTATCTATAAGATCAGCATATAAAATAAGTTTAAAAAAAAGTTAAATAAGTCAAAAATTAGGCTTCGGAAATGGTTTATTAAATATTAAATAAGCTTCCACTTGATTATACAATTTTTTCAAGGATGTTTTTTCTAAATATTCTGACTCTAAATTATTTTATTATCAGCTACATCTAATAATTACTTAATTTTTCCTAATTTACTATAAATATAATATATTTTAAGGCTTATTTTATATTTAATATTTTCAAAGAGCTGATTAAATTAAATATTTTCGCTTGAAATTTTGACTCTTAATTAAATAAATTTCACCTACTGCTATTTATTACTTTATCTTATTTAATTTCCTTTCAAAAGTATATGTTTTTTTATGAATACCTTCAAGTAGCTAATTGAATTTATTTTATTGATGATTTTTATGACACATTTCCCTTGGCAAAGATAACTTTCAGGCATAAGAAAGATTCCATTTTCTACTTAAATTAAATAAATACAAACATTTTATTCCTCTTTTCCCCAATTTTATTACCACATTTTATTTGACATAAAGAACACATTTAATTTTAAGGCCAGCATCGGTTTTACTTCTAATAAAGATCCCTTCTAGGATGCTTTCAATTTAGACTATTCGCTGGCATTGCCATTTTTATTTATTGACGTTTTATTTATGGTCCTAAGGCGACCTGTTCCCTGTCCTAGAGGCCAAAGGGTCTGTGCGTGCCAGAAGCTGTTAATGAGCCAAGTGTTCAGCCAACACACTTGGCCCTAATCCACTCAATGAGGAGTATTCAGCATTGAGTATTGGGTATCCACAGCTAAGCCATTTGATTAGCCATCGACGAGAAATTCCAATTTCAATAGTTGGATTAAAGAGGGAGGGGAGAGCAGGAGCAGGAGCAGGATCTGGGGCGAACATAATCCCCAACTCCAGCACTATTTTCCGCCCTCTTATTCTGAACCAATTTGCTGGGCGTCTGGCAAATATAACCAGTCAGGAAAATGACCACAAAATGCTTGGCCAGTTGTTCATTTGCGGTCCTAAACTCCAATGCCAATACCAGAATGAACACCCAAAACCAATACCAATTTCAAGTTTCCAGTTACCAGTTCCAAGTTCAGTTTATTTGTATTTGCAGCTGAAGGAAATTTATAGAACAAAATTAAACACTGCAAAGGCAGCTACCCTTTGCTCTTATTTTTATTTGCTGGGGTTTATTTTCCAAGCTGCTGCTGCACACACACACACTCCCCTTGCTCCAGTTGCAGTTTAATTTGTACATCGATAAATTTTTTAAGCTGTCAGGACACCACACACACACACACACGAGTGTGTGTAAGCCAAATAACCATAAATCGCCAGCTTGCCGTGCGATTGTCGCTTTGAAATATCGTTTAACTTGGCCTGCAGAAAGCCAGTCGCCTCTCTCTAGAGTTGGATTTATCCTTTGGTCGCTAAAAGCTTGCTGGCATTTCGCTAATTAGCCGGCCATTAAAAAAATATGTAAGCCTGTGTTTCTGTTTCTAAAAGTAAAAAAAAAATAAAGGCCATTCATTCATTCATTCATTCATTCATAACTTGCCCACTGGCCCGGACATTAATCAAGGGGGCGACGTCTGTCAATAGCAGGCCAGGCCAGGTCCTGCAGGCGATGCTCCCCCCCCCCATTATGCGCTAAGCGAACAAAGAAAGTTTTGAATCAATTCAAGTTGTCCAAAGTTAAATCCGCGCACTGCATCGCCAGCTTTGCACTCAATTAAGTGACTTGTGCCGGGGAGTTGCAAGTGCGTGATGAAGGCCATGAGCTGGGGCAACAGTGAGGCAGCAGCAAGCCGTGGCAGCAACAGCTAAGGAAAACAATTTTCCACGAAGCCAGGAGGGGGAGTGGTACTAACAGAAACTAACAAAAAAAAAAAGAGCAAGAAAATCGAGCTGCGAAAAAATAAAGCAAGCAAATCCACTTGAGTGGCAAAGGCGGCAGCAGCAGGAGCAGCAACTTAGTGCCAACAATTGAAGCAGCTGGCCCGTCAAAAGTTGCCACTTTCTTGGCACTGTCCCTGCTCCCAGGACTCGTTTTCACCAGTGACTCCTTCTCAAACTACTGCTCCTCATCCTGCACCTCCACATCCTGCTCCTCCTCCTCCTCATCGCCCGCACACGTGAGCTGGCAAAGTTTTAGTGGCATTTTAGCCACTCTTTCCCCGGCTTCCGCCTGATTGACTTGCATCGAGAGTTGACTTAACACAGCTTCTTCTTGACGGCATTTGTTTTATTGGCCCGGGTAGCACCTCCTCCCACTCCCCCTCCCTCCCTCCCTCTCTCTTGGGCACTTGGCAATCGAGTTGCGTAAACTAATTTTCCATGTCGTCACTTGATTGTTTTAAAAGCCAACTCGCTTTTGGCCCTTTTGTTGACACATTCCCTGGCACACACACACACGTGATTTGAGCCAGGCCGAGTTTCAGTTGAATTGTCAGCCATTGAGACTGCATCCTAATGCAGTTTTTGTGTTAGAAGACCAGGAGATTGGTTGGTATATCCTTTGAGGGTCTTAAAGGGGGAAGTAACTCATTCTAAAATAGTGACAGGATGCATGAGAATATTTATTATTTTGATGCAGTTTCTTGGGGAATTTGCTTTGGGAAATATTAAAATATTATTTCTTAACCTAAATAATAATTTTTAAATATTTATTTTTGTCTTCGAAATGTAGGATAATATTTAAATAAATTTATAACTAAAGCCAGTAATATGTTAGGAGACTTTTACTGTCTTTTTTCCTAATTTGCATATAAAATTTAAGGCCAAAAAATATCTTCTCCAAAAGTTAAATCCTTCTTCCTTATAGCCAAGATTAACTTAAATTCTCACTCAGCTTTAATACAAATATTCTCCTCCTGTCTGTTCGTTTTAACCAGAAATATTTGAGCACATCAAGATCAGCTTTCCCTTAGCCGCCAGACCGCACATTGTTGTGTGTGTGTAAAGGGGGAGGAGCGTCTGGTGTCCCGTGTCCTGTGCGTCCTGTGTGTGTGTGTGCCGCAGACATTTCCGCAATGTATTTCGACTTGAGGCATTTGCAAGATGATGGATAATGGCATTCAATTTGCGGAATTGCTCAGCTCGCCTCGACTTGAGTTCGATTCCTCCTTTGGGGGGTGTCCTTGCTGAGGGTGTCTGTGTCTGGGCTTAAATAGTTACGTCAATTAATTTACAACTCATTGTCAGTCCGTTGTCGTGTGCATTATAAATGATTTGTGTGCCTCTGCCTATGTCCTTTGGCCTCCCTTAAAACGTATTTCCTGTATTCCCTTGCCGCTGCGTGTTCATTAGCCTGAAGGCGGGGGGCATGGTCCTCGTTTATGGGTCAATTGCTGCTGCTGTGACCTCGTTTGTGGGTTAACCCTAAACCTGCATTTCGATTTCGATTTTGTTGCGGGAAGGGGACTTTCCGGCTCTTGAAACTATTTGCAGTGCTTGGCTAATTTTCATTGCCCCACTTGAGTGAATGACGACACACAGAAAAAGCCTTTTAAATATTCATAGGCCCCGAGTTGAAGTCGAGTTAAATGACACACAAGCCCGCCTCCACGACCACCTCCTCCTCTTTCACTCGCACAGCGCTCTTATCAATTATCAATTAACCTAAATTTTAGCCCTTTACGATTTTGGCACGGCCAATGACAGCGCCTCGGTTTTTCCCCCGCTTTTCCCACTTTTCCCACTCAGCCAGGATGTCATTCCAAGTCGTCGTTGTGTGTGCCAGCTGAAGCTGAATCGTGGCTATAGCTAGCGGATGCGCCACGAAGATGGAGCGTTTTCCAAACGGAAACTGACAGCCGCCATCGCAGGTGTCTGGCTGAGTAACTTTGTGATTAGTGTGAGTGGATTTTGCAGGCATTTCTCTTTGGGAAAAGTCAGGGAAATGGCCTATGAATTGACTAGCATTTAAATGGAAATGTATTTATTTTTTTTTAATATTTAAAAGAGTGTAAAAGAAACCTACAATTTTTTTAAGCAAACAAAAAGCTTTCCCAAGGCTAACATTCTGACCGCATCCTGTGCGCGTGAGGGCGTGAGTCTTGGCCCAAACTCTTGGCTCTATCTGACGACCCTTGACAATAATCATTTTCATTACTGTAAAATGTCAACAGTGTCAGCAAGTCTCCTTGAACATTCTCCTTTCGACGCAGGACATGTAGCTGAAATTTGATGATGCAGCATCAGCGGGAGTAGAAAAACAGCATCAGCTGCCGCTGTGACGAGAGCAAAAGGATCCTTTCTCCAGGCCAGCCAAATCTAAAACAAACAACTGAACCAGGCTGCTCCACACCCAGCTCCTTCGTACTGCACTGAGCTCTTTCAAGGCGAAACATTGACAACATTCCCACTAGGTGCACCCCGGGGCGACATTTTGCAGCTACTTGTGCCACGGCAACGCCCCCGCATCCTATCCTCACACATATATCCTTTGGCTATGGCCAAAAAAAATAGGAAAAATAGTAAAAAAGAAGGAAAAGCTGCGTCTAGAAGACGATGACGGCGACGTGCATTTGCTCAAGTGGAAATGAATTGAACTCGGGCAGCGGCAAAGGCAGCAGCAGAATGCAATCTCATTCTCTTGTCAACTTAACCTCGACTGCCGGTGCCGCCACTTGGAGGATGCAGCAATGGGTTGGTGGCATCGAGACTCTGAGATGCCCACCCATTGTCGTCATTTTTGGTGATGCAAAAGCACAGTGGGTTTCCCTATAAAATTCGTTGCAGATAAAGGGAATTACCTCTTGGCAATTATGCGACAAGCCATAGAATTTGTAAAAACCTGAATGGGAAAACAAGTTAATAAAAATATATATACTTTTAGAGAGTGGAAAATACTTTTCAGTTAGTTAATTTCTTGGGTTCTTCTTAGATATATCTTAGATAATTTTACCCTGCAGAGCTGACCCACTTTGCTTTTATTTCCCCTCAAAGCTAACCAAAGAATTGAATTGTTCTGAAAAATGGCACTGAGATCTCTACCAGCTCAATGGAATGGAATTTTATCTGCCTTGAGACCACTGTGTATATCTTGGGGGGTGACCATTTCGCCTATTGTTTGCTGCTGCTCGATTTTTTCTTTAAACAATGGCCTGAGCATTTTTGATTGTCAAATGTTTGCAGAGATAACATTTACTATACCGGATTTGAAGAGCCAAGAGAGAGGGAGAAGCGTAGGAGATGGCATTTCAAGATGACAATCCGGTGGAATGAAGCGAGTGCCGTAAGCGCTGCTAAGCGGGGGAAAAGTTTATATATATATATGTATATATACCCTGAAGATAGCATCAATTTGTAATGATCTTATAAGTGCTTGTATTGCGCCTTTGTCTGTTGGCTTTCCTCGACTTCCTTTGGCTCCTTCCTGTGTGCGGTTTATAAACAAATGTCTCGCAAAAGTTTCCGCCAGTCAATTAAATGGCAATTAGAGAGAAAGACCGACTCCTTTGTGTCAGCAGAAAGGAGGGTGGAAAATCGCAATCAGGAATCACAAGTGAAAAGTGAGAACTAAGTGGGGGGGGGTGAGTGTCGAATTCACACTGCTTCGCATTTCAATTAAAATCCAATTTCCTAGCGGAAGTGCTTAATTATTGGATATTAGCCAAGAGCTTGGCTTGCTTGCTCCTCTGTCAAGGACTCTTGACACCCGGATTCTGCCAAAGCTGACAAACAATTTCCTGGCAGTTGATCGATAGATGCTGCTGCTTCTACTGCTGCTCCGTTTGCTATTAATTGAAACCCTTTTTTTTGAGCAGCAAAGATTTCCTTTTTGGTAATTTTCGACACATGACACATGCAAAGTCCTGGCAGGACGTGTTGGTAATACTGCCTTGTTGCACTTTACGCTAATTGAAATTGCAATCGAATTACCAGGAAGTGAAACTGCGGTAGAAGGCATAAAACCCAATGAAAATATAATCACATTTATGCAGTTTTTATGCCCGCTATGTAAATATTTTCGTTGTGCGAGAGTGAGTGTGAATGTGAGTGTGTGTGAATGGTGAATGCTGAATGGCTGGGAATTACGAGTATGACTGGCTGTCCGTCCTGGTTGAGTAACCATAACGTCACACAGCCACACAGCAACAGCTACAGATATGGTTAAGGCTGCAGATACATTTACAGATACAGATACAGTTATGGACCACATCAGCCTGGCCTCCCCTCCCCTCTACCCTGCTGCTCACATTTCGAGTTCATTGAATTTGCGCTGATTTCTTCTCTTTCGACCCTTTTCAATGGACATGGCCGTGCATTAATAAGAGCAATGCGAGCGAGGAAATCGTAGCGTGAAATTTATGAAATCCAAACGACAGGATATGTGTGCATAAATGTATTTTTGATATAATTGCATTTTCTGCTCCACTGGTCCCCACGCCTCACGCTGATTACGTAATTTAATAGTTTTACTCCCGTCCTGCCAGAGGGAATAATTGGTTTTGGGTTAGTAATATTGACATGTGGACTTCAGCTGTTGCATTATTAATGCCAGCTGAAGAGCAGCGTTTCCGCTTCATGGCGGAATTTCCCCTCACATATAAAAATATATATGTATATCCCTATGATAAATGATATCCTGGCTAATATATGTGTATGTGTGTGTGTATGTTTATGCTTTGTGCGTTGATGTCACGTTCTGATCATTAATTATGTGAACTTGTTTTTTGCTCTTGTCTCTATTTGCAGTTCAGCAAGCAGACCCCTCCGGCAAAAAGGATAAAAAGGTAAGCAGAAAAATACAAAAAAAAAAAACTCTTGGTATTTACGACCGGGGCGTGTCGAATTTGACAGGCGCAACATATATCGGTGGCCCTCAGACAGGCATAATATCTCTCTCTGGCCAGGTCGATGCCATGATTAGTCCTGAAGGAGGTGGATATGCGACCTGCTGTCCTGCAGACCGCAGACCGTAAGCCACTGGCAAAGTAAAACTTTTAACGAAAACTGACAACCGCAATGACCAAAGTGTCATAAATCCATAAATCCATAACCGAGCGTCAACAACATCAACAAAACTGTTTGTTGTACGACCTACGACATGTGACGGCCCTCAGAGATAGAGGTCTACACTGAAAACATTTTGTAGCTAAATCGTTAGTATATCAATAGAAATTATCTTATCAATATTTGTTGATAAAATTCGGGTTTATTGATTTAGTGTTTTATTTTTAATCTTATCTTAGCTTTGATAAAGAGAAACATCCAATTATTAAAAGCTAATAATTAAGGCTTTCAATACCAGCATTACAAACTACTATATGTTTCTCTACAATATCTCACTTTTTTACCAACCAAAGATCGTAAAAAAGATCTTCGAAAAATGGGTCTACATTTTCTGTTTACCTTTGAGCAAGATCTTCGCAAGATGTCAAATGTTCTTCACTATAAAGAATTTCCTCTATAGAATTTCCTATGCTAAACACACAAAATTAAGTTTAGGCCTCTTACCAATTGGTTATTTATCACAGATAATACCAGAAACATAATTATTCCCAAGTTTCATGTATGTTAACTTGTGCCAGAAAAAAAAACTGAAAATCGTATTTTTCTCCCCGTGCCTTCCCTTCGAGTCCTCAGCGCAGGAGTGTCAGCTTGGCGGCCAATGAACCAAATAACCCTCAATCGGTTAGCGGATACAGCGGAGCAGGTCGCGGGTGACATCGCTAGACAGGCGGTACACGACATCATCGCGGCCCAAAAAGCTCTCATGTCAACCGCAGTCGGCGGGCTGGCAGACAAACATATTGCCGGCGTTGGCGATGGATTCGATGGTTCCCTGCCACTCGAATCTCGTCGTCTCGCCTCTGTCCCGATAAAATGAAGTATATCAGCACTGGCTCGGTGTGTGTTTGATCCGGGGTCATGTGTGTGTGGAAAAACAAAACACTTTTCAGTAGCAGCAACTTACATGAGGGCGGAACAATATTGTTTGTGTCAAAGTTTATCGTTAAGTTGTCGTCGCCGCAACTCCCTGAAAATCGCATCAGCAAAAAAAAAAAGAAAGAAAGAGGAAAAGAAAAAACGCACAGTGGCGCATAAATTAAATATATCCCTGGGAAGCCAACATCGTTGCGTGCCCATAAAAAATCATAAAAATATATTAAATTTATACGTAGTGCTTACACATAAGATCGCTATGAATTCATAAATTCTCGCCGAGCAGCCGCCGACATCCGACATTCGCTATGCGCATCCTCGTCCTGGTCCACGTCCTCGTCCTCGTCCGCATTCTCAGCCACAAAACGAACCACGGCATAACAACAGCATTGACAGTTAAATGAATGACTATGGGGGCCATGCCGAAGCCAAAGCTATAGCTAAAGTCGATGGTTATGGTGAAGCCCATGCCCGAAACCCAAACCGATGTCGATTTTATAAAGGAAACAGAGGCAGAGCAGAGTCCTTCTTTAGCTTCAGCTACGGTGTATAAACACTGAGAAAAATCTAGGAGAAAAATACAAAGTAGGGAGTTTAGAAAAAGAAATCGGGGTCGAGAATTCTGAAATATTTATATGCAATTAAAGAAATTATATATTTTAAGGTAGTTTGCTTATTTTAGAAAGATTTTCCTGAAACAAAGAATATTTTTAAAGCTTCAAAAATTTTGTTATAAAAATTTCATTGCATTTTAAACACCTTTTTTAAGTGTTTTAAAACCCCCGAATATTTTCTAAAGTTCTCTAAATAATTTCTATTACTTATAAATGATTGGAATATAAGATTCTGATATAAAAATAATTTTTCTAGAATATATTCAAACCTCTTATAAATAAATATAGGCAAAAAATGGCATTTCACAATTTTAGACACTTTTTAAATGTTTTAAAAATTCCTTAAAAAATTCCCGGAGACCTCTAGATATTTTATTTTATTTTTAATTCTTATAAAATATGTTTCTGATATGAAAATAATTCTCCTAAAAAATATATCCCCCATTTTATAAATAAATCTCTCAGTGGCAATGGTGGTGCTGCCTCTGGTTTGGTCCGCCTGTGGCTCTTGTGCTCCTCCTTCGTCCTGTTTTTGCTACGTTTTGTTTGTTTGGGTATAATTTATGCAAATCTGTTAAAGTTTTGCCGTCATCGGGAAAGTTGCCGCTGTCAGTGATGGTGCTGCATAGTTTTATGCTTCTCCGCAAGTGTTCCAGGACCAAAAGTGTATATTCAATTTGCATTTGTCTTGTGCCACAGAGAGAAAAGGAGTCTCTGGGAATTGAATTAAACGCATCGGAATCAGAATCAAAATCAGAATCTGGAATTCCTACTTTCGGTTTCTTCTTGTTTTGAGATGTGAGTGTGGAAATGGAAAACTAGCCAGAGTCTTCTTCAAAAAATAAAATGCTAAGTTGCCAATTTGCATAGAACATTGAATTATAAAGTTGAGTAAATATAGAAAAAGCCTTTTAGGTTGGTAGAAATAATATTTGGAACCTAGAAAACTTGAAATTTATTAAAGATACAATTTCAATGGGTATCTTTCGAGTCTGAAGGTACATGGGTTCCCTTTCTCGAGGCCTTTCCTGTCATTAATATAATAAATAAAATTGGATTCCCGGACTAGCGTCGCGGACCCATGCATATATAAGTGCGTACAATAGTTTTACCGTTTTATATCCTTGTTGTTGTCCTTGTTTTTGACGTTGACATCTCCTTTTCTCTCTTTCTGTCTAAGAGGTCGAAGGGCAGTTGGTAATGTTTTTATGCCGCCGGCAGTTGTTTGAGCTTTGCTTTGAACGCAGAGTTTCTGCTGAATAGCTTCATATTTATGCAAAGTTATGCGGCTTAAGATAGATAAGTCGGCGAAGTTTTGCCCTAAGGCTGGAGATAAGGTGCGGCCAGGAAGGATATCGATGGCCAGGCAAACTTCCGAGGCTTGATTTGCATGAAGAACAGATTGTGTTCTTGTCCATGATCTGCGTGGTATTTCCAGCTATAAAGTACATGGAATATCTCCTAGGATAAATGGCCCTTTGCCTAGTTATTTATGCGAGTCGCAAGCTCCCTATTTCACTGCACTTTTAATTTCACATGACAAACTGTTCCTAGTGCCTGCGAAATGTGGCACAAACTTTCGCTTCGTTTCTCTCTCGCTCTTTACCAAACTTGTACCACGTTGCGTATACGCAACAAAGGCTGTGCCACAGGCCCGCAGCAGGCTTTAAGAGCTCTCCCACTGAACGAGGACCATCTGCCACTCTAGCTAATTCCAAATTATATTAAAAACTTTCGGCTCTGTGTTCCTTTGCCTTGGCTTTTTCATTATCTGGCGGCCAACAAAGGAGAGCGGGCACCAAAAAGGATGAATATGAAAAATGGCTAACAAACTGGCGGTATAAAGGACCATAAAGAAAGGCGGACTGCAATGAACTCTTCCCTGTGAAAACGACGAAAAACGCGACCCTGTTAGGGTCCAACGCTGTTTGCATTGTCCGCTTGTTGCGTCCTCTTCCTAATAAAAAAGGATGAAAAAAAAATGTTGTAGTGGGGGATAAACCGAATTACCCTTTGGCCTGGTCTCCATTTATGGCGGCAAAGGCGTTTTATAATTCGACACTGGGCCACAGCAGTTATCTTCGGCATTAGTTGCTGGGAACTCCATTTGCCACTTGCTTCGAGAAGCAAGGATTCGAGAAGCGGCCACGTGACGCTCGGCCACTCATTGCAGTTTTGGCCACAGACTGGCAAACAAGGAAGGATCAGTTAGGAATATGAATGCACTTGAAGGAAATTTAAAAGTCATTTTAATAATAATTATGGATTTAAGAAAACTAAAAGATAAAAAAAACAAGCAGGAAATAATAGGGAAATATTTCTTAGGAAATTATGCAAGTTTTCAGAAGTTTAAGTGGGAAGATTTCTTTAATTTCTTATATAAAAAATAAAGCTAATTTAATAAAAGAATCACAACTACTTCCACAGAGACTATATGCTTATTTTAATATACAAAACATTTATTTAATTCAAATATTTAAATATTTCTAAAATCAATTATTAAAGTACAAAGAATAAATACTAAAATTTATTTAAAAAAACCTTCCCTTTATTTCTCTCTCTGCATGGAACGACAAGCTAAAGCCCCGGACTACGTGCCTTTCTCACATTGATTTTCCACCCATTTTCCCGGCCGCTCTTGTGATTTTCCGACCTGGCCGCCGGTTGGCTGGCTGGCTCGCTGGCAGCACTTGACTGACCTCTTAAATTCGTTTAATGTTTAGTTAGGTCGAGCTTAGGCTGGTCCTGCTCCGGCTGACAGGTCCTGGCCTGACCTGGGCTCCTGCCTGGCCTCCCAAATTAATGGCCAGGCTGAAGTGCTCTAAATTTGCACTAAATTTTTGTTTTTTTCTGCCAGCGCACATTTCCCTTAATGAGTTTCGGCCCTCCAGTTTTGTATTAAGTGTTCTCGAAATGTAATTATGCGATTTCCGGTACCAGACCGGATCTGTACGAATATAAAGCCGTCATCTTTATAGACATTTTATTTAATAAACTCGCAAACCCATGCGATGCGCCCAGCCAACGTTGGTGGTGCCATGAAAAATGCAATTAAATACTTTCGGCTATTAAAATAAAAACTTTTGCTCCATCCGACACTAAAAATATTAAAAAAAAATAAAAGGAAAAGGAAGGATAAATGCATTCCGCTCTGTTGCTGCAGTGGTCGTCCTGGTGTGACCTAATAAAAAAATTATGCCAAACGAAAGTGAACGGGTGGAGCGAGTGTGGGTGTGGGTATGGTTATGGGTTGACCCTGTGCAAATTTTCAGAAAGCGGAAAACTGGTGGCAGCCATTGGCCGATATGCACACTCAGCACTTATGAGATATTAACTTGAAAACTTTTGCCACGAATGCATGCGGGTCCCCAGTGTCTGCTTCTGTGTCTTTTGCCTCGAAGCCTCGGTCTCTGCCTCTGCCTCCGTTCAAGTTAAATTGAGCAAAATAATGCGGTCAATTTATAACGAGCAGGCTGCCTGCCGCACCACCAGGCAATTGTGGGTGTTGCACAGAGCAAGAGCATGTTGCACGGAAAGAAATTAAATGAAGGGAAATGTTAATTCAATTAGCTGGAGGGTTCTTTATAATGTCTTCTTGGTATTACAGAAAATAATTCATATCAGCATTGAACATAAAAACTATAAACAATGTCTTTAAATGCCTTTGTCCGCGATAATCGTTGTGTGAAGCTAAGAAACTCATTTCAGGCAGCTTAGGTTTTCTCCACGACTATCAAGTAATAGTTGCCACCATCTTTTATTTTAGATATAGATATTATTTATTAATTAAATTCTATATATTTATCTAACAAATATCTCAAATATTGTCATAATTTTTCGCTGTGTGTGCGCCTACGATGTGCATGCCGTCATTATTCCATGCTCAGGACCAGTGTCAGGCAGCTTAAACAAAAGGAAGTGCCCTGGCTGCTACTTTGTCAGTTTAACTTGTTGTTGGTCTAGCAGGAGGAGACCAAGGAGGTGAAGAAGGAGAAGGAGCAGCAGCAGCAGCAGTAGGCGGCGACGGCATCGGCCAGGACATCAGTGTTCCGACTGGCTGCGGATGCACGGACGTCGTCCGCCTGCTGGTGTCATTTAGCTGTCTCTTTGGTGGCACGCAAGTTTGCAAAATTATGGCATCGAGCTGCCAGCCAGCCAGAGCAGAGCATCCTAGCATCCCAGATTCCACCCTCCAATTTATAAGGTTAAAGCGAAATTATGGCCATCGAAAGCTGAAACTGAGGCTGAGGCGCACACGAGGAACGTGACTGCAGGCGACCTGCTATTGAAAGTGCAAGTGACTTTCAGCTGCTATTGGCAAGTGACCCAATTTATGGACCGCATTCCGGTCAACGGAGAGAATCGCTTCGGCTTTTCCAGGCGCTTGTAGTGGGTGACCCATTCCGGACATGGATTAATTTCGGGTCTCACTTTTTAATGAGTTGCCGACGAGCGACGATAAAGGCGAGCTGGATGGAGTGTGAGTTTGAGTGTGGAAAATTTCAAAAGCATGAACCGAATTGATGGCAAATTAGGGGAAATTCGATTGGCAATTGCCAATTAAAAGGGGTCATGGCTGACGACGACGACAACGACGGTTTGCTGTGTGTGTGTGTTTGTGGCTCTGTGGAGTTGCCTTTGCCCTAAGTGGGTCAGGCAGCCCCCAATCACTTGACTTTCTCCTCCTTCACTGAACCCAATTCCCGCTTAATCCGAACCAGAAATTGTTTCCCCTTTGGCGAGGGGGGGATTTCCCAGAGCTTTGTCCAACGCAACCGCAGAGCAAATCACTTGAATGCAAACAACTTTCGAACACGTTGTGCAGCTCAAATTAATTACGCATGAAATTGCAATTAATTGGTTTAAGAAGTTGGCGAGTTTATTTTAAAGTTTTTGCGCCCCACAGCCAAAGAGTTTAAGTGCGCAGATAAACAAAAAGCCCCACGAAAAAGTCCTGCGAAAGGTGAGAGGATAAGAAGAAAAGGGGGTAAGCCGGAACAGGAGGAGCTTCAGCAGATAGCCAGAAACTGAAGAGGAGAATCTCCTGAAAGTAAAAACATCAACAAAAAGCGAAAACAAAAGCCAGCCAGGAGAAAGAGAAAGCGAGAGAGATGGTGGCTGTGTGGGCAAAGAGAGATGGCCGGAACAATGGCAGCAATGCAGGCAGCGCGGCAATAAAAATGGCGCACAAGTTCAGAACTCGAAGGCACGTGAGTCCGAGTCCTAGGGCCTGAAATGTTTATTTGGGTCTGCCGTATGCACGCTGATCTATGTGTGGGTTTCTATCTGTGTCTGTGTCTGTGTGTAGGCCATTCTGCAGCACTGGCAAATGCAAAAACAACAGCAATAATAATAACAATAACAACAGCAGAGCCAGGCCGGAGCATCAGCAGTAGCAGCAGGAGAAACACCAGCACACCAGCTCGACAACGACTCTGTCACAGTAACCTAGATATAGCTCCACAAAATTCCACCCAAAATGTGCCACTTTCGCTTTGACCCAGAGCCGTGGCAACGAAGGGCGGCCATCCATGCAGCCAGTCAGCCCAGTCAGCCTTTCTGCCAGTCAGCCAGCTGCAGCTGCAGCGCCTCCCAGCGTTTGAGGGTCAATGTGGAGCACACTGGGGGAAAATGTGGGGTCTTGAAAACGTAGCACAAAGACGGGAAGAAAGCTTAGAGATGCTTGGAGAGCTTAAAATTAAAAATATCAAATTTAGAGATTTTAAAAAGATTTTTTAATGAGCTTAAAACAAGAGATAATATTAATATAATAATTTGTGACTTGTTTTTAACCCTTTAAATAAAATAAATAGCTTTTGTAATTAATATCGATATTTTTATATTACAAATTTTAAATCTCCTTTTAAAGGTCGTAAAACTAGGCATTTTCTTTACATTTTCATAAATAGTAAAAATCACAAAAGGAAATAAATTAAATGTTAAATACATATATATTTAAAAGTTTAAAAAAAACGATATATTAAATCGTATAAATTATAATTAATATTTCCATATAATAAAAATGAATAAAAATTACTAATTCTTAATATTAAAAATTTGAAATCGCTCTTTAAAGCCTTTAAAAGTATTAAATTATATATTTTATTATTAATTTAATAATAAAATGTAAACAAGTTTTACTTAATTAATTAATATAACCATTTACATTTAATAAATATATTTAACTGATTACTTTTAATAATATTAAATATATTTCTTGAAAGCCCTAAAAAGTAGGCAATGAAATATTTCATGACCAAAATCGCAAGCCAAGTTTTAGTACTCCAAGAAAGTTCATCTTAATTATTACACAGCTCACCTTAACACACTGTCAGTTAAGTAATTCCCCTGGAAAGCCTTTAAATTACCATCAAGAGTAATTTCACCAAAAGAAAATAAAGTGAAAGTGATATTTTCCATGTGTAAATTGGTAGGAAAAGCAGCAGTTGGTGGGCGACAACGGAGGTGACCCCGTAAGTCGTATAAGAAATCATGCCTGAAATATTGCACTCGTATGTTGCGGTTAAAGTGCAGCAGCCGAGCCGGGAGGCCATGCAACCAAATTGCATCCATGCGTCACACACACACCAAGTGACAGTCCCCTGGGTGAGTGTGTGTGCCAGTGGAAGCTTACGATGATGATAGTGTGGGTAAATGTGTAAAACATGCAACGCTGTCTTGTCTGGAACTTACTGATGCCCCACAGCCATAGCCTTTGCTGCCCTTGCTCTGTCCCCTGACAAATGGTTTGATTTTAAGCTTAAGTCAACACACACACAGGAACCCGGGGAGGCAACCAGTGATGCTGGGGATTCATTTAGGAAAGCAGGACACCAGGTGGCAAGGAGCAGGACTAAAAGAAATTTGAAATTTACATTAAATACCGAATTTTCTTTAATTTTATAATAAAGTTAGTTTGAAATTATAAAAATTTATTAAATAATTTAAATATTTAAATTCTTAAAATATATATTTTTTGGATAAGCATACATCGCTGCCTTATTGTGACCCAAACTTAACCCCTAACCACCTCGGGTGGTCACGCAGCATTTTAAACATGCCACCTTGGGGAAATTTCCAAAATGACAGCAATTTATTTAGACGTTCACAACGAGAGTGTGTGTGTATATGTAAAGTGTTTTGGGTGTGTGTGTGCGCGGATTGTGGTCAAAAAGGATTGCAGCGGTGGTTTTGGCCCAATGGCAAATATTTAACTTTGACCGAATTCGCATTGTTGACATTCGCCGCTAACAAATTTCTATGTCAAAGAGGCGCGTGTTTACGCATAAATAGCTTTGCATTAGAGGCGCCCTTTGAACTCCATTTTCTCCTGTCCCATTGAGGTTCTTTTTTTTTTTGCACCCATTTAGGGTTTAGGTTGAGTCTCTCCTTTTCGGCGCTAATGCCGGCGCTAAAGGGTTCCGAATTAATTATGCAAAATGTGACCTAATCCAACACAACGACGAAGGAATGAATGAATGAATGGCCCGCCCCATATTCATGGCTCTGGCTGACTTAACCTTTTCTGATGATGGCCTTATAAACGTGCTAAAAATAAACAATTTTAGCCACCATTGGGTTCGGTTGAGTCCTTTCAGTCCTGTCGCGTGTATTTCAAACATTTCGCCCAGGCCCGTGGCGGCACTTGACGTGTAAATATTTTATGCCGACCCCTAAGGGGCTTGCCTTGCTCTCAGGCTCTCAGACTCTCTTGATTTGGGTTTGGCAATTAGCGAAGGCTTTTTGCCCTTTTAGGATTTCCTTTTGTTTTTGTTTTCTACCTATTTTTGTGACCCTTCCCTTTTTGGGGAAATGTATTAATCCAGCGACTTGATGACTTTCGATGGTCTTAGCTGTAAAACCATTTTATTGGCTACAACCAGTGAATTGGTTAGATTTTTTTAGTAGTAAAACAAAGCAGCTTAGTTGATTGTTGGGGAAATTAGGAAGTATTTATAGAATAAATACTCCAAACATGAAATATATTTGATTTAAGTCAGAAAACTTTAAATATTTTTAGATATTTAAAAAGTTTATTTTGTATTTTTGATGAATCTTTAATTTTCTTGATCTTCTTTTTCCTTATTTACTATTTTTCTTTTATTTTAAAATATTTGTATAATACTTTGACTTACTTTTGTACTTATGGCTTTGTTGACCTTATTTCCACTTTCTGTTTGAGTAAACTTGACATAATTTCGCTGCCCCTAAGCTCTGTGTAATTGCCAGCAAGTTCAAACTGTTTGGCCAACTAATCTCCTTGACACTGAACTCAAAGTCAAGTCGGCAAAGGCCAAGAGAGATCAACATTTGGTCCTTCTCCCCTTTCACTTTCAATCCACTGTCAATCGTCAATCGGCCAGTGGCCAAAATGTCATGTGTAACACCACAAAATTGCACCCAGAAAAAAAGGGTCACCCTTCACCCTTTACCCCTAACTCAGAGTACCTTAACCCACACTGCGTATGAGTGCTTTTTTCACCCTCCTGAGAGCTGAAAGCGAGCTGGGGGTAAACGTCAAACTCTTTGCACTTCGCCCACATCACTTTTGGTCACTCCCGTAACCCATATTCCGTAACCCGTATCCATATCCGTCGGCCAGTCCACACACACACACACACAAATGAGTCAACAGTTTGTGGCCAACGTGGGGGAAACTGTCGGCTCTGAAAAGCCGCTGGCTGATGCTGCTGCTGCTCCCGCTCCTCTGCAAATTTTCCCGCCCCCCGAAGCTGGCGATTTTCTCGATTGGCTCGAGGCAACTTGACGCCTGGAAGTATGCACCGGCAACGCATTGCATCGGATTTTTTTTGGCTCGATTCCAATTCATAAAGGGGCGTTGGATGCTGCAGAGCTGCAGAGATTTCATGCACCCGCCGCTGCCTCAACCCAGTCGTGCTGAATTTATTGTGTTTGTTGTGCGAAATTAAATAAAAATTGAATTATGTTTATATCCGCCAGTTGCTGTTATTGTTGGCTCTATAATAACGCGCTTTGTTTGCTTTCCTCGAGTGTGCTCCCTCCGTCTATCTGTCTGTCTGTCTGTCCATTCGTCTATGGCAATGTCTCCATGATCTCTGTCGCCCCGCCGTCATCCCCCCGCGCGCCGTCTGTTTTTCATTTTGCATAATAAATTGCATTTTCCATGCCAGTGAGTCGCCGCCTCTCCACGCGGCTCACTCTTTCTCTCTGTGTTTGTTTGGCTGAGTGTCGTCGCCGGCGTCGCCCAGCTTCAGCTCTTTGTCCTGTCCCTTCAACTTCTCGCAGTCCATGGAACTCCTACTGATTTTCCACACCCCCTAGAGCAGAGCAGGGGGAGGAGAAAGCATGCTGCGGAATGCATTGAAGTCGTATTTGCCGTGTGCCTTGTACCTCTCTCTCTCTGCCCTGTCCTGCCCTGCTCTTTTTTACATCCTCTGTGAACGCGGTTTTGCATTAATCTCATTTCATTGCCCTGGCTTGTACTACAAGCGGCTCCTCTCAATCCCCTCTCGAAGGTTTTTAAGCACCTTGCACAGGAAGAAATGTACAAGGCTTGAAAGTATAACAAAAAAAGAAACAATAGCTTTAATTTCACTTAAATTTCAATAGAATTTCATAAAGAATATAAGTGGCTACAAATTTGTGATAATATTTCTAAGAATTTCAGTGATAATTGCTTGTTTCTTAAATCAAAATATTCTATATAATCGCAGAAATAATTATGTAAATATCTCAAATCAAACTACTTTAATACCTTAAATCTCCCAATTTTTATGACAATTTTTTATCGTGTCCGGGGGCATTCTGTCCCCAACTCCTTTCTTCATTTTTTCCCTGTAAAATCTGGTTGTGTTCCTCCTCTTCAACCAGCATAAACCCCACCAACTGATTCATCCGGAGCACAGCTGCTTCCGCTTGTACGCGCTAAATCAATTTGCTGTTTAAGCTCTGCCAGCTGTCGGCGGTTTGGAGCACCTTTTTGGCTTTCGCATCAGCGTCAGTCAAAGGGAAAATGGGTGCTAAGACACCCCTCCGCCGGCTTCCTCGCTTTTCCCTGAGTTTTTTACGTGCATGCTGCCGTTAAGTGATTTTCATGAGTTTAACGAAGTGGGTTTTCCCGCCTCCGACTCGCACAAAGGAAAAGAAGCCCCACAATAACAACACTAACAAACAACAGGGAAAAGAGTGCTACGGTTTTCTTCTCTTGTTTTTTTTTTTTTTTACAATTTCCCCAACTTGCGCCTTTGACTCATCGTGCGCAAAAAAAAAATCGCAACATGATGACGGTGGTAATATTCCCTCATTCTTTTCTTTTTTCTTGCTTTACTACTCTTTTTTTCTGCAGGGTAAGCACAACTTGTTCGCGAAATTTAATTACGCATACACTTATGTTGATAAATTCAGGGATATAAGTGAAAGGATGTCTAACGCATTTGAAAGATGGCTAAAAATACTCTATAAGGAGATTTTTTGAAAGAAGAATGTATATATATTTTATTAAGTATCTTAAAAGCAACACTAGGGAGTATTTAGTTAATTATTTTATAAATATTTAATGAATTTTTTAACGTAAATTCCGAAATATTACGTATACGCAAGTTGTGACAAAATTTATTTATTAAAGTAAATTCCAAAATATTACGTATACGCAGGGTATGACTGAGCGAACTAAGTACTTTGTGTTTTCTTCTGTCTCTTTTTAATTTGTTATATTTTAATTTCTAGCATTTTAAATATTATATTCATTTTAATTTAAAAATATTATTTAAGTAAATTACAAAATATTACGTATACGCAGGGTATGACAAAGCAAACTAAGTACATGTTGTTTTTATATGCATTCTTCTGTCCCTTTTTAATGTGTTACGTTCGTATTTCTTGCATTTTTCACTATTTTATTGATTTTAACTTCCAAATATTACGTATACGCAAGGTGTGGAAAGACTTACTGAGTAAACTTTTATCTAGAGAATATGATTTCTTCAGCGGCTTTTTATTTCTTTTTTAATTTTTTAACCTAATTCCTTTTTTCTGAATCTTCCATATTATTAATTTGTTGCATTAAAAAAATCTTTCTTTTAATAAATTTCCACTATATTACGTATACGCAATGTGTGACACAAGCACAAGTTAAGTACTTTATTTTATTTTTATTTTAAAATTTCTTTTTCTGCACCTCTTTTTCCTTATTTTTAGCATTTTAAACAATTTTAATTACATTAAATCATATTACGTATACGCCATGTGTTTCAGAGCAGGCTCAGTAAATGTGTGTTAAAAATGTCTGCTTTCAAAAGCTTGTTTTTATTACATTATTAACTGTTATTATTATATTTAAAATAAAATTTTTATTTTGTATTTTGAAATATTGCGTATACGCAAGGTGTGACAAAAAAAGTTTATTTCAAGATTTGAATTTCTTAAACAAATTTTTGACCCAAAATATAAAATAAGTAAACAATATTTTGATTTAAAAACTTGCTGAATCTTCAATTATGTTTCATATTTATGCTTCGGTGTCTGAAACTCATATACAAGACATTTAAAACTTTCAGAAAATAAACTACTTTAAGCATTTTATTTTATAACTGCTCTCCTTCAGAGCATTACCATGTCGCTGTTACCCCTTAAAAAAGTTTACAAAACAATAGATTTTTGAGTGTTGCCACTTTGTTCTACCATTTTATTGCGCGAATTTCGTGCAAAAAACTCGACAACAACAATAAAGAGCCGCGCCAGCAACAGTGGCATCATAACAAATGGAGCTCGCTTCAAAGAGTTGCCCTTTTTTGTTGTCTGTTCGCGTCACACAGGGACACGCCCCCCTTGCCACCCCAGGATGGGTGTGCGGTGTTTGCGAGTGTGCGAGTTGTTTGATGCGCACATTTGAGCAATTTCAGCGGGCTGCTGCCGCCGCTGTTTGTTTGCAAAATGCGAGTGGTGAGTCCGTGTGCGGCGCGTGTCAAAATTGGTTAAACGTGAGTGGCTTTCGCTTTGCCACTGGGGCAACGCAGCTGCGTTTCGGCTGCCAAAAACGGAGACCGTAACCCGTGGCCCGCAATCCCGCAATCCGGAGTTTCGCAGGATTTTCGCAGGACACGACCTGGGCCAAAGGTTAGTTCGCTGTCCGTTTAGGCAAATTAGCCGCGTATGCCATTGGCCTAGTGCCTTGGGGGGACGGACTTCCTAGCTGGCTGCTTGGCTGACTGACTGGGCCATAAATCATGCCAAGGCAGGGCTCCTGCTACTGCTCCTGCCCCGGGCAAGTGGCGAGTGGAAAATGGTTCGGATCAGGACCCATGTCTCGTCGCTCTCCCCTCCCGCTTAATCAAGCAAATGGCCAGCACAAATCGGGAGCTCGTTTATTTTAAGCTGCCTCATAAGCAAGTCTAATTCTCTGCCATTCCAGTGAGTTATCGTTCAGCGGGTGCTTTCTAGGGTTAAAGGGGATCTGCTAGCTGAAAATCCAAGGTGTAGTCATGGAGTTGTTTACACAATATACCCGATTTTGTGGAGTAAAAACCAAGAGATTTGTAATAAACAAGAAGTACAGATTAATGCTGCATTTCAGAGCCATAAAAAGGTGTGGCATTAACAGGAGTATCTCCTTTAAGGACTAGCTTTTATGGCTATTAAAACTTCCAAGTAATTTAAGTTTAAAATCCTCTCTCTTGCCACAGCGTTGAAAATGAAAGCATTTGACATTTCCTTTGCCATGGCACCCAATCCCTGGCTTATTGTATTAATTCCATTAGCCTTTTCCCTTTAAACGCTGACAGGAGGAGAATGTGCTCATTCCCAAAATGTATGCCATGACTTTCGCCATTCCGCTTGCAAATGCAGATGTTGCTGATGTTGGGAGCGGCAAAACAAAAGCTGTCAACAACAAGTTGCCGGACAAAAGACGCCGCTGCTGTCCGCTGCACATGCTAGGCAACGGCAGGGCTTTCTCTCTATGTTTGTGTGTGTGTGGGCCAGGCCAGGAGCCATCCAGCCATCCAGCAATCCGGCAATCCGGCAATCCGACCATCTAACAATCCGGCAGTGGCCAACTAGCAAACTAGCAGCCAGGCGAACAATCGCCCCGACTTGTATGGGGAACTCTTGACAAATAGCGCCTGGTTGGTCACAGCTGGTGGCGCATTCCCTTGGACAGATGTTCCTGTCACTCCGTCCGTGTCTCTGGCTCTGTCTTCGTCTCCATAACCGTGTCCTTGTACAGAAGGGGAAATAAATATTAAATAAATAAAAAAAAAATTATAAAATATGATGAACAAAAATATATAAATAATTAAATGTATAATTTATAAAGTTGTTAAGATATTAGCTAATTAAAATTATAAATATTTTAACTGTAAGCTGAGTATTTTCTGGGTTAAACTTCCTTGAATCCTAAACTTTTTTTATATATTTTAATTAAAACTTCCATTTTTTGTATTATTTATAATAATAATAATTCTAAATTTAAATTAGAAAACGTTTTCTTAAATTCATAATAAGATCCAAATAAAAAGAATAATTCTATGAGTAATATTTATCACGCTTTCTTGAGTTAATAATACAAAGAAAGTTCTTCATAAAATACTGTCTTAACTTTAAAAATAAATAATAATTGGTATTAAAATATTCCAAACTCTATTTTAAATTTTAAAATAATATTTTCTGCCTAAACTTTCAAGTTACTTAAATATATTCCATTAAAACTCTCATTTTTGATTCATCAAAAGTACAAACTCTCTAATAAATATTCATACAATTTTCCTGCATAAATAATAAATTCGTATTTGCATAGTTTTCCCCTCAGTGTATCCTCATTTGTGTCTGGAACTCTCTCCCTCTTTCTCCCTGTGTGTGAGTGAGTGCATCGTGGTGGCGCTCATAAAACTAAATTTCTAAACAATCTGCGTTTGGCAATCTTATGCCGCTGTCGACGTTGCCGCTGCGCAACTTTATTGAAATGTTTGGCAGTTTTTCGTGTCCTACTCAATTTGTGTCACACAAAGACAGAGACAGCAGACACAGACAGAGACAGGGACAGGGACAGGGACAGCAAGAGGGCAAAGGACATGACATGCCTCCTGCCGCCTGCCTGCCTGCCTGCCTGTTTGTGTTGCAATTTTGATTTTAGCAATTTTCCGTAGCATACTTTTTCGGGGCATGTGCGCATGTAAAAGCAAAGTTCTCGATTATGGGGCAAATTTGTGCCATGAACAATAACGACGAGACATCGGCCATCATTATGCACGAAACTTATTTACCCAACGAGTGTGTGCGAGTGTGCGACATTGGCAATTCATTGAATTCAGATTGAAATTCAATTGGATCATAATTCAAATTTACCACCAAAGTAGCCCCCGGGATTTGGCCATTTCAAACCAGAACCCAAACCGAAACCGAAGCAATTCCATCGCTTTCGTTGCGATTCCACTGGAGGCATTCGAGCGTGAGCGGGGCAATAACCAGAACTTTTCACATCGATACGATGCGAAATCGAAGATAAATAAAAGCTTCGAATAAGCAATAATCCATCCCCTCCCCAAAAGAAAATACTGTGAATCGTGCAAGATGGGCGTGGACTAGATAAAGATAAGGCAAAAGGGACCAACCGGCCAAAATAAACATTTGTACATAATATAAATCGTTTTTCGGGGGCCCTCGCTTATCGGGGCAACTGTTTCTCATTTATACATCATAAGCAGTTTGCAGGCGAAGGCGTTTTCACCGAATTGAATGCGGCTGGAAAATATGGTTTTCTGCCTGCCAGCCTTGTTTTCCTTATGGTTGTTGTGCTAGTCATAAAGATTCTGTTATCTATAATCGAGGACCACCCATTATTCTCACATGGAAAAAGTATTCGTTATTTATTGGCGGGCATCAATATTCCCAGGGGCGGTTTGGAACAAACAAATTGTAAAGTTAATAGAAGAGGGTACAAGTATTGCTTATATTATAAATTTGTCTAGTTTTTTATGATTTAAGTTAATAGAAAATATTGCTTATACTCGTTTCTAAGTTATTTAATTTACAGCAAAAGGGTGTTCATATATTTAAACTCAAATTTTGGTTATTAATTATATTGTCTTCCTTCTTATTAAGTTGGTTATAAATAATTCCAAATAACCTTTACCTCTAATTAATTTTTTAAGCTTTTATTTGGCTATTTAAACTTTTGTTTATGTTGTTTCTAATTTATAAAATAAATCTATTATAGTTTCCTTTTTATTCGATTTATTACAAAACATTCATAACTTTCAAATCAAATACAAGTTGTTATTTATATTTCCTTGCCATTTATTTAATGTTTTATAAATAATTCTAGATAACCTTTATCTTTAATTAATTTCTATATGATTTATTTAGTTTTCTAAACCACTTGTCATGTTGTTGTCATATTTTATTGCTTTTCTATTGACATTTATTTATTTGTTCCTTCCCCCTTCAATTTTATCTTGAAGCTAAAAATGCTAGCAATAAACTAAGACAGCTCTCTGGGCATTTTCACGTTTTGTGATTTGAATAGAATTGCAAACAATAGTTTTCAACTTTTTTACTCTTCAGAAAACACTGTACAGTGTTTGTCATAATAATTGTCATAGTGGACTAGGTTGTGGTTTAGTTTAAACTGTGCAAATTATTATCATCCGCAGACTGTTATTGCTGCAACTGTGCAAACATGGCAAATGGCATAGCAAACGACAATTAATTCCGTCCGCTGCAGTGGTCGCTCCTAAGTCGACTTGGCACAAATAAAATCAAAAAGAAAAAAAATAAGCAAATGCTGAGTCAGTTCATCAGCGAAAGCAGTTGAATAGTTTCCCCACACAAAAAAAAAAACAAACCAAAGCCAAGCTCAAACTGAAACAAAAATAGAAATGGAAATGAAAACCAAAACAGAAAATAGAAATGGAAATAGAATCTGGTAGAGGGAAACCAAACAACGTAGGGAAAGCATACAAAATACACAAAGCACCAGCGAATGTCAGGAATAGAAAAACAAAAAGTTTGGCATCTGCCAAATGGACAGGAATTTATAAATTAAACCAAAACAATGAGCAAAGATTAACAACGGTTACCAACCAACACACACCATGCCAGCGTCGTATAAAATCCACATTTCGATGACAATGGCGACGATAGTTTGTTGTGTTTGAGTTTTTCTTTTATTTGAAAGCACTGAGGAAAAATAAGGGAAAATTATAAGACTTATTGGGGAAAGCCTTAATCTAAAAAACTCTAGTTTGAATGCTTAAAATGTGTTATAATAGTAAACCCTTTTCTCTCTCAACAAATTAATGTATTTAATCTACAAATATCGTTTTTTTCTGGCTTAATTTATTTTTTTAAATATTTTTTGTTTTAATTAATATAAAAATTATTTCCTTTGCCTCCATTTTCCTTTTAATTTTCCCCAAGTGTTTGTAATAAAATGGATGAAAATCGTTGAAGACGACTTTTCGTTTGGTTCGACGACGACGACGACTTGACGTCCTCAACGGCTATGGCGACGATGTCCTAGTCGTCGGCGACTGTAACTGTAAATGTGACGGCAACAATTACACCGACAGGAGCAAAGGGAAACGCCAAAGCAAACATAGACTTACAGAGAGACAGGAACAGAGTCATGTGTGTGTGTGTGTGCGTGACTCGCTTTGCTGCCATACCGGAAATGGACGCCATGTCGGATGTTTGAGGAAATGTTCGTGTAGCTATAACGGCAGCTGGTGTGTATGTGAGAGTGTCCTGCGCATATATGCGGTCTATTAGTTGGGCGACTGTTTCAAAAACATTAAATTAGATGGCAGTTTGAAAGAGTGGCCCTATTGGCCATTGTCGACTATACCGATTGTTATAGTCCTGCCTGTCCATTCCTTTCAAATCGAAATTAATTGGAATATGATGCGGAAATTATGGTGTTCTATGTCATAATATTTAATGAGAAAGTTTGACTAGATGTTGGTAATTAAGTTGTTTAGGCTAGTAAATAGGAAAACATAAAGGGGAATTTTTCATAAAATGAGTTAGAAATGCAATAGGAAATATCTTAAATTGGTTTATAGAAAGTAATGTAAGATATTTAATATTTTTCAATAAAATAATACTTTTTCAAATGGTTTCTAAGTAATTAAAGACACAAAAACTCCTCCTGGATAGAACTTTCTCCAAGAAAATCTTTGGAATATATAATTTCTTTAACATAATCTTTGGTTTTTACTTAAATATCCCCCAACAAGTAGGCCCAGCAAAACCCTTCACTTAATACCCAAAAAAACCCTCAAACCTTTGTCAATTTCGGCTATCCAGAGTCTTCTGCCTGCTGATATCACTCACGTTATTATCCTGTATCAAGAGGACTTCAATCGTATTCTGAAGACATTGAAACACTCTGGACTAAGACCAAGTAACTAAACCAAAGGCAAATAACGTGGATATATGCATGCATGTAAGCACGAGGGGATCTACGGGCCAACTCATCCACTATTCATATGCAGTCCAGCGGCACTCGTGCTGCGAGAGTGTGTCTGCCGGTTTGTTTGTTTGTTTATTTGTTTGTTTTGTTTTGTTTGTTTGCTGAACGAGTGGGCGAGTGCGAATGCGAATGCAGGCGGGGCGGGGGTTTGCGTAAATGAATGATCCCAGTCGAGTTGTGTCGAATTGAGCCGACTTACTCCGCGGCGGAAGAGCGGGTCTTGAGGCTACACGCAAAAAAAATCAATAATTTAATGATTAAATATTAAATTTAACTCAAAAACCTGAGTTAGCTTAATGTATTTTGAGGAACTTTTAGAGATTTTATAGATTTGTGATATTTTTAATTATTTTTCTATATTTATACCATATTTTTCAGCAAATCTTGAGCCGAAAAATTGTACAATCTAGTTATTAAATAACTTTTTACGCATTTATTAGAATTAATGCATAGACTCTGCTATTGTAGAATATTTATTATTAATAAATTTATTAATAAATATTTATAAATGATTAAAATTATCATTTTTCTGCATTACCTTTAGCCTTTACTTGAAATCAGCAACAATTAGGAGATTAAATATTTATTTTAATACAAAAACCTATCATATTTTGATAAATCTTTCATAATTACTAAGTTTTTTATTGATTCTCTTAATTAAATATAAATTCAAACCAAAAAATCTATGAACTTTTAATGAATGTTTCAAAATTAATACATATTTCATAGATTTTTCTTTTAAAAAAATTATTAAATATTTATAAATATTTAAAAATCCTTATTTTCCTATAGTGCATCATTGTCGTGCACGCATGGCTGCAATATAGCACTTGCCACGCCCCCTCCGCCCCTCTTGAATACCAAGAGTGCTCGCCATGCATGCGTATGAGTAACGAGAGTGAGAGTGCGGGTGAGTGCGATGAAGTGGGTGGTCGAGGAGGTTGCCGCTGAAGAGGCGCGGTTATGGTGGGTGGTGCTGCAATGCCGTGATAGTGGCAGTTGGGCAAAGAAGGGGGTTCGGGGAATAGCGGTAAGCGGAATGCGCGGGGGCAACGTCAAGAGCCCTGGTGTTCAAGTGTTTGATGTATTACAAAATACGTATACGCAACCGCAGCCTACAATTACAATGCCAAGTGTCGGTTAGGTATATTTCTCACTCACTCGCTCTTATTCTCTCTGTTTATAGCTCTCTCATGTCCACTAAGTGAGTGTGGGAGTGTGTGTTGGGTGTGTTTATACGAGGGAAATTCTTAAGAAATTTATTATGCATTTTGGAAATTGTTTACCAAGAAGTGCTTTTGGTTTATGTTTATTTTTAAATAGTTTATGAAGCCTACAAAAGATTTGATTATAATAAGGGAAATGCTTTTTCTGGATATTTATTATTAAATATAGTCAAAGGAAGAAGCTAGTTTATTATTCAATTTCCTGGGAAAATTATAAATCCTTTCCTTAACCTCTTTTTGTTTAGATTTATTTCCAATAGTTTATAAAGCCTTTGAAACTTTTATAAAGATATATTATATATTTATTTACTCTTTGTGTTTATCATTTAATATATTTAAATTAAAAAAATAAATTATTATTTAATTTTTTAAGCATAATTAAAATTATCCAGAAAAACAAAGGCAGAATTTAATGTATTAGCCAAAGAAAAGTATAACAAATTTTTATAAAAACCTAATACATAATTTGCATACAAAACATTTATTTTAAATTAATTTTGAAGTAAGAGAATTTAGTGAATTTTAAGGCATAAACTTAGTGAATACAAAGAGTGTGGTAAATGGTAAATAATTTGCGTTAAAGAGTGCATTTTATTAACACCAGCACAGGCCTGGCTTTGTTACCAGCATATTGATAAATTATGGCCAAGACACCGGCACCACTTTCACTCTCTCCTCGCCCTCTCCCTCCCCCTTTCTCTCTATTGAATTTGCCATAAGTGGCCATTTATTTACATATTTGCGTTGAGTGGCACTTCAAAGTTGGCTCTTCTGGTGTTGTTTTATTTTATTTTTTTCTGTAGCTACTTTATGGTTATTGTTTCTCCGTTGGACTCTGCGTCGTTTCGGGCCAATTTATGAGTTTATTGAACAGCTCACATTGTGTGTGTGTGTGTGTGTGCCTTTAATTGGCACTTCTTGGCGCATGTCATCAGCTGTTGTTAATGTTAATTGAGGCAGCAGTCAACCATTCCACGGGCAATGCATGCAAATAATCGCAACGCGAGTGTATTAGAACAGTCGTTGCCGCTATAATTGCAACACAATTTGCATAAACATTGCCACCACACAGCCTGAGAAAACCATCCTGCGGTGCGGCATCTGTGACTGGGACTGTGACTGTGGGTGGGTACCCTTTAAATGGGCGGCGTGTGCCCAATTAACGCAAATTGCGAATGCAAAGCGCCAGCATATTCATTTTTGTGTACTGTCTATGCTCTATAAGCTAAACAAACTAACTTTAATTATATTTAAAGAATATTTTTGATTTTATCTCACTTTTTAGGATGTATTTTATATAAAACTTTGATCTGGGGGGTTATTAAAACATTACTTAATTTCAAACTGAGTTCATAGAAAACAATATCCTTTCCCTTAGAGCCTTTACTGTAGTTTGCTGTATATGTTTGCTGGTTTATTGCCAGCGCCAAACGCGCCTGTTTGCCTTAGATAAGGGGTTCTGGAACCATGTTGCAGCACTGGCACCATGCAGCGAAGGCAATGCGAAAGAGCAGGTGGAAAAGGAAGTGTAGGAGGCGTGGCAGTAACAACTTCCTGTCGCCGGGGCCGGCATACAGTGCGTATGCTTAACTTGATTAGCGACAATTAGTCGACAGTCGTCTGACAGTAAAGCCGCGAATTAGCGCATTTCAGCTGTAAATAATCTATGCGTTCTTAATCCCTTTTCTAGGTTTAAGTCAAGGCATAAATTATGAATTATCTAGATACGCTTGGTAGGGAGTATATAATTTTGTAATTTGTGGATTTGTGGCAAAAAAGTTACTCTCTGAATGAATATATTAAGTAAAATGTGTCTTGTTGGGGAAAAATTAATAAAAAGGTATTAAAAATTAAATTCTTAAAAAAAAAAATATCTTAGAAATGCGGAAAAGTAAAAATAAATCATTATAAATATAAATAAACTTATAAAATCAATTATTACTTTATAGATTTCCTTTATTTGTGTCTCTTAAGCTTTCTAAAATTATCTTAAAAACCCTATTTCTCTTTTTATTATTCATAAAACGTCAAGTTAATAAAGGCGTATTCCTTGAACCCATTAAAAAAACAAAGCAAAGAATCTGTTAAGCTATTAAGTTCCCCCCTAATACACTTTGGTCAATTATGGCTTAAAAAAATATATATGTATATCTCTGGCAGCTATAACAAGCCGATTGTGTTGGCATAAAAAAGTGATAAAATTTATCTTATAAATTTGCCCATTGACTGGACTTTGCCTCCCTTCCTCCTTGCCCTTGGCCAACTGACAATTCTCAGGCAATGCGATTAAAATTCGATAATAAAGAAGAAGCCTGCCATAAAGGAATCCCTGGCAGCAGCAGCAGCAGCAGCGAGAACTTTGCCTCCTGCCTTCCTTTATCCCCCATCCTTGGTGCTCCTTCCTTCCGCCTTTCGCTTGTCGGCGCCCGCACAAAAGTTCTTAATCAAAATAACTTAATGATTATATTTGCCTGCAATTCCACAGTTGCTCACTCCTTTCACAAATTTCCCTTCTGCTCCGCTCTTTTGCAGGACTCGCAGCGACTCAAAGTGGGCTAAAAACCGGACTCCGAAAACCGAACCAATTCGACGCCGACGCCAATTTTAACTACTGTTGGTGGCGCCAGCAGCGAATAGCGAATAATTGAATCATAAAGGACGCAAGGACGCGGACGGGCCACCGAATCGGAGGCAGACGGCGGGAGGTATCCAGGATCAACAAAAGCCGAGCAAATAATTGCTGTATAGTGTGCACGGAACGAGGTCCAAAAGCTCCCAGCTCCTCCTTCCTAAATCGGCGGAGTGGTGTGGGAACCCAACATTGCGAAGGAGACGGCTGCAGGGAAATGACAGCCATCCTGCTTTAATTAAAGCCGGGGCGTGGGCGTTGGCGGGGGCGTGGCGCCGCCGAAAGTGTGCTCTGCAATAAAAGGAGGAAATTGAAACGCAATGTGGCTGATGCCGCGGACCGTGGACAACGCAACAAAGTGGACGAAATTGCTTTTGAAACAGCACGGCGGCCAGTTAGGCACTAGCACCAGGCAGGCATTAATTTTGATTAAATTCACCTGAACACTCGCATTTCGGACAGGCCGTTACCGAGTGAAATATTAGCCCAACAAAACAAGCCAACTTTTTAAGTATCCTGGATTCGGCAAACCGAAGGAGTAGCAGGAGCAGCAGCAGTGGGAGTAGGAAAAGGAGTCATCAACTTGGGCAAGTCGGTTTTGCGTGCCGGAGGCATTGCAACAGCCACACATGAACACGTCCCTGTGACAGCACGAGGAGAGGAGAGGAGGGACGGCCAAGTCGAGACCCCAGCGACGCAGCATAATTTCGTCAACTGCAGCCAGGGTGAGCTGTCGGCGGCAGAGCGCACAACCCACCATTCCCCGGGACCCAATCCAAACCCAGCCCACAATCATCATCATCATCGTCATCATCAGCAGAAGCAGCAGCAGGAAAGGCACAGTCGCTGTCACATTCAGCAACTGTTGTCAGCAAGGAAAAGGATCAGAAACAGGACACAGGAGAAGCAGCAGGCGCAGGAGCAGCACCAGGAACCAACTCAAAACCCATTTCCCAGGACCGCGCCCCAATGAATCTGCTGTGCTGCTGTTGTTGCAGTAACATGGCACCAAACCAGCGCGTCACACGCAAATGGGAACTGTTTGCCGGACGCAATAAATTCTACTGCGATGGATTGCTAATGTCCGCACCGCACACAGGCGTCTTCTACTTGACGTGCATCCTGATTACCGGCACCAGTGCGCTCTTCTTTGCCTTCGAGTGAGTATTACGATGCCCCGTGCTCATTTCAAGCATTTGTCATTGAGGTTTTACACTGAACGAATAATTAGGGGGAGTTTTGGGTTTTATAAAATAATTTTAAAAGCTTTCATTTCCATTTAACTTTTATTAATGGTTAAGGAGTTTAATTTAGAAATTATTTAATGAATTTCTTTGCTAAAAAATATACAACTTTAATCTTTTCTTAATATATTTTATTATATAACTTAATTATTGTTTAATTCATCAAGTTTTTCACATTGATATGAATGCACTTTCGGCTTAGTTTATAAGTTTATTGAAATGCAAATTTATTTCAATTAATTATTTCTCTCCGTGTGACAAATTGAGCTCCCGTACCTCTTCACCTCCCATCTGGGCTGCATTGTGTGCAAAATGTATACGTTGCTAATTAAGCATTGCCCGGTAACCCTTCCGGATCACCCGGAATCCCCGGTTTTACCCGACTCCGCCTCCGCATCATGCTTGATTTCCAATTACGCCCACATTAATGGTCTCTGACTTTGGACTCTTGGCTCTGGTTTCATCAGTATCATCGGGTTTCTCGTCCCGGTCCCGGCTCTGGGTCCGGTTACTGTCTGTCGTCTGGCATCCGTCGCCGTCTGCCCTGCTGCCCTTCGTCTCCGTATCCAGTGGCATGTAATTATTGCTGTGCAACGTGGCGTATGCGTTATGCTTGGCCTGGCAAAGGACACTGCTCGCCTGCGAGCTCTGCTGGCTACTTTTTCAGCTTTGAACAGAGACACATCGTTGGATCCGTTGAATTACTGTTGAATCCGTGTGGAGCGGATTGGCGAAAGGGTTGGACAAATAGTTTCAGCTTTTGATTAGTCAATCCGTCCGGTTGTGTGGCATTCAAATATGTTCCACTTTCCCCTTAAACCACAAAACACTAGTTTTAAACAGAATTTCCATTTCGAATTCAGCCATCCGGTGCACATTTCTATTTCCTGATTAAATGGGTTTTGTGCCCGCCATCCTGCTAAAGACCAACTTTTCGCCTATTTAGCTTTTGGTGGTCCTTTAAATGGCTGACAAATTAAAGTTTTAAATTATTAATATTCAAATTTAGATACTAAGACCTCCGAATGCTTTCTTTTTCTAAGCTTCTTATGCATTTTCTTTGGAATATGTTATGTTTTAACAATTCACATAGGGAAAAGTGAACATATCGAACAAAGACATTTTCCCTTTTGTGATTTTAAGTAGTCAAAAGGCATTCTTTTTTATGTTCCCAAGAAGATTATAGTAGAAATCAAAAAGTGCAGCTCTTTCAATTGGAAACTGGGAATGAATTCAAAAAGAGAAAGAGGACACAAAAAAGGTCTTCTTAGCCAGAAATCAAAGAACGAACATAAAATGAAACATTTTCCTTGGAAATGGCACTACTTTTCACGTTGTTCCCATAATAATAACCATTGATTGCCTTTTCCTCGCTGGTCTTTACAACTAAATAAATACCCGAGGAGCGTGTGCTCATATGGAAAGCCCGCAAAAGCGTTAAACTAAATTCAATTTCGGTTGCACGCTGGTTGGCCATTGGCCGAAATAACGTATACGTCACGTAGTACAAATACAAATAAATTGCGGAATGTTAAAGGGCTGCAGCAGGACTCGCCTGCACACAGCCTGACAGCGCGATTAGACAAAATTATGCTCAACATTTTCTGCACGAAATCATTTTGTGCGGAGGAGTGTGGGATGCTTTCACAAAGAAATTGAAATTCCCCTGGAGGAGCAACCATGTTCTATACCTACATCTTGCGGCGGGCTCCTCCTGCGCTCCAAAAATTTATTCGCTGCTGAAAAGCGGCGGCTGCAGCGCGATTTTATTTTCATTGCTTGCTTTACATTAGCGCACAGTCGAGTGGAAGAGGCGAGGGGTATGAGTATGGATGGGCATTACAATATCTGCAATGCCTTTGAGTGCTCGCACAGTTATTCCTGCAGATATTTTGCACACATCCCGAGAATGCAGGCGAAGAAAATTTGGGGGCTGATAAGGGTTTACGTAAGCTGTAGATCCTGATTTATATTTATATTTTCTAAATACTATTTCAAGATGCAAACTTATCTTTTTATATATCTTAATCTTTATAAGAGGCGTCTCAAAAATCTGGTTAATGTTTATTTTTAATGCGACGCGTAGAACAAGAAGTATATTTTGCTCTTTAAAATAATTAATTTGTATTGAGATTGAGGTTTGGAAAAAGGTAATTTCAAGAATAAATATAGAGTTTCAATATTCAAATTATCACCTAACCATTTTAAAATTAATTAAATTAAAATTAAAAAAAGCTTTAATTATTTATTTTGCATTTAATTAAGTTAATAAGAAGCGCCTCACTTAAAAATATATACAGCAAACAAACCATAATAGTTTGTGAATAAACTTTTAGGGTTTTTTAAGATTTTTTTGTCTTAAATACAGTTTACGAAATGTATCTAAAGTCAAATATTTAAATTAGAAGTACAATACCTTTCACTGATTTTTAACAAATCAAAACCTATACAAAATCTATTGTAAATCTAAATCTAAACCTACATAAAAATCCAAATCTAATTAAACCTGTTAAAGTTTAATATTTATAACTGAATAAGAATGAATATAGACCTAAAATTTTAGATTTCTCTACCAATTTCTCTTCTATATTCCACTCCATTCACAAACAAAAAACTATTATTAATTTGCTAATGGAAATTCTAGCATTTTTGTTTTCCTTTTTTGAGTTGAAATATTCAAGATATTACCATAAAGTCCACGTCAGCGTAGGTGGCTTGAAATGGTAAAAATTTGTGTTTTATTTTTAGGTTATTTAATTTTTTTCTATATCTCCCTTTAAGTTTCCCAATTTTTATTTTGCATGTAGTTCAGCCTGGGGGATGTGTGAGCAAACTCAAATTGTGTTTCGTTCGACGCTCTCCGGCGATGCAAATCGCTAAAAGGTAGCACACAATGCAGATTCAAGCCGAGCCCCTTTCCCTTTACCCATTTTTAGAATTTTCTATTTTCTATGGCATTGTCAGCGATTTGCCAGCTGAATGCGAGAAAAGCACTTTTTTTTTTGTGAATGCATTCCTATTTAAGCTACGCTCCTCGCTGCATGGCAATGGGTTTTGGGGGGAAATCGGCGTTGTCATGACAAATGTATTTAACTATTTTCGGTTTATTCTGCTGACAATTGTCCCCGAAATGATGATGATGATGCCCACGCCCGTACATCCTCCTCCATCTGGGACTTGTCACACATAATTGTCACTGAGCTATCCGGGTCCTTTGTGAGTTGGCAGCGAGTGAAAGTTGCTGGTAGTTGAATGCGGCGACTTTTGCTATTCACAAATCGTTGGCACGCATCGGTCGCATTAAGTGACAATGATGGGCATAGGCATTGTCCTGTACGAGTGTCCCTTCCACGCATCTATCCCCCATGGGTAGTATGCCGGCTCGTTGGCTCAGGATGCCCGGGAGGGCCTCATTTCGGGGGCATATTTGTACGAGTGGCCACATTGGGGGCATTGCCAAATCACCGGGGACATTTGCATGCATTTGTGAGCAAGGAGACACAGGACACAATCCCTCTAAATCCTCTGGCAGGCGTGGCCCGAGTTGAGGGCTTTGGGCTGATTTGAGGAATCAATTTTCTTTTTCTCTCCAAAAACGTATAATTGTAGTTTCAAATTCCAAAGGATAAAAGTTCCTGTGACTAGAAATGAAGTCTGCATCACTTATAAATCCTTATTTTATTGAGCCATCACTTTATTTATTGCTAAATTTACTGAAAACAATCAAAGCAAAAGCAAGATGTTGCCCTAATAATCATTATGACAGAAACAGAAACAAAACATTAGATTAATGATGGTCCTTTTTCTTCTATTTTTTTATTCCTTTTGCAGCTGTCCATTTCTGGCGGAGCGCATCAATCCGGTAATACCCATTGTGGGAGCGGTTCTCTACTTCTTTACGATGAGCTCCTTGCTGCGCACAACCTTCACAGATCCTGGCGTCATACCGCGAGCCTCCAATGATGAGGCCGCCTATATTGAAAAGCAAATTGGTACGTTACTCAGCCGCCCTGTGGTACCATCACAGTCACAGTCGCTGTAGCAATCGCAATCGCAGTTGTAGTCCTTGCGTCCATCCAAAAGGAAATGTGGCCAAGGTCGTTTGCCTGTTGCCTGAATATCCTTTTCCTCCATTGCTTCTTTCACCCTCTGCCACGCCCACTCAAACACAGACACTTATACATATAAACACATATATATATATATATATATATATTTGTTTTCACTTCATTAAGTCTGTGTGTGAGTGGTGGGAGGAGGCACTGAGGGGCAAAGGCAGCGCACGTAACGTAAAAAGTAATGAGCGTGGCATGACATAGAATGAGAAAATAAAACGCGATGGCGAAAAATAATAAAAAAAAAAAAAAGAAATACAGGAAAAATATTTATTCCGTATAAAAAAAATATCATCATCAAAGGCAAACGCTGCGTTGCCTTTGCACTAATGAGTTGCCGTTGTGTGTTGCCTTTGTGTATAAAATATTTAAAATGAGAAAACTTTGCTCTTACTCCCCCCTTCTTTCTCTTTTCCATGTCAACAACGCATGTCGATGGTGATGCCGATGCCGATGCTGCATTTCCGCCCTGGATATATGTTTATCCCAAATAGAGGTGCCAAACTCGCTAAACAGCCCCACATATCGACCGCCGCCAAGGACCAAGGAGGTCCTGGTCAAGGGCCAGACGGTCAAGCTGAAATATTGCTTCACCTGCAAGATCTTCCGGCCGCCAAGGGCCTCGCACTGCAGCCTGTGCGACAACTGTGTGGACCGCTTCGATCACCACTGTCCCTGGGTGAGTGAGTCAGTCAGTGGGTACTCGTCAAGGACCTCGTTAGCGGTGGCGCAATTTTAATCACTTCCCCCAGAAGCTAGGAATTGGGAGCTGGCAGCTAGCAGCTGGCAGCTGGGAACTGGGAACCGGTTGGTGTCCCCAATGCTCGTCCTGACATTGAGCCTAGCGCCTAGCGCATTAGGCGGAGGCGAAAAAAGTGGGCCAACTGCCACAGAGAGAGAAAGTCAGCCTGCGCTGCCCCTCCGCCTGTGACTTTAACCCAATTCCAGCGGCAACCGCTGAGGTTGCTAATTTTTTAGTAAAAATAATTTCAGCCAAGAGCGCACGTCACGTTTCCAGCTGAAACGTATAAAAAAGCGCACTCGGACTGCCTCACCCAATCCTGTGCTGCTTTTTCGTGTCTCTTTTTTAATATATTTTCATTTTCTTTTTATTTTTTTTTATTTTGGTAAAGGGGGAATACCCGCGAGCGACGCGCTGATGCAACAAGAGCTGGCTGCTGGCTTTCTCTGTGTGTGTGTGTTTGTGGGTTTTGGCCAGGACCAAGCAAACAAGCCACACTGGCACAAACATACACTGGCTTAAGTAGCCGCACACTCATATTTGTGTGTGTAATTCAGGCAGGATATCCTCAGGGGTCCCAAATCATCGCGCACACATATTATCCTTGCTTTCCCTTGCCCCACCATGCCCCCTAGGGTTTAGTTCTTCATTCAGGGTTAGGCCAAGACCGTTGCCATTGCACTCCCTGTCCTTAATCCTTAAATAATTATAATTGCTTAATCAGGACCCTGTAATTTCACAGGCGACAATATTGATTGGCAAATTGCAATCACCTTGAATGCTTTCGAGTCCTTTTTCCCAATCAATTTAAATTGACCCGCCAAGCGTTTAGTTCGCGGAAGGTCAGCTTTGCCATTAAATATTTGCAGTGACTTGAGGTTTTTATTTGCATTCTGCATTTGAGTTTTCCAAGCTTTTCCTTGCCCCCTTTTCTTAGGTTCTTAATAGATTTTAATGGGTTTGTGTGTGGGTAAATTGCATTCACCTTGATTTTAACTGCTTGGCCATAAATTTACATTGACCTGAAATCGTTTTGACTTCTAAAATCGGTCTGGTGAATTATTAAATATTAGTAGAGGATTTTGAATATTCTATGATATTATTAAATTATTTATTATGAACTATTTAGAGAAAATATTAAGTGAAAAGTTAAATTTTTATAATAAAACCAATGGGTTTGCCTTCCGAAGACAGATTGAATATGAATTAGGGATATAGATAAAGTCCAATTTGATATGTAAACAAAAATAATGTGATCAATGTTATATTTAAAATTCTCTTAACTTGAATATAGTCAAATTTTATTATCAAAAATTATTGATATTAACATAAAAATATTTAAAATATTAAAATTTAAAACTTTGTTCCGCTATATCAAACTGAATATCAAAAAATAAATGGCAATTGAAACAAATTAAAATCAAGTATTTAAAGCACCATAAATATGCATTAATTTTAACTTTATTTATTTTTCATTGGTTCATAAATCTTCCTGCTGAATTTAAAATTTTACAAAAATTACCATCAGTGCAACTGCCAACGCCCTTTTACCCTAACTTGGTCTGGGACATAATTTAAGCCCCCCTGGAGGAGGGAAGGCAGCTGGCAGCTTGAAGGTCGACTTGGGCCTTTTGGGGGTTTCGGATACTCGCATCCTGCGCGGCTGTAAAGGTTTCTTGAGGGAGAGGGTATACCTGAAATGAAGGCATTTCTTGGTCGTAATTTTTGGTGTGACAAACACACATCTCGTGAAAATGCAATTAACCTTATTATGTTACAGCTCACAACAACGACTTGTAACCGTCTTTATTTTGGCTCTGCCTTTATAGCCACGCTAATGTGCTCTCTCTTGGTTTCTTTTTCAGGTGGGAAACTGTGTGGGCAAGCGGAATTATCGGTTCTTTTATTTGTTTCTAGTCTCATTGGCATTTTTAGCTGTATTTATATTCTCGTGCTCTGTGACGCATTTAGTTTTATGTGAGTACCATGGGGAGGAGGGGAATGAGGTCATAAATTTGGATAAATTATTGTATTTATACAACCACCGACAGTGATGAAAACCGAGCAGGAGGTCTTCGAAGTAATCAAGAAGGCGCCCTTCACTGTGATTGTTGTGTTCATTTGCTTCTTTTCGATATGGTCGGTGATCGGCCTGGCCGGCTTCCACACCTATCTGACGACAAGCGATCAGACAACCAACGAGGATGTGAGTATATATATTTTAAACTTAAGGAAACTGATAAATCCTCTTTTCCTCTTCAATAGCTCAAGGGATCCTTCTCCTCCAAAGGCGGGCCGCGCACTCAGAATCCCTACTCGCGGGGCAACATTTGCCTGAACTGCTGTCACATCCTGTGCGGACCCATGACGCCCTCGCTGATCGACAGGTGAGTGGCTGAGCAGCCCCCTAAAGACCTTCCTCGATTAACTAAGAATTTAAATTTAGACGCGGCATCGCCACCGATGAGTTCATCCAGCAGATGCAGCATCAGTCGAGTCCGCGGCACGCACTGAGCGATGTGTTGAGTGCCTCGCACATGGTCACCACCTCGCAGCCCATGATGGGTGGCGGTGGCGGTGGTGGTATCGGTGGTGCTGGCGGCGGAATCAGCATAGGAGGGGCAGAGCTAAAGCCACGCTTCTATGACGAGGTAAGGGACAAACCAACAATGGGACAACCAACCAACCCATAAAGAGCACTCCTTCACCACCGAAATCAATATCTAAATGTCTGGGCACTCTGCTTGCTTCATAATATCCTTATCCTTATCTATTAAATCAAAACTCTCGTACGATGAACTTTTGTGCACATCATTTTGACAATCTGTAATTTATACTTCTTCTTTTTGTGTTCTATGCAATGTTCTTTTTGGTAACTACTCTCGATCATACACCACAAACTACTACTACCAACACAATCACGACCAACAACACACAACAACGACCAGTCCAATCCCTCCTCCTCGACACTGGAGGGCAATGGAGCAGCAGCAGCAGCCGCCGCCGCGATCAATGGCCATGGAAACGGTCACGGGCTTGGGCATGGGAACGGATTCGACCATCCGCCGCCCAGCTACGACCTGGTTCAAAACGGTAAGTCCCGCAAGCAGCATCAGCAGCGCTGCTCCCTGCAAACCCTGCTGCCCGCCAGTGCCCAGCAGCAGTTCAAGGCCGGCAAGCATAAGCATAAGCAGCTCAAGCAACAGCAGCATCATCATCATCAGCTCAAGCAGCAGCTGGTGGCCTCGGAGCTGCAGATGCAGCATCAACACGATGGCGGCGGGGGTGGTCCCTCCTCACCCTCGCTGCTGCCCCGATCGCCGGCTACCTCCTCATCCTATCGGCTAAACCTCAAGCGCTCGCTGCACCTGCCGCTGACACCGTCGTACGATGATGTTCGCCACTCGCCACTACCGCTGCTGCATCATCATGTGCACTCGCAGCAGACCACCGCCATTGGCAGTGTGGCAGCAGCGGCTGCGGCAGTGGCATCCGGCGCCAGCGGTACAGGAACAGGAACTGGAACTGGTGGCAGCGGTACCTCCTCGTCCACCACCGCGCCCACCTCGGTGTCGGCATCGCTGGCCACCAATGCCGCTGGCCCTCCACCGCTGGCCCCGCGACGACCGTCGACGCTGCAGCTGCAGGCCAGCAGTGGAGCAATCTCCGCCAGCAATAGCACACTGACCACCATACACACATCGGCGCCACAGCCGCCGGCGCCAACGGACTTCAAGTACTATTCCCCGCAACGCAGCACCGACTCGAACCTGATGCGGAACTACCCCTTCCCGAAGGCGGCGCGCGGGATGAGGCGGCAGTCCACGCAGTCGGTGGACTCGCAGAAGGTGAACATTGCGGGGTATCAGCCGCTCCCGATGCGGAAGCCCTACAAGCACCAGGAGGTGATGTTCGAACTGAAGTCCCCAACAAATCGGCTAACGATACGCGAATGCGATTTTGGCGGTGGCGGTGAACCCTGCGACGACGATCAGTCGATCAAGGACAGCCAGATCTTTCGTGTTAGTAAACGAAATCTTTATATGAATCACCGGTCGCCGTGGAAGGAGCGCGACCGTTACTCCAATCTCTACGAGTACTCGTTCAACATTGATCTCAACTCGATTATCGAGGATGCGGCGGGCAGCGACTCGTCATAGTACGCAGCAGCAGCCCGCTTCTCCGTTGGCCCAATTCCCCCTCTGCCATCCCAGTCCTGGTCCGCTCTGGTCCGGTCTGTCCGGTTGCGGGTAGGATTTATCCTTCTCCCACTCCAGCAAGACATCCTCCTCCTCGATCGGTTGTTAGGCGCTGTACATAAGGCGGAGCCCTGGCCAGCCCGCTTCCTACTGCTGCTTCCACGTTTTTGCTAAGATTTAGGATTTGGATTTGCGATTTAGGATTTGGTTTAGGATCGTACATAAAGAGGCTTTAGCTTAGATTGAAATAGTTTGCAATTTGCACTTTAATCAAGGCTGTAAACTGTTTTTCCAACCGAAACGCTAAGAACTGCTTCGGTTTCTTGAAACTTCAAAATGTTTATGGCAAAGGAAATTGGGAAACGCTATTAAAAGTTCATTAACCATTGGCGCAGCTTTACATAAAATTAATATTTAATATTGTTAACTCATTGAGCAGCTTTAAACTTGTGTGTACTTATAAATTAGAGAAATTAGTTGTATTAAGAAAATAATAACATTGGATAAGGTTTGAAAGGACCAAATAGAAATTGCAAGGTTTGCAGCCTTGATTTGTATTTTGAGGGAATCGTATCACAGCTTAGACTGGTGATAACGGCGAGACTCACTTGGCTTCCAGGATGCAACGCTTTAGAAGCTGCTAGTTTATGTTTGCACCCCACATTTTGTAGAATTGTCGGATTTGTATGATTTTTGGTTTAAAGTAGAACTGCTCCCCTCAACCAACTTGGTTCATAGAGAATTTTGCGTTTATATTAGCACCCAGTTTCCCAGGCTACAAGACCGTCGGATCTCTCCTGCTGCTGTCGTCAATGGCAGTAGAGGAGCTCCGGCGTCAGGGGCCGTGCAATGCAACCCGTGTATATTGTATCCACCTTGGTCTACGTCCCAGCGCCGCCACCTCCAAATAGTGAAGACACCAACTAACCAAGTAACCAACTAACCAGCCAAGTAACCTGCTAACCAACCAGCAAAAAAAACCAGTAAACCAACATCCCTCACCAAGCATGCTTGACTCAATCTCTCAGTTCGTTCGCCTTAGTAAAATGCTTAAGTTTTGATTTAATCCTTGTTTGGGATCCTGGTGAGAAACGATCGCAGTCACTTGGGGAGACTTTAGTTTCAAATTTTTAAATAATTTGGAAGGTTTCAGCCAAACAAAGAAGAGATAATTATTTAAATTGCAATTAGCGAAGGAAGAGATATTAGCGAGAAATAAAAAAAAAAACTTAATGAGCCAAAATAACTGCCATTTATCGAAGCAACAACAAGAACATTTTGTTAGGACTTTTTTCATTTTTACAATGAAAATTAAAAAATAAATGTAAACGTAAACTAAAAAATGGAATTCAATAAGAATTTGATAAACTATGTATCAGTGTTAAGTCGCGAGATGTCATTTTTAAACTTATAAATAGAAGAACGAAAAATACGTCAAATTGTTGCAAAGAAAAAAAAACAACGGATTGAATATATCAAATATCGAATATGTCTTAATCTTGAATATATATTGGAATTTGGCCAAGTGACTGCTGCAAATAATTAGCACTAAAAGGAATACACAAGAAAGCATGGAAATTGAAAAGGAAAATAGGAAATAAAAAAAGGAAATTTGAAAATGGATTACAAATACAAAAAAGAATATTGAAAATATTTATACCTAGCTGTAAAAGTTAAAGAAGATTTCTCGGTCAGAGACGAAGAAGGACTTTTTGGGGAGGTGAAAAACAAAGCGTTTAGCGTTTTAGGTATATTTAAGCCAGCTTAATGAGTATATATATTATATATATATATGTATTCGCGGCTCACTCGCCGCCTCCAAGGCTTTAAATCTTGAGCATTAACAATATTATGAGTTCCTTTTATAATTAATTGCAAAGTGTAATACGCATTAGCGAGGTAATTGAAGTTATAGGTAGTTATATATATTATATATATATGTGAGGGCGCGTGTTAAATGATGCAAAAGTAAATTTATATACTTATATATACACACACACATACATATGTACGGTTAAATGTTGGGCAATAAAGTGTATCTATATAGCGTATGATGTTCAAAATTGATCCGCCAGCAAAGAGATCTATACTAATCCCCCCTCCCCCTGGAAATTGAGAGGATCGTGAGACCTACTTGCGAGCCATATTGGAGCCACATTTCCTCCCCGAACCAGCCACCATCAACACATCATTATCCTCTGATCTCCATTATCCTTAGGTTCCCCGCCTTATTTTTTGATTTCGAACTGGCAAAGCGCGCTCACCAAGCTATAAACCTCTACCTCCCTTGATTTATCTCGCACACTAATGTCAAACTCTTTCTATATCTTTCAACTTGACTGTGGAACTAAAACCAAACCAAATAATACAAAACATACAAATTGTTGTGTTTGTTGCCATTTTGTGAAACTAAAAACTAATAACCAAAACAAAAAACTGCAATTGAGCGAAAGTTGTCGAGGGCCGCTTAAGACTAGAGTAAAAATGCATTTTAAGCCTTGATTGGGTGAGTTCTCTCCTAAACCTAAACCTCTCTAAAAACCAAAAACCAAAAGCAAAAAGCATTAATTGTTGTAACATATGTACCAAAAATATATAAAGAAATTAAACCAAAGCTTTAGAGTTTCATACACCGCATATTATATAAATCCCCCGCATAAAACATAATGTTTGAATTTGAATTTGAGTTTCAGTTGATTTCCCTGTTGCTTAACTTGCCGCCAGTCAAGTAGCTGACCTCTGATATTTGTTCGTTACATTCGCATCCATTATATAAAGGATATATCCAGACACATAAGCACACACACACAATACCCACATCATTCAGACACCGAAAACCAAACAATAAACTCAAATTTGAATATGGTATTTAGAGATTATTTATTGGCAAGTTCCCGAGTTGTAAACACACCTACTAATTGTACTCACAAGCATGCTTTAAATTGTTCAATTGGCACCGAATCGAATCGAAATCATTATCCCTTTATCCATTAATTAGCAACAATGTTAGTTTTCCCTTTTCGCGCCATTTGTCACTCAGTTTTTCAGTTATTGTTGTTTATTGGTTCAAGAGCTTATCCACTGATGAGTTTCCAATTAAGTTGATTTCCCACCAATCAGTGCCTCCTCCTCCGGAAGGAAGGAAGGAAGGCGTATCCTCCGCTTTTACAGATTCAATTACAACGCGTATTATTCGACAAAACCCGCTTTTAATTAAATTACAATTTTAATTTGCCGCTCTTTTCAGCGTTTATGATTATTTTTGCATATTTAAATGATTTTATTTTTCCCACACAGCTAAAACCGAATCAAAACAAACCCATCAAACCAGCAACAAAAAAAAATAGCAATAAAAACCACTAGATAAAACTGCTCCAAATTGAAATTGGTATTTTAAATTAGTTGGCAAATTTGTTGTAATGAGCATTTGAATATTTTACATGCATTAATTAAACATACAAAAGACCGCGCTAGTTATTGCCATCCACTAATCACATCCCCCGGGTCACGCCCACTCTTTCCCCTTTCTCTCTCTCTGTTTTCATCGTTCGCAGGTAATTCCAATAGTCTAGCTCAGCTGGTGGACAACGAGATCCCGCTGGCCCAGATGGACATGCCGGCGTACACTCACCAGACGGCCACGCAATCGCGACAATACCGCCACCGGCACCACAAGCAGCGACAGATCTTGAATGGCGGCACGGTGAGCTACGAGAATCAACTGGCCACCGCCAGCAGCGAGGATGAGCTTGACGATCCGGATGTTGTGGTAGTCGGTAGCCCGGAAGTAGTGGCCGCCGTGGCAGCCATTGCCTCCAATAAGGCGCGGGATCTGCGTAATCGCAGCGGCAGCTATAGCAACCTCTTCGATGCAGACTTTGAAGCTGCCCTGGTCAACTCCACGCTGGCGGATAACCATATGCGAGGAGGAGAACCCAGTGCCACAGTTTCGGGGAAACCCTCGGCTGGTGCCGCCCTCTTGGCGGCCGCCATATCGGGCAAAACAACGGAGAACATGTACAGCAATGTGCCACCAGTGGTGGCCAGCAGCGCTCCGCAGGATGCCACGCTCCATGTGTACTCGAACATCATCGATGAACGCAAGCAGCAGCAGCGAGATCAGGCCAACAATGTGCTGTCCTCCACACTTCTGTGCGACGATCTCGACCTGGATGACCCTGTTAGCGCCGCCTCCTTTGTGGCCAGCCACACGCAGCGAAAGTCCGCGGGCGACGGAGCCGAGCAGGTGAAGTCGGCGGAGCGACTGAGGATGCTGCATGACACCACAATGATAGACACGGCGCTGGACCTGGACAGCCTGGATGGTTCCAGCATGGGCAACAGCTCACAGTCCTGCCTGGTCAAGCCCGGCAAACCGAGTGCCGCGTCCTCAAACAATCCCATAGTCTAAGCGGCCCCGATTCCCATTGTCCTGTACATAAGTGTAGATATTCGATTGCCAGGCGAAGAGTATTATTATTTATTTACCTGTACCACTACCTGTACGGTTACCTATTTACCTATTACCCATGTGTGATGCGGCGATGGTGAGGATGGTTCAGGGACGCGGTAGAGAGAAGAGAGAACCTATCAGCAGGCAGATAAAATATTACCTTAACGCGTTACGCATTCAAAAACAGATAGATAGATAGATATCTATGCATATATGTAGATGATAATAACTGAGGCATTTACGGATATATGTATACATATGTATAATACAAAACGTGGTGAACAATGATGTTAACAATTCAATGGCATTAACGACGAGGACGAAATAAAGCGGATAGAAACCAATACTATGGAGAGACATAATAAGCATATACAATGTATGGTTAGTTATAGTGTATAATTTTTGTATTTAAGTTTTTACAAAAGCCGAGTTAGTTCAGAGTTTAAAATACAATTTTCAATGGAAAAACAAATAAAAAGGATGGAGAAATCGAAGAAACAAAGAAAGCCAACTAGAAATATCCTGCAATATATGTACGTGAAGTTGAAATTAAAGATTATGATGAAGAATAAGGACGAGAAATGTTAACAGCGTAAGAAAGAGTTAAAAGCAACAATGTGGTGTATTAAATGTTCATAAAATTAACGTTAAGTGTATTTTCAAGGTGTAAAATGTTATATGACATCAATTAAAACGAGTTCGAGATTTGGACAAGCTCCACTGCATGAAAGAGCAAAATGTTAAGCGTATGTTATGCGAAACTAACAAAACTACAATTATACAAAGAATAAAGATTTATAAATAGAGAAAACCAGAGAAACATTGCGTTTTATTTTTGCATCGCTTAAAGTTTTGAACTGGCGGACTTGGCGCGTCAAACTCATCGATTATCGATAACAATTTGTTGTTCAGAGCTTTTTGGCGGGTTTTCCAAGTGTATAAGTTCGGTTACACTGAAATGGAAGAGAAAACAACTTTGTCGAATTACTTGGAAATAATTCCCAAAACAAGCTATTTAAGGTGAATACTGAATTAAAATACAATTGGAAGGAGTATAATAAAGCATTTCTAGCGCTGAGGAGCTCATCACACATCGTCATTTTGAGTTCGAAGCGCCCAGCGGAGGCCTGAAGCGCACACAAAACGAAGGCAGTGCGGCGGAACTCGAGGAGCTTCAACGGGCGCAAGGTAAAATTAGTTATTAGTTAAATATTAATTAAAATACAATTTGTTATACATGTTAACCAAATTTTAGATAGTCTGCGAGCTCAGCTCTCCGTGCCCCGCATAGAGAGACTTGGCGGACGAGCTCTGGCCAAATGGGATGAGACGCAACAGGTGACGGAAGTCATACGCAAAGATGGCAAATTCGAAAACTTTGGTTACAGCGACCAGGGAAAACTCTATCTGGAATACTACGAAGCCCTATTCCTCCTGGAAGTGGTGGGCTTACAATTCAGCTTAATTATTACAATTTAATTGTAAAAATCTCCCAATTTTAGGGACGCCTTCAACTGGAGTATTATGGATCCATAGTTTCTATTGAGCAAGCTTATGTCCTTCTCCTTGGTGAATTGGAAAGCGAAAAATATGAGCATTATTTGGTTTATTCCGCATTATCCCGCGCTGGCTACATAGTCGTGAGGCATCAACGTACGCGGGTAGCTCTGCCAGCAGTCACCACCGAAGATTGCATATGGGCTTTGCTAAAGGCGAAAGTGGGAAATCAACCAGTGCCAGATCACCTTAGAGATTCTCCTCATTATGCACTCATTGAGAAGCGAATGGAAGATATCAAAGAAGTTATTGTGTGCCAGAAAATGGAGGCTTCCACAATCAGCGAAGAATCCATAGACTTCCATTTCGATACGAGAAAGCGGAAGGCTACTGCAGAACCAAGCAATGCGCCGGATAGAAAGAAAGGAAAGCTCTGCCCAACTGGCCGAAGTCTTGTGGATCAATTAAAGACCCAAGCGCCTTATGCAAGGTTTGAAGAGTTGTTTCAAAAGTTTGATATTGTTCAGCTGAGTGGCCAAGATTATACAACCGAAGAAGGCATAGATTGCAGTCTGAAAATAACTTTTGATCTGCATCTGCACAATGAGGGCTTCAAGAAGAGCTCACCTAAGGCGCCTGCCTTTAATGTCATCATTTTGCCCCCTCGCTCTGCCTTTCCCCATCACAAAGAGATTTCAAAGATCCAAAGGCTCCGCACAGCGCCACTGCTCGTTGTATCCGTTAGCGAGTCCAAACAGATACAGGCCTTTCTGTACTATATTAGTTGATGCGCCGCACCTCAATACCTCAATAAAATGTTCATGTAATTATCCAAGTTTTTAATTTATAATATTTTCCAAAAACTCTAATAACTGTCAATGTCATGCCTGCGTAACTTGTCAATTTTTTTTTATTTTTTCTATTTTTCCCCCCTTAAATGTTTCGTTTCTAAATTATGGTGTCTGTCGTATTGTCCAGCAATGGTAAATATCCTTAAGATGATTATGTTTATCTGCCTAATCCAATGAAGTTTCTATCAGGATATAAGAATGACCTGGATAATAGGCGGTCCGGGGAGCGGCAAAACAACGCAGTCGCAAAAAATCGCTCGTCAATACGGCTACGTGCACATCGATCCTACTACTTTGATCAAAAAGGTTCGTTTAACCGAATATCTGATAGAACAAATGAAGATACAATGATTATTAGGTTTTTATTTACGAAACAGAATGAAGTAGCCAGAGAAGCAAATGTAGGATGGCAAAGCGACAATCAAATGCCCTTTATTGATATTATTCCGCTGATCAGTGCTAAAATAAATATTGCCAGTACCAAAGGCGTCGTCATTGATGGGTAAGGGCCATTGGAAGACCAAGATAAAAATGACGAACAAATAATCCTTTTGCAGATATCCACGTAGCCTCGAAGAGGCTGTAATCCTGGAAAGCGGCATTGGACACCCAGACATAGTCATTGCCCTGGAGGTGGATCAGGAGACAAGCGGTCACCGGAGCACTGCGATAGATCAAGCCCTAAAGCGTCCAACCTTATCCGAATATGAAATTGACTCCAGAGGGGTTATTAAAAAATACCAAGATATTACAGCGAAGGTAGATAGCAGCCGAGCAGCCCAGCAAGTCTTTGAGGTGATCCAGTTCAACATTGATGCGCTGTACATCGCCGAAGAGAACATATCAAAGGCGAAGCGATTCAACAGTATATGTTTAAAATAGAAGAGTGAAGTGAATGCAATTGCTAGTAGTACAATAACGCCAGCAGGCGTAAAGAAAGATTGGAAATTAATGCTGGCGTTATTGCAACAGTAGCCTTTTCATCCCATCACGAAAGAAGTAATCTCTCAAGAAAAGCATCGTCCCAAGTGGTAAACTGCAGCTGTAACCCCAATTCCCGACTGTTTTCTAGGACCGTTTGGTAACCATCTGCAATATTTTATGAAATTTAATTTTATTAAAATTCATACCCTGCAAGGGTATACAAAATTCCGTTTATAGCCACCACAGATGAGGGAAGCTCTCGGCGCCGGAAAGCTCTCATGCGCGTACTGAAACCGTTAGCCGAATACAACCGAATCGGATCGAATCGAATAGAGTCGAGTCGAGCTGAATCGAAAGCCTTTTTCATTCAGTTTAGTCGTCACTCTCAAGCAGCACCGAAAAATCCGTCGGACGGAGAAATCAAATCTGTTTTGGCGCAGGCTGCGAAAAATCGACCACAAACAACAGAGCACAGGCATCGGAGGCGGCATCCACGGGTACCCCATAAACTACCGACAATCTCGCTATTTCTTCAAAGACCAAAGGCGGTCCTCGTATATATCTGGTATACATCATCATGGTGAGTGCGTCCGAGTGTGTGCGGTGGTGCGCTGTGATTTTGTAGTAGTTTCGTTTCAGCTTATTGCTTAATTTATTTTTATTTGTTTGTAATCCGTGTCAGTTACACTTTGATTGAAATCTCTCGGACGGGGCTCGATTTTCACTGCCCAACTAGAACTAATTTAGTTTTCCCCAACTCGACCTTGAGCCACTTGCACTGCACTTGACCTTGCACACCCATCCAGTGCAGGCTGGAGATGGGAGCTTCAAGCTCTCCCAAGCTCTGAATTCACGTCAGCTGTTCGCTGTTTACTATTTACTTGCCTCTGGGCCCTGGCTTAAAGGGGCGGTTCGGCTCTACCAATACTAAGACTAACTAATTCCAACGATTACGTGCCTGTGAAATTCCGCCAGAATACAAAAAAACACACAAACAAGCTAGCAACAAATTAGCAACTCAACTGGCTCTCGGCCGAATGGGCTAAACAACGAAAATAAAACCGAAATTTCACATTCCAAGAGCAAGAGCAAAACCAAGACCCGGCGAATTTTGACGTCAAAATCCCGATTTGCATAAATTTATGACCAGTTGCCCCGAAACACAGGAATTTCTGGCGGGGCTTGATTCATTAGCAAGTCCCCTGTCGCCAGTCCGACGATGCCAGTTAAAATGTGTTTATTGGCGCTACCCGAACTAGACAGTCATGCCGGTTTTGGCATATAGCCGTCGCGTCGTGTCGCATTATTAAATTGTCAAAACAAAGAGACAAACCTTTTATACAAAAAAAAGAAAGAGTTTCAGCAGTCGGAGCTGGAGTTTGGCTTCCATAAAAATTCCTCTAAGCCAAGCTAGGTAGTTATTTAGTTCCGTTTGAGCGGAACGCATGTGTTTTTTTGTGGCTATTTTGTTATAATTAAAGTTGGAGCGCGTTAGTAATTATATACTTTCAAGAAAACTATTAAAAGTCTTTTTTTAAGATAGCATTTGCATTAAAGATAAAATCTTGTTAAGTTTTTAAAAGCAGTTACATATCAGCATAAAGTAAAGTTAATAAATATACTTCAAAGATACAAATCTCTTAAACTTAAAGCTTAAACTTAAAGAAGGATATGTCCAGTCCTATTTATTAGTGGGCAAAAAGGCATGCAAAAATATATAAAATTGATTTTTAATAAACACAACACCCCCTGAGATCCTTTACAATAATAACCAACTCGCCGGGAACCCAAACACCTGCTCAAATTACTCTGCACAGGTCAGTGTTAAATTATTAACAATTGGAAATCCTTGGAAATGACATTGAAAAGTCACTAAACTACTAAAAATACACAAAAACATTACGTAAATGAGCCTCAAAAATCATAAATTCTCACACGCAACGATTAGAGACTGCGTGGAGAGAAAGGCCAGCCAAGAGGAAAAGCATCAGGAAAAATATAAAAAAAAAAACGAACTAGCACAGAATTTATGCTCTAGAGAATAACGGAAAGGTGCTAGGGAAACAACCTGTACATTATCAGAGGCTGCCAAAATTCATTCAATTTGCTTGTCTGCTATTTTCTACATTTATATTTTATTTTTTCCGCTGGGTGCGACAATGCGGAACGAGGGAATATATCAGCGGGGGCCTCGCCATACTATATCAAACGCCAATTCCGCACATGCTATATGGACAGGGGCTCCGAGCGAGAGCAAACCAATTGTTTACAATAATTGGGATTTTTTCGATGAAATCAAACCATTAATTTAAACAATTGTGTGAATGGAGAAGAGGTGCCAATTGCCCTGAATGAGCTAAGTTATCCGATGGATCATAAACACAGCTACGCAGCAGTAGCTTCTGTTCAAGATCAATGTCATGATCATTATCGCCTAAACATATATGTAGATAGTTTTGTTAGATTGTAACACATAAGATAAATTCCTTGTAAATGGGAACTTTATTGCTTGTGGCGTTTGTTTGCTGCTGGCACAGTGCCCAGATACTAATAACACACAAGCAGACACACACAGATATTAACTATAGGCAGAAGCTTCGCGGATATATGGTTCAATAGCACTATAACTTTGAGATATCTAACCCTTCCCCACCAACTGTCTCGATTGTTCAGTTATTTATGTGTCACCAAATGGCCATGAAGAAGGAGGCCGAGGAGAAGCTCAAAGCCGAGGAGCTCCGTAAGGCGAGAGCCGCTGTAAGTAGTCCCGACACAGGCCTAAGAAGTCGATGGGCAAATACATATTACTTGATGTATGATGGCATGTTCTGTCTGGCCGCCGCTTCTCCACAAAAGTTTAGATCCAAAATTATGAAAAGATTCCCCCCGTAACCCCACTAAGCTTGCGTGTAAACCAGTAAATCCTAACTAAGCTAATTTTAATAGATGTTTTGCCTGTCTTGTTTTTGTTGCTTTGCTAAAGATAGTGTCGTATATTTACAGTCTGACATCCCCATCATCTGGATCTTGGGCGGACCCGGCTGCGGCAAGGGCACTCAGTGCGCCAAAATTGTGGAGAAATACGGATTCACACATCTGAGCACCGGCGATTTGCTGCGCAATGAGGTAATTGGTCAGAAATACTGGAATTCCGGAGCACTGTCTTGCTTGTTTTGGATAATTATCATAGAATTGTATAGAATGATTTAATGTAATCTTATTTTTCTGTTTACATTTACAATTTTGAGATCAATTAAATGGTTTCATTCTTAAAATCGATCCTCTATACTATAACACCCTTCATAACTTACTTTTTGTTATTCAAAACCCTACTAAAATCCTTTAAAAACATTTCAGGTTGAATCTGGATCGGACAAGGGCCGTGCATTGCAGTCGGTGATGGCCAGCGGTGGTCTGGTATCCAACGATGAGGTGCTGTCGCTGCTCAACGACGCTATCGGTCGGGCCAAGGGCGGTGCCAAGGGTTTCCTCATCGACGGATATCCCCGGGAGAAGAACCAGGGCATTGCATTCGAGACTCGCGTTGCCCCCGCCGATCTGGCGCTGTACTTCGAATGCTCCGAGGACACGATGGTGAAGCGGATTATGGCGCGTGCCGCTGCCGCTGCCGTGAAGCGGGCCGATGACAATGAGGCGACCATTAGGTCGCGTCTGAGGACCTTTGCCGAGAACACCCACGCCATCCTAGAGCTGTATGACGAAAAGACCCTCACGGCAAGTCAAGATTGATCTAAAATATATATAAATTTTTAATATTTTTCCTCTACCTTAGATCAATGCCGAGCGCGATGTGGATGACATCTTTCTGGAGGTTGTCCAGGCCATTGACTGTGTGCTAAGGAACAAGCAGAAGGCCGCCGCCTTGTGCTAGTTGAAGGCGAAATCGTTGATTAGGAAGCCTGTACCAAAGATTTAGCAAAGCAACCAAAATTTTTAAAGCACTTTTTAGCGCGAATCTCACACAGTCTCAATAATTCCGAGCACACAAATGATGAAAGCAAAACACCAAATAAATTAGTCCTTAATCTATAATATGTTACCAAATTCAATGGCCTTATCCTACAAAGCAATAACTGATTGTTTGCTTTAAATAAATTTACAAATAGAAATGGAAATTAGTTGTTTTTGTAGATAGATACAAAGTTAATTGAATAATGAGTGTAATTTACTGCCCTCTGTTTAGTTAGGTTCGTTTATATAAAATGCAAATCACACCCAGGCACGATTTAGGGATTGCAATTAACGAGTCTCGTGCTAATTATTCAAAAGCTAATTGAAAGATCCAAGGGCACGTGTGCTGGGCTGCTTGAAAGGAAAACATTCGAAAAAGAATTTAATTGCCTTGAAGGCGGCTGTGAGAGCCACGTGATTTATGGCTGAAAACTACAAGCTCATTTGGCTCACTGAACCAGTTTGCTATCAGCATTTAAATGTTGTGGGAGTGAAGTATAACAGATTAAGCCTCATTTACATTGATTTTTTGCACTAAATTAATGTTAAGTTGGCTCGGAAGAAGCTTCCTTAAATCGAAGTCTCTATTAAGTATAGCCAGTTCTTATTTGGAGTTATTTCACTGTAAAATGTTATGTGTTAAGCACTATCTATCCTTTCATTTCTTTCATTTATGTCTTAATGATGAAGACCTGAACTATATAAGAATTTTATTGAGGAACTTTCCAAAATCTGCGAATACATCGCATTTTAAAACATTAACAAGTTGCACCCGATTAACTGATTTGGCCATAATAAATTAAATTCAAATTTAAATTTAATTTGGAGCGAGTCATCAGGGGGTTTAATTGATCGACTGCCCGGTGAGCTCTCGTTTCACAGTTCTGAGCTCTGAGCACCCATTTAAATCAGAGATGATATCAATTTTTGATAAATTCCTGCCATCTCAAGAATATCTTGACGTCATGAAGCGTTTGAAAGCAAAATAGAACTGACACAATTCGAACAGAAACAAAGGCAGAAAATAAAAAGAAAAAGAAAAGCTGGCCAGTGCCTTGGAGAGTCTTCCTCCAAACGGGTAGAAATAGAATCTTCCATCTATCACGGAACTAAATACCAAGTCGAGCGTCATCGCTCCAAGCTCCCCTTCGAACTGGAGTGGCTCCAAGTTCGAGCTCGAGTTCTTTCGAGTGTAAAGTCAACACAGAAATATTATGTAAAGTAAGTGGCCCGTTCGGATGGCTAGATAGCATGCTATGCCTCATAATTGTTGTGCCTTTCGCAAATTATGTAAAACTGTGAAAACCCAAGGCAAGCAGAGCCCGCAAAGTGGGTAGAAAACGAAACAGTTAACCGTCCAGAAATTATCACCTGGCGACGTAAAAGTTTTTATCTGTCGATTATCGCTGGTCGAGATCAGATCCCCGAACGCGGGAATTCCAATTCCACAAAAATCAGCATGACTAAACAGACGAACAGAAAAGCCGAATCAGGTTTTTTGTGCTATTATTATTGTTATTTTTGTTTTCGAATCTCTTGTTTTTTTTTATTTTCATATACAATTTCTTTATATTTTGCATCGCATTTGTTGCTTTCTTTTTGTTTGCGGCCCAAGTTTAACTCGGTGCCACTACCCTGAGGTCTTACAGCTAAAATAAATATAGATGTTTAAATAGTTAAATCTAAGGATAATGTACAGATGAGGATATATCACAAGATTGGAGAATTTCTTTAAACATAAAGCTATCAGGATTCAGTCAGAGGGCGGGCGGAGAGCTCCCAGGACCCGTCTTAGATGAGATTGTTATCACTGTAAGGGTGCTGGTGATGCTGCTGCTGCTGCTGGTGATGATGATGCTGCGGTCGCAGGTACTGCTGCTGCTGCTGCTGCGGTGCACTGCGTCCCCCAATCTTGCTCTCGATCCAGTCCAGGTAGTGAGTAACCCGGGTAAAGCCGCCAGGAATATTGGTTTCACATCCATCGGCGGGTCCAAAGCTGGTAATGCCCACCACCACCTGGGTGTCCTTCAGCACCAACGGTCCACCGGAATCGCCCGTGCACACTGTCTCATCCTTCAGGCCCTTGGCGCACAACACGCCTGCTGTGACCACATCATACTCCTGGGCGCACTCCGCATTCGAGATCACCTTCAGCTCGGTATACTGCATGGAGTCCGAATTGGTCATCTCCACCATGGCGCCCCAACCGCTGGCCACCACACTCATACCGGCGAACTGATCGTGCCGATATCTGCTGGGCAGCGATGCTGGCTGAATCCTGGAGGTGAACGCTATGTCCATGGGCAGCTTGACCAAAGCAATGTCATTGGCCGCCGTCTCCGGGTTGAAACGCTCGTGAACGATGAACTTGTTGGAGCGCAGCACCAGACCGCCCAGCTGCTCCGTATCCTCCACACTCTTCGTGCCCAAATAGACATCGTAGTGGGTCACGCCCATGGTGCAGTGTCCGGCGGTGAGGATCCAGCGTCTGTCCAAGAGGGTTCCCCCGCAGAGGATGCGCTTGCGCCACAACTGCTTGCCGATCAGCATCACCTGGTAGGGGAACTTCTCGATCCGCCCGAACTTGGACTGGCCCAGGGCATAGCCTTCTGTGGGGGCAGGTGAGCATGTGAGCATCAAGATGAAAGCCAGTCCCAGTCCCAGTCCCAGTCCCATCAAGTGGGCTATTCTGTTGTTAATCATTTTGTTCTGTTCTAATTGTTTGTTGCACTTGTCACTGGTTTGTATCTTCTTCAAACTTAGTCACTGGATGGGTGTCTTCTTTTTTTTTTTTTTTTGTATCTGAGTTCTGCGCGCTTTGAATGTTCGCTTCAATCTAAATCCATTCTGATGGAGCCGTGATTTTTTATACCTCGCCGCTCGCGCTCAGCCAAAAATATTTCGCCGGCTATCTGGCGCTGCTTTTGAGATTCCCATCTCCGAGCAGCTCTCTCTGCTCAGCCTAACTCGGACTTGGCAGATCGGCAGACTCTTCTCCGGTCTCCGGTAGCCTGTTGTTATGACAGCAAACAAGTCGTAAAATCTCGTTTATAACGCTGGGGCCTCCTCCTCCTATCAAGATAGTCACTCGGCCGATTTTCATTTTGCTCGCTCGTCGCCTGGCAAAGTTCAAACTTTTTATATGGGAAACGGAAGTGGAATTGGGTTATTTTGATTGCGTCTATTCCCGAAATATCATATTTCGCTAACGAATAATTTTCGACATACCAAAGCCGTGAGGATTCCACGAAATGTGAACGATCGCTCTCTCAGCTTTCAGATTTCGGAGCAGGTACATCATTTCATAACTTGGCGAGAGAAAACCAAGACAATAGAACAGGTATTCCAGATGGAGTTGAAGACGAAGCCCAAGCTAAAGCCCCCTTGGTGGGTTGAATTTTGGGGTGACAAATACGATTTTAATTATGTATAAAGTATTTTGGAATTCTGATTAGAAGACTCGTTTTGTTTGTCGTTTTCCTTTTGGCTTACTATACACCTCCTCCCGGGTTTGGAAATGTTTCATTCAGCTGAAAAGGTGGAATTTTTTTTTGAAAGTTTGCTTTTTGCGCATCTTTATTGCATATTTCGCCCCAGCCCCGTATTTTCGTGGTGATCCGTAAACAACGGGGGGGGGGGGGGCCCCCGGTTTTTTGTGTTT